>CAJHZI010000619.1:0-262355 GCA_905160935.1 Enchytraeus crypticus
CTCTTTCTCTCTCTCTCTCTCTCTCTCTCTCTACCTATCTATCTGACTCTCTTTGTCTATCTCTATTCCCCTCTATTTCTCTCTCGCTCTGTCTGTCTTTCTCTCTCTCTTTCTCTCTCTCTCTCTCGCTCTCTCTCTCTCTCTACCTATCTATCTATCTCTCTTTGTCAATCTCTATTCCCCTCTCTTTCACTCTCTCTCTGTCTGTCTTTCTCTCTCTCTCTCTCTATTTCCCTCTCTCTTTCTCTCTCTCTCTCTCTCTCTCTCTCTCTTTCTATCACTTTCTCTCTCTCTCAGACTCTCTCTGTCTCTGTCTCTCTCTGTCTCTCTCTCTCTCTCTCTCTCTCTCTCTCTCTCTCTTTCTTTTTTTCTAGGTCTATTGACACATGTAGGAGCTACCGCCTACTGGTACCATATAAACCTTATTAATATATTCTCAGACAGCTGTTTTAATCATGAATCATATGAGGTCTATAGATAGAAATCGATACCTATATTTATGCCTGTGGTAGACTGTTGTAGGTGTCTTCAGAACGAACAATGGACCAGAAACTATCGTGTTACAATAAGCTACAATATGGCAGCTAAAATAGGCCTAAAGTGTAGGCCTTTTTTTCTTTAAATTCAAAGCATTATTTAAGTTAAATTCAGCTATTCAATTGTGCATGATCCGCACTAACTTCATTATTGACGCATCGCATTTAACACCATGATTTTGAGACTATCGTTTGCGTTTTAGAGCATCTGATACAAACCGCTAACCCCAATATCCTCCGCTTTATAGGGGACGTCCCTGACATCATCATTGTTTGAGGAAGCGGACGTTAAACCTTTATTATTTTTTTTATTTTTTTAATGCCCTGGGCTGTAAAGGGCACTGGGCCAAAAAATAAAGTAAAATAAAATAAAAATAAAAAATTGAATAAAAATAATAAACGTTATCACTTCTATTTAATTCAAAGTTAAAAAAAGAAACAATTAAAATTATTCCTCTACACTCTGGGAAGCCGCATCAGCCAAAGTGCCAATGAAACAGACTGCATTGAATCGTAGGAGAGCAATAGACAGTCGCTGCCAAAGAAAAGCTTCTTCGCGCTTATCACCAGTAACGGCGCTGGTCCTCCTGCCTATTTCGTCTATAAAGTCTGATGCGACAGAGTTGATGGGGCCCAGGATCTCAGAGGCAATGGGCATGAAGATATAGTTGCTAGAGATTTCGGCATACTTCAGAGTTTTTCTATTAGCCACGGCCTCTGTTATTATTATTATTATTATTATTATTATATTATTATTATTATTATTATTATTATGATTATTATTATTATTGAGTACGCGAAGCTCAAGTAGGCCTAAAAGGAATTTGATCATTGGACCTCCTGTCACCTTCTATTAAAATAACTATGCGTCGATCTGTATAATCTCCTTGCTTGATCTTAAGGAATTCTCTTCTTTGCACTCTGCGCACCCCTCGTCAACTGCTGATCAGCCTTTCTTATTTTACGAACAGCTTCATAAGCGGAAAAAAACTTTTCTCTTTCAGCTTTCCTATCCAGCCAATGTCCACGAACTGAGACTAAAACCTAACCCTCCAGTCCGCTAGTAGGCTATCCTTGGACTGAATATATACCCCCGGATTTCGTCTCGCACCTTTTATGGACCCCTCGCTCTACTCATCGGTTTTGATTTGGTTGCAGAGTGGTCGATATTTTCATGGTCAACAGTAGCATTCTAATCGTGTTGTTGCTGTTGTTATGGCTTGTTTGTAAATTGTAATCGAGTTGTTGTTGTTGTTGTTGTGTCTTGACGCTATCTACACCTCTAGCCAATACGCCATTGAGACAAGTAGGCTATATGAATAACAGCGTAAAGGGAGGGTTGTCAAACCAATTCTTTGAGTTCTAAATATAAATGATCTCAACTGATTGGCCCAGGGTGATCCTTTTAACCATAATTAAACGATTCATCTTAAGGCATGGTAACCATTAATTAAAACCACAGGTTTCAAATGACTATGCACTGATGTAGCACCTGTAGGCTAACTATTATCTTGTATCTCACTAAAATACAATTAAAGATCTTCCGATTTCCAAGATATCATTAAGCAATATTTGATAATAATAATAAAATAATAATATTTTTTGTTTGTTCGCATAGTTACACACATGAAACAGGCCTACCGCATGTGCTACATAGTTACCATTTTTGGTTTCTGTTTTTGTTATTTTCGTTATTTCCTCCATTCCTCTCCATGGTTATTAGTAATCGTTGCCTTTTGTTGGCGCATCAATTGCAGCCGGCGTAGATTTAATAAAGATTTAACGTCCGTTCCTCATACAAGGATGATGTCAGGGACGTCCCCCATCATAAGTCACTACAAATCGATTCACCCCAAATGATTATTTGATAATTTTTAAGTACCGATGTGATATAAAAAGATCCACGAATAGTATTACAAATATTTAACTTCTTTTACAATTAACTAATTTCAATGTTTAATTAAGGTCAACTTAAAACTAAATTTAGTAATAAAATAATTTAAATAAAATATATTACAAAGCGTAAAATTAGCAACAGTTTTTAAGAATTCGTTGAAAAGTCTAGTTAATAAAAATAATAATTCGGTTTCACTTGTATCGAAGTTTTCCTAATATATCAAATGTACAAACTGACAGAGCACCTTTCCTTCTTCAAGAATTACAAATCCAGATTGTACGTTACGCTTAGTTAGACACATCTCATTGTACGCTTTTACCGTGCAAATTCTGTTCTCTAATGTATTTGAAATCTCTCAGATTTTAGTATTTTAGCTATATTAATCAATGTAATCAATGTACGATGGACAGAAGAATAGACCCACCGTTAACCGCACGTCTTTGAAGAGGCAACAAACCTTAAACTAAGGAAGACAGATAATCCACCTCAGAAATAGGAAGCCATATCTTACCATGCTGTATAGGCTACAAAAGGTATGGGTAAGGTGTGGATATGGCATAGCCTTTTGTTGAGGGACTTGCTGACCAATGGAACAACAACAACAGAATTAGAGTGCTACTGTCGTCGATGACAAGATTGAGAACTAAGGTACCAAACCTAATCCGACGAGCCGAGTGTGGGGTCCAAAAAAGCCAAAATCCAGGAAGTCAGTCCGAGGAAGGGTATTAGTGGAAAGGAGGTTTACGTGTTGGTCTCATGGAATGCTCTGTCGGGAGCACGAAAGCAGACTCTGAGTATGAATCTGTACCTTGGCCATGCCATTCAGCAGAACACTAGAAAGACAGAGAATGTTTGGCTATGAGAGATAGGATGGCGAAGTATTATAATTATTATTACATAAAATGGTTAGATACACTAGACTAACTAGACTGAATAATATGTTGAATTTCCCATAGATTTATAAAAATTAAATTGACAAAGTTACAATAATATAATTAGCAATTAATACAGTTAATTGATTTTATATATTATACACAAGATTTGAGATGAAATAAAGGCTAATGTTAACGTCAGTTTCCTCACTTGAAACTTGAAAGTGATGTCAGTGACGGGCGAGCCCAGGATTGAACCCCGCACATACTGATCCTCGGTCGAATATATATCCTACTGACATCGCCATTGGCTCCAGCCAAATACACAATATTAATTTATTACACAATTATAATCCATGAAAATGTTGTAATTATGAAATTACCTAATTAGTAGTTACCTATTTAGTGACTTATTTGCAGTTACCCAGGAACTATATTTAAAAAACTAAGTTCAATATGCGAATCTCTTTGTTCCTCAAATATAAACTGACAGGATTACTCATGCAAGTGTAACAACATCCAGTTAACAACTGTTCAGTTAATGACAGCTAGTTTACGCTCTGTTTATTTGCTAAGCCAGAATCATTTAAAACTACAAGCGGAGTTATTTAGACATTTTAATACTCAATCAAATATAATTTCTAAAGCAAATTCATTTGAGTCAATAAAACACCCATAATTACGGGTAGTTTAATATTCTTATACCATTTGACTTGCACTAATTTTTACTACTTCTTTCAAGTCACAGAGATTCAGGGATGAGATAATGGTCATGAAATGGGGGAACTTGATTCTAGCCCCTATATAGCCTGCATGGATAAGGATGAATGGGGGTGGGCACCGAATTTAGGGAGGCTTAGCTCCCCCCTAGTCTTGTGACTCTCATTTCTTCTGAAACACACAATAGTGAAGTATATATAGAGTTTATTTATTATATATTATATAATATTATATAAATATTACATAAATGTTGTAATATTTTACCATGTAAATATTAATTAACAAGTAATATAGAGTTTATTTATTATATAATGTATAATATTATATAAATATTATAAAAATAATACATAAATGTTCTAATATTTTACCCCATTCATATTACTTAACAAGTATGCTAGCAACTCAGGACTTATCAATTTCTCTATTCAACTTCGTGCTTAACGTTTGCACCGAGATCTGAAGCTCCACTTAATTTTTTACTCGACAAATCATTAAAAGAACTAGAAATGCCGGGTAATTTAGCATCACCATCAACCTCAATCTTTACCAGTTTCTCTCTCTCAGTTCTCTCAACTCTATACTTTGTTTTTCTACGCTTTCTAGACGTACGATCTTCGTCTGAATCTTCTGACGAATACTGTCTCGATCGATCTTCACCTCTACGAGATTCCGGTCTGCTTCGTTCATCTCTATTGCCGTGTAATCTCTCGGGGGAGCGGGTTTTATTTGACGGCAGATTATCACTATTTTGACCGTATCTACCAAAGACTTTGGAATGCCGAACTCCGGCCTGATAATCATCGGTCGAAAGAAAAATGGGTTTTCTGAAAGGTCGATCTCGACAACCAAATCTAAGCTGACCGGACTCCTTTTGTCCCCCAAAACCTCCGCCCAACCGCCTCGGAATCCATCCAGGCATGACCCGGGCGCAGATATAATCGACTAGTATCTCCTTGTCGTCAATGTTCATGCTATGAGCGTCCTGATACACTCTATCAACAACAGAAGCATCATAGTACTCGATGAAAGCATATCCTTTAGAAGCGCCAGTTATTATATCTCTGACGAGACGCAGCTGCTTTATCTGTCCGTATTTTGAGAAGATTTGTTTCAGTGTCAATTCATCAGTGGCGTGATTAAGGCGAGCAATGAATATGGTACACCGCGGGTCGCCGGTGACTTTAGCGTTGGGTTTGTACTTAGAGTTGAGAGCTCTAACGATGGCTCGATCATGCGGCTCTGTGTCGGTGCCATCAATGCTCCCATTGGCCACTGGGTCGTAAACTCGTGATATTGGGCTCCATATATCGTCATAACTCGAATCCATGATCGTCAAATGACTAATGTCGAATAACCTTGATGACTTAAATCTGAATATAACATAAAACAAGAAAATAGAGTATACAATCTATTTGTATAATACAAATTTAAGAAGTGATTTTTTTTTTTTTTTTTTTATCATTATACAAATCTGTATATTTTAGACGGTTTTCAAACTAGATTTATTGCACTCCTTAATCAATCTTGTCGCTCTAACCTGCACCTTCTCTAATTCATATATATCCGTTTTTAGGTAATAGGTTGGACAACCTGCTTGAACGCAAGACTAGATTAGGCCCATCCATCGTAGAAATATAGAAATTTTAATCCTAATTCCTTAACAGCTTTTAGTATTCAGTGACTGCATATTAGCTGTCACTTGTCTGTTACCTTTATTTATAGGATTTTATTTAAGTATAGGATTTTAACATCGATTCTAATTCGTTTTATAGACAAACCGTTCAGTTTGTTTACAATTAGAAATAAACTTGCTTATATACTACTACTAATTATTAGGCGACCCAATTTGTTAACAATTTTCGAAGCCTTAACAAATCACCTGCCTCTAACCATAAACATAATTCTACTTTAAACAAATATTAAACATTAACCTTAACCCTATACTACACTATTAAAATTTCAAGAGTAACTATAAATCTAAAAATTAAAAATAATTTCATCGCAGCGGCAGGTCTCCATTTAATGGCTTTTGTTTATTTTAGTATTACAAGAATAAGAAAAACCTCAAACGTCGTCGATAACAAAATCGAGTGCTAATAATAAATACATGCAATCAAAGACCTTTAAAATAAGAGTAAATAGATCTTTAAATTGTTTTTCTTTATTGTATGCGTGCAATATGATGCTCTTAAAGTCAAGCAAATTCTGTGACATCCCAACTTAGAATCTAATACTATCTATGTCTGCAAATATAGTTCAATACTAAATATCCATGCATTAGATGGAAATATCACCTTGGACCTCTTAATTTTAGAATTCCTTTCTTGATCTTGGGTTTTTAACCGTTTCAAATTTGCGTTTTGCTTGTCGCTTTGATTGTCTTCAATAGTGAAAAGTGTGTAATTGAAAACATTTGCGCTCTAATTCTTGTTGATCTCAGCTTAATTCGGGATTAGTTTAAATTAATTATTTAGTAATGATAACAATAACAACAATTAGAGTGCTACAGTCATCAATGACAACATCGAGCGCTATTGAGACAAAATCAAGCCGGCGAGCAAAAAATAAGGTCCAAAAACGGTGCAAATTCCAAAATCCAGAAATTTCAGTCCAAAGTATGTCTAACTGGCTCATAACTAAGTGCGCATATGTTACGTTACACAATTTTACAGGGCTATCCTGGTAAAGTAAGTAAAACACGCATTATAGTGAATAATCAACTATTTTGTTATCTATCGCTTTTAAAACCAAATGTTTAATTCGTTAGGCAATTTACACCATTTTCCGTATAACCAGTCCAGTGAATGTCCGAGATTTTACTCACATATCAGCGCGACCGGGATTCGAACCCATGAGGATTCAAATCACCTTAGTGATCTTAATTGGGATTTATTTCCAGTATTCTTTAAGAGAGAATCTCAGAACAGGTAATATGGATACTACGACGTAATTACATATGGAACAAATACATATATTAAAAAAGTAAGCACTCATTATAGTGAAATGATCAACTATGTTGACATCTTTCACTTTTTAACATCACATGTTTAAACATGTTTATTATGTAATTACATATGTATATTTACATTTTGCATAGTACCGTATCGTATTTAAATTGATAAATGTCATCGCAGACGATAATTTCACTGTATGATTTGTGTTTAATTTTGATTTCTTATCTTATAGCTGCTTAAAAGCATATAGGATTTGAACAGTTTTGTTTTAAGGCCTTTTATTTTTATTTTCGTCATGGCTATATCAATACATCGGTGGTAATTTGGTTCCACAGTGTTCGATGCTGTCATGGACAACAGTAGCACTCTAATCGTATTGTTGTTGTTGTTGCTGTTGTTGTTGTTGTTGGTGTTGTTACAGGACAAATGCTAAATGCTTTCATGGACGACATTAGCGCTCTAATGGCTGCAACTGTTGTGGCTTGTTGTTGTTTTGTTTTGGTAACTTTAGTCGTCAGTCTTGTATTTGTAAACAACTCCAAACAACAAAAAGGTAAATTATGTGAAAAATAATTTGTAAAATCGAATTAAATCGATAATATGTAATCTCTCTAATGTAAAGTCGTTTAAAAAACGATTATTAAATTTCTAAGCTAAATAAAGCCGCTAATTTTAGTTAGCTTACTGATTTTCACGTAAATCAAATTAAACGCGATAAGGTTAAATAATTAAAACATAACAACAATTAGAGTGGAATAGTGATCAATGACAACATCGAGCACTATTAAACACAATCAAGCCGACGCGCAAGAAGAAAGTCCTAAAACGGTGCAAATTCCAAAATCCAAAAAATCAGTCCAAAGATAATACATAATAGCAAAGTGCTACCGTCATCGATGACACCATTGAGACAAATCCAAGCCGGTGAGCAAACAAGACGTCAAACATGGTGCTAATTCCAAAGTCCAGAAAATCCGTACCCAGATAAAGGGAATTAAGGAAAAGAAGTTATGTACATTACTATGTATACAATCATGTAGTTATGTTAAAATTATGCAATTCATTTAATCTAATATTTAATAATGTGTGGCTTTTCATTATCTTTTACAGATATATTTGCAGAAAACCGAAAAATAAAGTCATATCGGGCATTAAAGTCATGGATATCAAAGCTGATAAGCAGCGTCTGCGAGGTGTACTGCTGGATGCCATTAGTCTACTTTGTAAAAGCAGTCTTCCAGTCGACGCAGCCTTCAGCATCGAAGCTACGATCGGCATAACGATAAGTGAGAGTAATATAGTATTAATCAGCTTTAAGGAACTCGTTCAACCAGATCCTCGCATTGCTCCTACGGAAACATCCCCTCCTGCCTCAATGGGATCTTCTTTGCCGGCTTTAGAATGTCTAAATCCCATCTCGGGGCCTGATTTAAACAGTTCAATGGGTATGAGTCATTCGTCAATGAGTCAGTCGGTATTTGGAGGGAGTGGGCAGGCTGAATCGACGACATCAATGAGTAGAAATGTCTGGAAAAATGTGAATACAAATGGTTCTGTATCTGCCGACAATGCATCCTATGGAAAGCCTAAATTACCCAGCCCTGAAGTGATGCTAACTCATACAAAGCCTTCCAAATCCTTTACTGATACTTTTCAGTCGGATGAATTGACTAAACGGAGAAGAACAATCCAATGGCCGCAGCAGGGTTCTTCTGATTTACCTTTACAATGCCTAAATCCAGGTGCGTCGAATATCCTTTCAGTCAAGGAAGAGACAGTGGAGGGAGAATATAGAGATTATGAGAGGAGAGGGAAGGGAATGAGTGAAAGCTATGGCGGAGGTAAAGAAGAAGACACTTATGTTGAAGAGAGTGAGACGTGGTTACAGGCTGTGGATGCAGATGTTTTAGACGAGAGGTTGCGTGAGGATGGGGGGATTAGTCAGGATGAGAATCTGATGACGGGTGAAGAGGCGATGCAGCAGTGCTCGACAAGGTCTTACACGCAGGTTAAACCGGAGAGATCGTTCAACAGGCCTTTCAAATATCACAGGAATCGGAGAAGATACATGCGGCAGAGTGGAGTGAGTTATGCTCTGAAGAATACTTTAATAACAATAATAAAGTAATAAAAATAGTTAATTATATTTAATTAATACTTATTAATAATACTTTATTAATAATATTAAAGTACTAATAATACTTAATTATACTTAATTAATACTTATTGAACAATACTTTATTAATAATATTAAAGTAATAATAATACTTAATTATACTTAATTAATACTTATTGAACAATACTTTATTAATAATAGTGTATTTGGAATTAAATTAAAGTCATATGCTTATATTTTCATTTTTAGATCAAGATTACTGTTTCACACGTTATAACTTACGATAATTTTGTCAAACTCGTGTTGATTATTATTATTAACATGTTCCAGTAGTTATCCAATATTATTATCCAATCATTTTCAAGAGCAGAATACATCAGAAGCAGTTCTTGATATTTTTCTTAGAGGTTACTTTTCATTTTATATAAATAGACTGAAACAATCAACAACTGCAAATGTTTTACATCTAGAACTTTTTTATTACACACGTTTGTATTGTGGAAGAAGCATAACTGAGGGTACCCGACGCCATCCTTGTATGAAGAAATGGACGTTAAGCCTTTATTTTTAGTTTTAACTAATTATAAATTAATTTGATTGATCAGGATTCAACTCAAAGAGGCCCCACCCCTGAGTACTCTCAGACATCTTCTGAAGCCCCGCCTCCGGTCTACAATTCAGCGGCGGTACAGGCAGCTCTAAACAATGCGGCTGCAGCCGTTGCCACTCAGTCGATGGAGGGTGGGGCGGCCATTTGTCAGATCTGCGGTGCCAGGCTAGCGAGTGCCTCTACGCTGATCAAGCACATTAAAGGCACACATTTAGAGATGAGCATGTGCCAGTGTGAGATATGTGGGCAGCAGTTCAAGTGGACGATGCAGCTGTGTCGACATAGGAAGCGCTATCACGCAGACGTCCTGTATTCTACGCCTTCCGGCTCAAATGTGCCGGCAACCGAAGCTCTTCAGTTTGAGCAACACTTGAGTAAAAATCTGTTGTCAGAATTATCAGAATAAGTTGTGAATTTGTCTCTGAACTAAAGGAACTTAAATATATTTCTTAAAGCGAATGAAAGAAAGAAATAGCTGCAGAGCTATTCAAATGCTAGAGCTGCTGGTATTTATGGCATCTTCTCGTTTGATTCACGATCGAATAGATAGAACGATTGTCTGAGAATCAGGGGGTATCGTTTCTAAATCTGGCAGGACCGTCTCTCAAAATGTCCGTTGTGATATGGAAACAGACTTTAAGCTTAGATTTTTAGCTGGTGTGACTGTACGAGTGCTTTGTAATGAAAGCTTTCTAGCTCTGAATCAAATTGAGTCCAAAAACTTTAATTGATATGTTATCATTAGTTAAATGTAAACAATTATGAGTTATTAAAATATGGAATTGATTTACAGAGGTATGGGAAATAGATATATGCCATAAATATAATTTAAATAATTAATTTGTTAAACCCTGTACTGGTGCAGTCAAACTAGAAACTGAAATAGGATAGCAGATGAGAAAGTAACATTTCAGCTCTTCCTGCGTTAAATCTCTCAACAATTCGCTGACAACACTTTGTTACTTATACTCGCATTTACTAACTTTACTTCAATCAACAGATCACTTACGCCTCTGTTGTTGGTTAAATTATTATTCAGAAATTTTGGTATTCACTAAAAATGTTGCGTGGTTATTAACTAGAAGGTCAATCGCCAAAATTATGCTGCTCAGCCAATCACAGCGCTGTCCTTCAGGCTGATCGACCAATCAGCTTACTTCTTAAACAGGACTATAATATTATTTCTTAATCAATTGATTAGCAAAACAGCGGCGTACACGTGCGAAAATAGGCGAACAGCTACGCATTATTTTACACAGCGATTGAAACTTACAGAATATCAAATGGTGACTAAACAGGAGTTTACACAACTGTTGATGTTTAAACAGTTGATTATCTCACTAGTAAATACGACCATAAGTATACAGCAGCCACATTGGCTTGCGTCACTCTACAATGAAAGCCTTCAGTCACCTTGATCTACAAAGAACTATCATACCAATTTGTCAGCTAGATATTATACTTGTGTGATAAACAAGATGTTGATTTGATTTCCAGCCTGATCATCGCTTACAGTTTTCCTCGTAGCACAGAAATAGATCTTTAAACTTTAAACTTGGCTTTGTGGCTTAATTATAGAATTGTATAATTTGTCAGCTGAATTTGATAATTTTACGAATAACCATTTCTTTAGGAATGTCATGCGCTGAACCGGTCTTCGAGATTACCATGCAAGTTCCTATGTGCTGTTGATGTTGACCTTTCTCGTAAGTTGCCATTTTAAGTAGTAAACAATAATAAACAATAATAAACAATAATAAACAATAATAAAACATTTTAGAAAAATTTAAATTATTTCAATTTAGTTAGACAACAATAAACCTTTTCCGTAACAGATAAAATTCTAAATCGTTAGTTTTTTATTTTCGCACTCAAAGTAAGTGCATACATCTAAACGAGTGTTTGCTCTTCTCTTATTGTTTCACTAATGATATTGATCATTTGTTATTTTATTGCTCATTGCAGTTTCTGCCTAATGATGTAGAAATGCATTGTGTTGAACATTTGCACAATTTTAAATAAAGAAAGTATAAGTTTATGTCTCTTTTGTATGTTCTGTAGTTACATAGTATATATTGCACAAGTTTGCTTAAAGTTGCTGTTTTCTAAGCTTTTGTTCTCTTGTCACTCTACAGTTGTTGATAGATAATCGTTGCCGTATATCAGCTAGCACTGATTCAAGATTACCCTTTCATCAACCATATGATGAAAAATTATATAATTATTGATTGCTAACTGACCTGGGATTTGAATCCAGGCCTCAGGGTTCTGAGATGTGCACTCTACTAATAACTCAGTATTTGTATTGTTAAATGATTACAATAGCTTATGGTTAAGTACGATTTGTACAGGAAATAACAGATTGGAAATATTTGCCCTCCTTCTCGAACCATTTGTAACTCTTAATACTTTTAATACATCTTTGATGCTGACTAATTTCTGATCATTCCTGAACCATTTGTTAATCAATTCATTGCTGCTTTGCTGAAGGTGGCTCTCAATTATATTTGCTTTTATAATAATTAATTGGATTAACCTTAGATTAAACAGTTCAGCTTTTGAATAATTAATCTCTGTTTTCAGTTATGTAGTCATGAGCAGATGAAGTGAACGTAAAATCATATTGGGTAATATTTCTTTGAGAGCAATTCTTGTTCTTCGATTGGGAGAAAAAGTTTTTATGCCTCCCATTTGTTCCTATTCATTTATCGTCAGCTCTCAGTGTTAACACATGGAACTTAATCTTTCTTATTTTATCTTAATTTATCTTATCTTACTGTAGAATAAGATAAAACAGTATCTTAGTTTATCTTCGTGTATCTTTTTAAGATCTTACTTTATCTTACTATATACAAAGATAAAACTCACGCGGCTTGTTTTAATATGGAAATAATAATTATTAGAATTTTATGAACTAAATAGATTTATTTAGAGATATTATAGATTAATAAGATTACATAGATTTACAAGTTATTATTGATTTATAAACTAAATATATAACAGTGTAAATTATAAAACTGGCAATAAGTCAGTTTCCTCACTCAAAAGCGATGCCAGTGACGGGTGAGCCCAGGATTTGAACCCCGCACATACTGATCCGCGGTCGAGTATCTTACCGACATCGCCACTCAGATGAAATTTAGCTGATAACTGATATTATAGATATCATGATAACTGATATTATGTAGCGGATATTGCAGAAGCAATTTAGCTGATAATGTTACTCATATGTCAGATCTAATATAGCTGATAACGTAACTAATAACGTAGCTGATATTAAAAGTATCAATTAGTATTTTAGAAATACTAATTGTTCATACATGCACATCACCTCTACTTCACTGATCTCCTCGTGAACGCTCTTCAATAAACATCTTAGCCAAACCAAAACCAAGGAAGGTTTGATCTTAACGTCCACCATTACTACAACATCATGCCATCTTCAGCGTGTGACTCTGCCACTAGCAGCTATTTACCGTACATATTCAGTTAACCCTTCACTCCACTAAATAGCTACCTTGCACTATAGTTGTACAAATTTTACAAATAAATCATAATTTTAGTGAAATTGTGGAGGTGTGGGTTACGCTTCCACACAAATATAATTGTACAAGTAAAAGTAATGCCAACAAGCGACGATAATGAACATTAACCCTAAATATAGATAATTTAAAAATGGAAATTATATAGATAGATACAGATTCCATCTGTTATATTTTAAGATGATTAATCTTTTTATTAGTTCATCAATACTCTTAATGCAATAAATTAGTTTAATCATTATTTTGAAACACAGAGCTTTAGAGATTTTTATCGTTTATAAAATATTTAATTAACTTCACCGGAACGGCACCGACTACAATGGAATCGTTTCGTCAAAAATGAGCAAAAAGCGACATTGAAATAGCCTGGTAGTTAACATTCTCCTTCAAATCGCTGCCATTTTGAGTAAAAGCGGCGAAACATACAGCGAGATAACATATTTAAAGCAACTTTTTGTAACCGTCAACTGCACCTCAAAAACTGTTTGTACACTAAACCTCGCTGATACGTTATGAAAAGTTCTAAAGTGTAATTGCACATACATAATACATAAAATTAATTCATACAAGTTGGTACAAAAACAAATCAAGACAAATTCGTCGTTGAAGCTTAGTCATACAACGCCCTAATATCTCTAGATTAGTTCAAAGCTGTTTTATCATATCTCTACAGGGTTTGCATCCACTGAATGCAATCCAAAGCAGTCCAAACAAAATATACTATATGTGAAAAAAAGCTAGTGTTAACGTCAGTTTCCTCACTCGAAAGCGATGTTAGTGACGGACGAGACCAGGATTTGAACCCCGCACATACTGATACGTGATGGAATATCTTACTGACATCGCCACTGGCTCCAGCCAATTGAATCAAGAGTGAAAGTTAACTAGAAGTTGATTGACAATTCTGGGATAATCTAAAGACTTTCATAATCGAGAAGCAGGTTTGAAGGTAAAGGAAAGTTAGCAGTGAATCTGACGAGGATATTGGAGTCTTTGGGGCAAAAGGTCAAAACTCGAATTTGAGGGTCAGTATTTCTCATATTTCCTCTACCACAGAGTTAAACTAATTCCTGGCCAAATAAAAAACTCGGTCTAAAATCTAGTTGTTGCTAGGCGAAACTATTAAAGCAAACCAGTGTGAATATGAATGCGACCACCCTGACAACATCTAGCATAGAATCAGTTACGATCAAGATCACTATCTCTTCAGGCTTTGCAGCCAATTTATAAAATTGACAAACAAGCCGCCCACGACTCGAATCATCTCAAAGACGGGCTGAATGGCTCGAGGAAGCTGAATAAGCGCTTGGACCACTTCTACCACCTGCTTGTAAACTGCTGTGACTGGATGGAATATCTGACTCAGTGGTTGAGAGAGACGACCCAGAGTCTGGAAGATGGACATCGATATCGTCAGGAAAGTTTCGATAGGTTGGTATAGATAAGTAAGAAACTGAGACATCTTGCCATTGAAGTAGGTTTGAATCTTGGCTCTGGTCAGTTGACCAATAGGAAGGAGCACCATCATGAGCAGCTGCAGTATGTAGTCAAATGTCGGCTCCTGAAAATAAAAGAGTTGATAGAAAGTTTATTTAAATAACAATTATTAAATTAAATCTATTAATGGGAATGATGTGAATGAATGATGATGAGAGGATTAGCTGGAGTCAAAAGGCTACAAATGAGGAAGTTCTGGAGAGAGTTGGCACAGACAGACAGTTCATAAATGTATTAAGAAATAGGAAGAAGAGTTGGATAGGACACATTCTAAGAGGGGAAGGTCTAGAGATCATAGAAGGTAGAATGGAAGGAAAGAGAGGCATGGGCAGGCCGAGATTAGGTATGTTAGATGATTTAAAGACCCACTCATTTGTGGCCATGCAGAGGACAGCGGAAGACAGAGAAGAGTGGAGGCGTTATATACCATGGACCTGCCAGTAGATAGTGCATTAAGAGAGAGAATGATGATATGACATGGGACAGAGAGGAGTGGAGAAAGTCTATTGACGTGCTAAACTTGGATTTATGAGGAGATGATCAAGATGATGATTAATACATTAAAACTGAAATTACTAAATAGTTTAAAAAGTAACTAGTTTTAAATATAAAATTTAGATACCAAGGATAATAAAAATAATTCCTACTTTTTATAAAAGAATATTATTACACAGTGATGTAATACAGATTAGAAATTCTGAAGCAATTTCTAGAGCCTAGGCGCTCACCAACCGAATGCCCTTTCTGACGTTGGCTTAGATCTGAGTGCTTTGCCGCCTTTTACGACACGTGCATTCTACGATTGGTCAATTCTTCAGCAACCCGGACACGACACGGGTAAACCAAGAGCAACCAAAGTAAGCTGTAAATTTACCTCAGTAGTCTCGTTCTCCGCTGACCTGTTCCTGCTGCAGTTAATACAACAAATGCACATTTAATAATCAGCACATTGAGACAATACGGAACTAAATGCCACAAGATCTTCGATATTGTAATTGTATTGGTACATTCCTAGGCAAGTTAAAAACCCATTTCTTTCCGCCATAGGTCTAAATTTTGATCCGCTTGCTTTGGATCTTGGACTTGCACTGTTTTGAGCTCGCGTTCTCATATGATCTCTGTATACTCAATCGTTCTCGAGTGGTGGTTTGTGCAGAGTCTGCAAAAGATGTCCCTGACATTGCCTTATGGCGAGGAACCGGACGTTAAATTCTTATTGACTGATTGATTGAGACATAGTCAGACTGTTCAACAGGTGAGAAAAATAATCTAGATAAAAAATGTTAACTGTTTTATATTCAGGAGAGTCCCACAACGATTTCCAAGGTATAGCCAGCAATTCTACAGAGCTGTTATTGAAAATAATATATATTAAACTGAAACATTTTATTAAGGTATTTATTAACCTTTTTGGAAATTTAAGAATTTTACACTTTTTTGGAAAGTTGTCTGAGGTGATAAATATGAATTAACATCAGTACTTCTTACTGTAAGGCTTTTAGACATTGCTAATTAAAATTTACATCAACAAATAAAATAAAATAAACTTTAATTATGAGTTTACACTAAAAAGCTTATTACAGGTACAATAGTTATATATGTACAGGTATATGTATATTATAGACACAAACACTTCTAACAAGTGCTCTTCATGGAGCGCAAAAGTAGATTCGGGGTATAAGTATGTACCTTGGACCAGCCACTTGGCAGAATACTAGAGAGAGAAAGAGAGAGAGAGAGGAGAGAGAGAAGATAGAGAGAGAAAGAGGAGAGAGTAATATATATTTTTTATATAATATATATTTGATTGATTGATTTGTGCATATATATATATATATATATTTATATAGAGAATTAAAACACACAAATAATATTACAAATAAAACTTATAGGAACTTGCTAGTCATCTGTGTGTGCATTAATGAAGAGCATGTAGATTGCCTAAGAAGAGAAATTTGTGCTCTGGACACACAGACCGTTGATCAGAGGCGTCCTCTCTAGGTCTCTCACTATGCGTGTGTGAGCGAGATCGTGGATGAGGTGACGATCTGCGGGCCCGAGACTCTGCCATGTATTGATCAGCCATATCAGCCATCACTGCACAAATCAATCGATCAATCAATCAACCAATCAAACAATTGATCAATCAATCAATGAAACAATAACTCAATCAATCAATCAGTATACCAATCGATCGATCGATCAATCAATCAAACATTCAAACTGTATTGTGCTCTTTCTGAGGGCCATTTTATTTGTATTCTGTCTCGTTGTATACGCTGTAGTATATTTTGATTCAGTTACAAATAAATGATCATGGTTCCCTCTCAAAGAGTCAATCAATAAATCAATCAAACAACCAATCAATCAACCAATCAAACAATCCATGAAACAATAGATAGAGTAAACGACCAATCTATCAATCAATAAATTGAACTAGTCAACTTACACTAAAATACAAATGTTATTCTATCCAAATTGTTACCATGTACTGTGGTTGGTGCTATGTGGACGTTCTGCGACGTCGTTAAATCATTTACATAGATAGAAAAGTAAGTAAGTCAACACGCATTATAGTGAAATGATCAAATTTGCTGATAATTTCACTATAATCATTTATAAATCATTTACATAGATAAATCATTTACAGTGCTTAAATCTATACTATATAATAAATTATATATAATTAATATATATATAATTAAAAAAATCATTAATCTATCGTTCTCATTCCACTGCGAAAATACGCCGTATTTAAGTTTTTCTGAAATCTTCTATGTGATATCGGCTGATCTGCACTCAGATCTCCCTCCCGTCTCGCTCTTCACCAACTCCGATATCATAGAAAATTGCTCCCCACCAATCAGCTGACTGCTGCTATATATAATTATATATAATTATAATAATTATATAATTAATTATATATTAATATCATAATAATTAATTATATAAATTAATTATAATAATTAATTATATATTAATATAATTATATGTAATTTTATATAATAATATATATAATTATATATAATTATATATAATTAATATATATATATATAATAAATTTACAGTGCTTAAATTTATAAATCATTTACAGTGCTTCGTACTCGCGCTGTTGAGTAAGTCGTTGATGGCTTCGTCCAGCGACATTCCATTGAAGACCTCTCTGAACAATTCATCAGCGGACTTGAAGAAGTCTGCGGGGAAGTCGAAGGGCAGATCACTGAAGCCGTTCCGTGAACTCTGGTACTTGGCACGCGCAGAGTCTGAACAAATGTAACGAATATTTATTGTCGTGTATCATAGAGTATGTGATTTATATATCATCACCTGGCTGCAGCCAGTGACGATGTTGGAAAATGATTCGGCCGCGGATCAGGAAGTGCGGGTTCAAATCCTTGGCTCGCCCGTCACTGACATCGCTTTTGAGTGATAAAACTGACGTTAACATTAGCTTTTAGCTCTACCAACCATACAGCTCAAATGAAAAAGACATTAGAAAATGAATATAGCTTATCCACGACATAAAAAGTAAAAGATTACAGAAAATAAAGATAAATGATGCTTGCTTTCAATAATGAGTCTAATCAGTGTAATGTGTATATATTATTTACTGACCACAAGGATAGCACAATGTTATATATACCATCAACAATTCTCATATATTTTCATAAAAATTCTCAATGCGCTAAAGAACCTAAAATACCTCAAATAAAAAGAAATAGGAATTTGAAATGACAACATTTGAGAAAAAACCAAAACTGACTATAAAATTGAATAATCTGATAGAATTAAGGAGATAGTAGAATGTGAAAGACTTCCATCTTTAATGCATGCACTAGACACACATCAGACAAAGAAGATACCATTTATAAGCACTTGATAGGCCTCAGAGATATCCTGAAAGCGCCTCTTTGCTTCTGCCACATTATCCGGATTCTTATCCGGATGCCAAGTTCTTGATAGTCTATGATATCTGTGGATAACAGATAGAAAATTTCGGCAATGAATAGGAATAAATTACAGAATAAACACCTTAGCAAGCGATAGAATCAATAAAATAAGCTAAATTTTTATAAACTAATAAACGAAACAGTAAAAAGTTTGATGTTCCACTGATATCATAAACAATGAGAGATACTTTAAAGTTTGAAGGCGGCTTAGCATTGAATACAGTTATGAAAATAAAAAATTGCAATGAATCTTTACATAAATAATTATATAGTGTACATACGCTTTTTTGATATCAGCAGCTGAAGCATTTCTGTCCACCTCCAGTATTCTGTAGTAATCCTTAGCCATGTTGTAGACTGATTGATTGATTATGTTATAGACTGATTGATTATGTTGTAGACTGATTGATTAATTAACTTTATTTACAGTAGTCTGTTGTAGTACTAAATGTAAGCAGTAGATAATATGCTAGTACACAACTTTATCTGTAATATAATCAATACAATTTTAGCACATCCCAGACACAAGTTCCTGCCCATAGCATACTTTAAAGCTTAGAGAAGTTGCTCTAAGCTCACTACAGTGCAAACTATCTAACTGAAAACGCCCACAGCACCAGGTTCAAACAAAAATAGTACAAAGGTTTCTTTTAGCATTATAGTTTCAGATATGATTTTCTATCTACATATTAGATACCTAGGAGACTTGTTTTTAAACTTTTCATATGGACAAATTATAGACAGACACATACCTAAAAAGACATTTAAGGCTTATAATGCTATAATAAATAAAACAAAAATCCTACAATCTGATATGTAATATCTATTGATCAGTATTTTCCTAATCTATTACTCTAAATCCATTATATTTTCTAAGCTTAAATCTATTACAGCTCACAGTATTCCAGCAGACATAACTTGGATAGAAACCTTTTATGATCTGAGAGCACTCGTACTAGCTATTGAACTCTTATCTTAAGTACACACCTCAATGCAGTAGCCCATTGATTGCACAGGTAATCTGCTGTGTTAACTAATGCACAATCTCGCCTACATTCTTCACTAATAATTTTACTTATCTACAAGTACTGCAGTGCTAGAGTTAAATGACATCTCAGCCTATGCATATATGTTTGTGTACATATATAGATAGAAAACTTGTACAGCTAAGTTAAAATCATTCATGACATTAAATAACATTGCCTATTAACATTCAAATCATCTCCATTAGTATATAATCTATATCAAATGCAACTCAAATAATTCAATAATTTCCTTCAAGCAAATCCGTTATTTACAGCAGTGTCATAACTCCATAGGCCTATATATACATATATATATATATATATATAGGCCTATGGAGTTATACATATATATATATATATATATATATATATATCTGACAATTAATCTTCTAATAGAATTACAAGTTAGCATTCCATTTGTAAACTATCAGAGACTCATCGCCCCCCCCCCCCCCCTAGGTAAGCTGATAACAATTATTTGTATGTGGTTAATAATAAGAGCAATTAAGATCGTAAACTACAGTAAAATATGAACTCCGTCCCAGAGGAGAGGGCGTAAATGAAAAAATGTGAAAAATGTTCACAAAATTTCGGCCCTCCTGAAAATATTCCTGGACAGCTGCTGTAAATAATTTTGCAAGTTTATTACATTTTTAAATCAAATAATCGAGACAGAGGTCCATGCCCTAGCCCTAACTTCTTCGAATAGCATTACATAAGAGAGACTAAATATTGTTATTTTTACTATAGATTTTTTTAATAATATGTAATAGTAACTCTACTCACATAAACAAAGCTTAAGGGGGGAGTGGTGGGAGAGTGGGGAGGGGTGTGTGCTTATATTGATGGTGGCAATATTCAGTATATTTACCTATATTTATTATGAATTTCTTCATTTATTAACAAATTTGTATTTAAACAAAGGTAAAACAATTTATATTTCATTTACTTATCAATGATTATAAACATATGTCTTAGTTTACATTTAATATATGTTTAGATAGAATATCTAAATGGGATATATTACATTTTAGGATACATTACATTGCAGTTGCCTTCCGCAAAACAATTCAGTTTATCATTGCACCGAAAACGCTCTCCAACGAATGAAAAAATATATATTGTGATTTGCAAAATAAACACCTTTTATAAACGTCCGTACGATAAAAGGTCTATATGATACGTAATTTACAGAGTACATTCTGAAATTCGTAATTTTATATATTTTTTAATAGTAAAAAATTAAAACTGATCTCTCAAGACCAACCATAATATTAACAACAATTAGAGTGCTACAGTCATCAAATACAACATCGAGCACTATTGAGACAAAATCAAGCCGGCGAGAAAAAATAAATGAAGTTTAAATTAAGTTTGTCCGAACAGTCTAACAAGAATACCTAACTAAGAGTAATTCATTGAATAAATTTAGAATGAATTTAGTAATAAAATTTGTAAAAAAGAATGATTTGTAACAAACCTGACTCAGTTATATTACGCATTAGGCTAATAAAGTTGTCCTTTAACGATTGATTCATAAATACAAATGTTTACCATTGGTTTGCTCAGTGCTCGCACTTTCATCATCCATTAAATATCGACCTGTATCGAAATATCGAAATGAAGCTTCATCTCCTTGTCCTATTTAGCCATATAAAAGTATTCTAAGTTGCACAACAACCCCTTCCTCTCCCTATCTAGACTGTATCTGTATATGAATACATTTAAGCGAATAAAATTTCAAAACTAAATACGATAAATTACAATAACACTTAATGTCATGTAGGTCGTTGTTTAATTGAGTCTATCCTTTAACCCTAGTGACCTGCCAGTGATGTCCTATTTACGGGTAAGCAGGCACCAACGGCCTAGGGCATTTGGGGGTCTAGTAATTTAGCTATTAAATACGGACTATTAGGTGAAACAATTAGCATATTTTATGAGTATCGTATTGATATTTAAATGTTTATTAATTTAGCTATTAAATATTAACTATTAAGTGAAACAATTAGCAGTTTTTTTATAAGTATTATATACGAATTTACATAAATATATGTTTCTTATAAGTATTTGTTATCTAAAAACAAGAATGGGTTTTGCTCGATGGTATAAAGTTTAACTCGTATATACAGGGGAGGAGTCAGGAATTTTTTAAGGGAAGGGGGCCGAAGTTATTTATTTGAGAGTGTACACATTTTTTGAGTACGCCACGCCTTACTAACCACGTTTTATCCGAGATAAAACCATAAAAAGCCATGACGTGTTGTTTATCCTACTCACACATCACGTGCTTTTTACTCAATGGATAGACCTGAAAAGTGCACTGCTTGTCAGATTCAGTGATTGAGATAGGATGTTTTAACAATTGCTAGATAGGAGAATTATTGTAACAGATTCAACGGTAACCAGTCTAGAGCTATAGTTGACTCCAGGCTGAATTGAGTAACTTTTAATCTCTCTCTCTTAGTTCACTGCCTACTGGCAGGTCAATGGTAGGCCTATATATAACGCCTCCACTCTTCTCTGTCTTCCGCTTTCCCTTTTATTTCCACACATGAGTGGGTCTTTAAATCATCTTTCTCTCTCTCTAAGTGCACTGCCTACTGGCAGGTCCATGGTATATAATTCCTCCACTCTTCTATGTCTTCCGCCTTCCTCTTCATTTCCACATATGAGTGGATCTTTAAATCATCTAATATACCTAATCTCGGCCTGTCCCTGCCTCTTTTTCCTTTCATTCTATCTTCTATGACCTCTTTTAATAGACCTTCCCCCTTAGATTGTGTTCTATCCATCTCTTCTTCCTGTTTCTTAATATATTTATCAACTATCTATCTGTGCCAACTCTCTCCAGAACTTCCTCATTTGTAACCTTTTGAAGTCAGCTAATCTTCTCCATTCTTCTCCAAATCCACATTTCCAACACCTCCAGTTTTCTAGTCATCCCTAAGCGGGGCAGCCCGGGACGGGTCAGCTCTAGGCGGGGCAGCCCGGGGCGGGTTAGCCCTAGGCGGGGCAGCCCTGGGCGGGGCAGCCCTGGGCGAGGCAGCCCGGGGCGGGGCAGCCCTGGGCGGGGCGGGGCAGCCCTGGGCGGAGCCCAGAGTCCAAAGCTGAATTCGCATTTGAGTCAAAAGCTGAATTCGGTAGGAAACAATATTTCATAGAAATAAAAGCAATTGATTACAATTACTAATTGATAAATCTAAATAACCGTTAATTAAACAGAGGCTGACAACAGGGGCACCCCATATTATAAGATTAATTACTAAAATGTTGTGCACAGCTTGAGTAATTAGCGTCAGGCAGCATACGAGTTTATTCCGGTTGGTCTCATAATAGTATATACAGTATATTTACGTAAATATAGTTAACTCTTAATTATATGAGTAGCATAGTGAACTCTTCATATGCAGAATCCCTCAGGAAAATGGTATATAACAACAACAGTGAGTATTTCTAGATGGTTTAAAGTTACACAGTTTACACCATAGATGAAAAAACGTTCTTACCAAAAATAAAAAACCCTAAAAACGCGTCTTTTCCTCCAAAAAATAAAAAATCTAAAAAAACGTTGAAAAAAACGTTAGTAGCGTACTCGTAGGCTTGCATATACATTACCATGCCTCCATTCCATAACACTAAACAATTTTATTACAACTAGACTTGATCTAGTTCTAATAAAATTGAAATTAATTAGTTGTTTTAATCTAGTTAAAGTTCTAAAGTATGTCCATAGACTCCATACAAATATAAACAAATACTTTCAGGTCACATACAGCCACATAAAATGTTCTTACAATTTCCTGTTTTGTCTCACAGTTGAAATAATTAGAGGTGAGATCACAGTGTTTATCTTAATTTTTACGTTTGACATTAACGGTTTACGTTTTTTTACGTTTTTTATTTTATAAAAATAAAAAACGTAAAAAACGCGTTTTTTAACAGATATAAAAAACGTAAAAAAAGTTTTTTCATCTATGGTTTACACTCGTATGTAGACATGAGGAGGAAAACGGAAGATAAAGAAGAGTGGAGGCGTTATATACCATGGATCTGCAAGTAGGCAGTGCACTGGGAGAGAGAGTGAGAGAGAGAGAGAGAGAGAGAGAATGAACTAAATCAAAGCTAAAGCGAACTAGTTAATTATTAGTTGTTCTAAAAAATATGAATACGTTACTACCAATGTCTGTAACAATGTACATACAATAATAATATACAATGTATATGCTATTGAAGTAAGAACTAATTATTAATTATTTTAATAAATATGAATCAGTTATTACTAATATCTGTAAAAACTTTGCTTTTTAGGTTAGTAGCATGTGATAAGTGTGAATACTGTAATCAATAAAATAAATCAGTCTAGACCTTAAATTATCTAGGTTTCCAATTAAACAGTTTTTCGTCAAGGGTTCTTCTGTTTCATACGAGTGCACAGGTTTGAAATATCTGACGATGGTAACTCGTAGGAGTTTTTCAGATTATTTTGAATGATCTTCCACTTCTTTTTGACAAATATACGGAATTTAAAAAAGCAATAGCCTACCTCTTTGAAATATATATTGTCTAAGTTTTCGTCACAGAATGTTTTAAACACATCTTTTGCTCAATATCAGGTGCAAATTATATCTATAATTGCTGCCTAAATAAGTTAATGCGAATTCCTAAACAAAAGTAAACACGCATTATAGTGAAATGATCAACTATGTTGATATATATTACTTTTTAACACCACACGCTTAATCCGTTAGGCACTTTAGTCCATTTTCCGTATAATAACCAGTCCAGTGAATGTCCGAGATTTTACTCTCAGATCAGCGCGGCTGGAATTCGAACCCACGAGAGTTCAATTCACCTAAGGATAAGTCATTTGAAACTTCATGACGTTACCCCTACGCTATTGTAACATTCAATTCATTGTTCTCTTTATAACCCAACTCTCCCAGGGATTGTATACGAGAGCATCCAAGACGTTATGGAGGCACCTGGAAAAGTTGGCTTAGGACTGTGACATAGCTTAAGGGCAGTGTATGAACGCGTGTGTGTGTGCAAAGAGAAAACTATGCTATACTTCACATGTATACGTCAATACACGAATGCAGTAGAAGTGCTTAAATCAATGGCCGCTACGAATTCATTACAGATACATCATTATCATCTTCCCTTGAATCTCAGTTTAACCAGGGTCGGGATAGGAATAGACTGCCTCAAATCCTCTCTGTCTTATATCATATCATCTTTCAGTCAATCCCCTATTTGAAACTTTTCCATTCGTTTACATTTTTGTAGCGATTTCTGGAGCCTAGGCGTTCACCGACCTTATGCCCTTTCTGGCGTTGGTATGGATCTTAGTGCTTAGTCACCTTCTAAGACACGTGCGGTCACCGGTTGGTCAATTCTTCAAACAACCCGGACACAACACGGGGATAATTCAGTACAGATTAGAGGGAATTAATTTTCGGTACACCTGACAAATAACTCCAATGGTCATTCACAAAAATGGGGATGGGTAGATCAAATTTTGAAAGGGAGGACGATAGGTAAATGAATCTGAGAAGCAACGGCTTGGGCTGGTCGATCATTTTGATCAACGATGGCGCTGTTTGAGTTCTTGGTCTGCATGCAAAAGAGAAGCTCTTTGGAGTTTTGACCTAAGGTTAAACCCACATAAAAACTTAAATGAGCAGTCATTAAAGGTATTGAAGCAGTTCTTGTACATCTCTCTCTCTCTCTCTCTCTCTCTATCTCTCTTAGTGCACTGCCTACAGGCAGGTCCGTGGTATATAACACCTCCACTCTTTTCTGTCTTCCGCTTTCCTTTTAATGTCGACATATGAATGGGTCATTAAATCATCTAACATACCTAATCTCGACCTGCCTCTACCTCTATTTCTACTAGGCAGAGGCAGGCCGAGATTAGGTATGTTAGATGATTTAAAGACCCACTCATATATGGGTCTTACATTCATCTAACCAATTAAAGATTAATTTAATTAATAATTAATCTTTTAATTTTTATATGCACGATATTTTCTATATACATGCATATATCTATATATCGTGTATATAAAAATTACATGATTATTTGAAATAAAATTACAAACAAGATCTGAAATGGTAACTGTAAAAGTGCACGTATGACAACAAGTGACAAAATGAGGAACACTTCTAAGATAAAATACAAATAAATTAAATAATAATGAAATAATAAAATTGTAGAAAAATGCGCTTCGTCTAATATTAAACACCATTAATACACTGAATTGAATTGAAATCAATTCATACCTAAGTACAACTAAGGTTATGCAGATTAAAGGGCAAACAGATTATATAATTATAGGTCATCATCATTATATATGTATATATATATATATATATATAGGCCTATACATGTCTATATATATATATATATATATACTTATATATATATGTACATATATATATATATATATATATATATATATATATATATATATATATATATATATATGCATATATATAATGATTATAGGTCAATCATTAAAGGTCCATCAGAATAATTTCTACATTAAATTTTAGGATAGATTGAATTTAACATCTGTTCCAATAGAGTAGGCCCTGGACTATTCTCAAAAGTATCTGATCTCTTCAAAGGATCTTTATTTCTCAAACAGCTACAGTTATTTCTTTTATCTCCTATAGACATCAATTAAATTCATTACATCCTGAGGATCAAAATCTTTGTATATCAGAGTTTACTGTATCTAAAAGAGCATGACACCGGACTGGACCACCAGGTATTGATGTGTGAAATATTCAAAATTTGCTTTCCTTTCTTTATCGCTGGTACTTTGGAGTCCTCCTCCTATTGCAAGTTATATCTATGACTTTCAATAACCACCCCTTATTTTACCAGCAGTACTTGAAAGTCCACATACGCAACTAAGACGTTCTTGCAGTCTGGATGCGAGAGAGACAAATTACCTAGAAATCTTATAATCTAAACTGACCAATAGCATCGCTTTATTCTAGTTCCAAAAGCAAATCCTGGTATAGAAAGGATTAAGCATTATATCCATAACTAATATTAGGACTGTTCCCTGCTGTATGCTGTCCTTCCACGGGAACTCTTAAGTATCCCAAACATCCAGGACAGTATCTGGAGCAGCAACTGACAAAACTCTTCCTACAGGAAGTCCAGATAATCCGTAGACAGGATGAGATGAGTCCTCCACACCACACGAGGCAGGCCAGCACCAGCAGTGCTGTCTCCAACAAGCAGCTGCTGCAGCTGCTGCAGCTGCTGGGAGCTGCTGTAGATGAGCTGCTGTTGGTTATACGGTAAAGCAAGTAAATAGAAAATTGAATTTTCAATTTATTTGACACTATGTTTCTGGAGCGCCTAGGCTCCAGAAATTGCTACAAAAATTTAAACGAATGGAAAAGTCTCAAATAGGGGATTGACTGATGATATGAAGTAGTGCAGAGAGGATTTGAGACGGTCTATTCGTAGACCTTAGTTAAACTGAGATTCAAGGGAAAATGATTATGATGATGATGATGACACTTTGCATATATTTAGTAGTTCTTACCTAGAAAGTCATGAAATGATATCAGGCCTTAAATTAGCACTTTCATCAGAGTGCTGCGATGTAATAATTGTGCTATATAACCCAAACCCAGGCCCCATAGTCCGGTCATCATGTTTGACGTTGAATTTGTATTTTTATATTAAAATTGTGTTTACTTGTTTTGCATATTTATTATAGTATCTTTCATTGTTTAAGCTGGTATGAAGCACATAACTTATTAAATGCATCATTTAAATTTTAATATATGGCATAATATAAAACATAAGGACATAAGCGGATTGAAAGCTCAGAATATGCTAAATAAATTTTGAACAAAATAAAATTATTAGAGACAAGATAAAAAATGATTCAGCTTAATATTTTCATATTTTCTGCTCCGCAATATGGAAATCTCTGCCACAAGATCTTCGATCTTGTAATTGTATTGGTACTTTCCTTGGCAAGCTAAAATCTCTTTCCGCCATAGGTCTAAATTTTGACTAGCTTGCCTTGGATCTTGGACTTGCACTATTTTGATCTCGCTTTCTCTTGTGGTCTCTGTGTACAAAGTCGTCATCGTATGGTTCTTTGATGCCGGTTTGTGTAGAGTCTGCAAGAGACGTCCTTGACATTGACTTATGACGAGGAACCGGACGCTAAATTCTTATTGATTATTGATTGATTGAATACACATGCAAGAAATATAAATTGATTTAATTTTGTTTAGATGCAAATGCAGAAATCAATCTGTTCATTGATTCTTAGGTAAGGACCAAGTTATATTAGAATTAAACAGAGTTGATTTAATTTGAATTCTTTGGTAGCAACATATTTCTTATTTAAAAGTGGCCATACACGATACGATTTAACTGAACAGATATCTGAACAGATATATCTGTCGGAAACCACACACGTTCAAATTTATTGTACAATTTAATGTACAACTTATCTATACTGATAAATTTTACAATAAATCGTATCGTGTGTGGCCACTTATTTAACTGAAGCTTACGTTGCTCCTTGGCTTCTCAGATATGGATCAGTTTCATAAGAACGGTACGGATAATCGCGGCCCATGGGTTGACTTCTCGGTGGGGCATCCACGAATGGCTCACGTCGTGGATCTCTAACATTGATCTTCTCTATGTCGGCAAATACTGTCGAATAATAAAACAGAATATGATTTAAAATACGTTTCTATGTACACCTTAAAATTAAACTGTCTAGATGCTGATAAGATAGAAACTGACACAGTTACAGCAGGAAAAGATAAAAGATGATAATATGAGAGAAAGAGAGAGAGATATATACAGACTGGGGCAAAAAAAGTAATCCCCTAGCGAAAGCTCACTAATTTTAAGAAAACTCAAAATATCTCTACGAAATTTTCGGAGCTTCTAGGGAAGGAATTTCTGCGTATATCTAGCAAATTTGATGAAAATCTAATGAGCAGGAAAAATATTACAGCTTTTCTACGAAAAAAGTGCTAAAATCAATTTTAACAAAACTTTTTGAAATGTCAGTTCCTTTTAAAGAAAATAACGACCATGAAAAGGCCGTTTACTTAAGTGGCGGAGTTTAGGCCTGCACTACATTGCTAGCTACTCCAATATAAGATGCCTAAAATTCGTTCTTATGTTAAAATTATTCCTAAATTTTGAAGAAAATGTCCGGTACTTCTGTTTAAAAAAGCCTTGTTAAAATTGATTTTAACATTTTTTTTCGAAGAAACGCTGTATTTTTGTTACTTCTGAATATATTTTCACCAAATTTGCAGGATATGTGTAGAAATTCCTCCTCTGGAATCTCCGAAAATTTTGTAAAACTACTTTGAGTTTTGTCCAAGTTATTAAGACTTTTGGTTAAAAAGCCTTGTTAATACTGATTTTGCACTTTTTTGTAGAAAAGCTGTAAGAAATTCCTTCCCTAGAAGCTCCGTAAATTTCGTAGAGAAATTTTGAGTTTTCTTAAAGTTATTGAGATTTCGCTAGGGGATTATTATTTTTTGCCCCAGTCTGTATATATATATAGATAGAGAGCGAAAGAGAGAGAGAGAGAGAGAGAGAGAGAGAGAGAGAGAGAGAGAGAGAGAGTGCGAATGAGATCCAGAACTGTATGCAACGAGAATGTTTTTTACAACCCACATATGCAGATGTTGGGTGAAAGACTTAACTCCTTACAAGATCAAGATGAGTCAAGACTACACGGGCATTTCGCGGTTTTGATTCAAAGTGATTCATTTGAAATTATGTTAAAAAGCTAGAGAAGCTGAGCCAACGAGAACAGCTTGATGCCTCACGATCAATTGAAAGAGACCATGACAAAAAAGAAACGGAATGAACGGGATCTGTGTTGCCAACTTCAACTACAGCCTGCATTAGATGAAGCTGGCAACATATATCTCTCTTACTTCGGTTATTTTGTCATCTTCTCCTTCAATTGATTGATCGGCATCAGTTGATATCAGAGGCATACACATGTTGATCATAACACAGTTATTTGGAAAGACCGAAGCTCCATGTCACTTATAAATTCATACATTACTTACCAGGATCATTTAGATAAATAGATGGAGAGAGAGAGAGAGAGAGAGAGAGAAGAGAGAGACATAGAGCGAGAGCGAGAGAATGAGAGAGAGAGAGAGAGAGAGAGTTTAAAGCACCAACTAAGGTCATTTAGAGAGAGAGAGAGAGAGCGAGCGAGAGATGGAGAAAGAGAGAGTTTAAAGCTCTACTCACTAGGATCATTTAGAAAGTCATCGATGGCTTCATCCAGCGTCTTGTTTCCAAACATTTCTCTGAACAGATCGTCCGATGACTTATAGTAATCTGACGACACATCAAAGTTGAATTCTCCCCCAAAACTCCTCGAGTGATCATACTGCCATCTTGTTTGGTCTGAAGAAAGTGTAAAAAAGCTATTATTAAAATATTTCAGATTATGATGAAGAGAACATCTAGAATTACTATTAGTTCGTAAGAACTCAGTTATTAAGAAATTGAAAAATCATAAGATTAAATGGTAAGAATTATGGAAGAAAGAAAATTATTTGATAGTTTTTGCAGTAGCTCTGCTTATAAACCAATAGTTACTTGATAAGTCTATTCAAGAGCTAAATTTAAGATTATTCGCAAGTATTAATATTAATTCAGGAAAAAATAAATTTCTGTCAGGGTGTGGGTGAACTTAGGTTTTTGTAAATGAAGTGGTCTTCTGAATTACTTAATTAGAAAGACAATATAACAATTTTGGGTTTGAGCATTTCAATATTGCTTTGCAGCCCTAAATGTCACTGATAAGAAATTGATAAATCTCACTACATACCACTGATAGGAACTTGATGTCTCACTATATACCACTGATAAGAACATGATAAATCTCACTACATACCACTGATAAGAACTTGATAAGCCTCTGAGATATCCTGAAATCTCTTCTTTGCTTGTGATTGATTGTTTTGATTTTTATCTGGATGCCATATTCTAGATAGACGGTAGTATCTACATGTACAGATGAACCATTCAATCAATAAATACATTATCAATCAATCAATAAAATAAACGAGAAACTCAGACACTATATTACTATAAACTACAAAAGGTCTCTAAGTGCCAGAGATGGATAATTAGGAAAATATCTCACCCATAACCTTGGCCATTACGACGTATACATGTTATTATACTTTATTATAATTCAAACATTTAGTTATAATAGCTTCAATATTTTATGAACTCTTTAATATTATTTCTTAAAATCACTTAACAATTATTAATATAATTTGATCAGTTTCAATGTTTTCGCATTTTTATATCAATTTAGTTTTATTTCATTGAACAAGAGATTATCGCTCATCGCTTTACCCAACACTCACCAGAATGAATCAAATTACTTTCAGGACATTGATTCCTCATAAGCAAGAAAAGCTAGTGTTAACGTCAGTTTCCTCACTCGAAAGCGATGTCAGTGACGGGCCAGCTCAGGATTTGAACCCCGCACATACAGATCCGCGGTCGAGTATCTTTCCGACTTCGCCATTGGCTCCAGCCAAGTACGCTTGAATATATTGAATTTAAGTATCGTTACTAATGGCCGTGTTTGCAAATAAGCCAAACGAAAACTGTAGGTGTTCATAATGGCGCCAGACTACTCAGATTAAAATGCTAAAGCTAAGGTTAACGTCAGTTTCCTCATTCGAAAGCGATGTCAGTGACGGGCGAGCCCAGAATTTGATCCCCGTACATACTGATCCGCTGTCGATTATCTTACCGACTTCGCCACTGGCTCCACCCACTTCGCCACTGGCCCCAGCCAATTTAACGTCTTTGCACCAATTATAGATTGGTGCAAAGTGGTATACGTAGTAGCACCAGATCTAATGACATGATAAAGTCAGTCTTGATTTAGTGTTCTGCTCTTTTTTGATGTTATGTTTTTCAGATCTGAGTTGATTTGATATTTTCTTAAAACTACTTAATTGATTCTTTTGCGTTAATGTCGCTTTTACAATGAAAATACTATTAGTAAGGTGTTAAACAGCTGTAATAATTGTATTTTATTGTATCATCTAAACACTTACGCTTTCCTGATATCCGCTGTTGTAGCATCCCGACCAATCTCCAGAATGGCATAATAGTCCTTAGACATTCCGTACATTTGACACGTTGAAATTAGGATTTAAATACTTAGCAATAGAAAAACAATATTAACTGGGTGCAGGCCTATAAATATGTATGTCTAGATCAGACACAAACGATGTAAATATTGTGTCATCTGTTCTACTTATCATTATTATTTCGAGAGAAATATTATTATTATTATTATTTTGAGAGATTATTTTTATTTTATTATTACTATTTCATTATTATTTAAACGCTAAAAATTAAGCGGTCCTGAAGAGAGTGGGTACAGATAGACAGTTGTTAAATGCTATAAGAAAAAATAAGAGCTGGATACGACACATTCTAAAGGGAGATATTTTACTAAAGAACGTCATAGAAGGCTCAAAGGAAGGAAGGAAAAGCTGAGGCAGACCGAGATTTGGAATGTTAGATGATTTAAAGATTCACTCGCATGCAGACATGAAAAGGAAAATGGAAGACAGACAAGATCGAGAAGAGAGGTTTTAAACCATGGACCTGCCAGTAGGGCCCACTAAGTAGGCATTTGCAATTCACTGAGATACACATGCATATATATATATATAACTAATGTATATATACATGCAAATATATACATATATATGTATATATATATATATATACTGTAGATATATATATATATATATATATATATATATATATATATATATATATATATATATATATATATATATATGCATATATATATATATATATATATATATGCATCCAGAGACAATTTACTCTTGGCGCACTGTAACTTACACTGAATGTTGTTGTCGTCTATAGCTTGAATGACTTTCACGAAGAGATAACAGCAAAACATTGAGCAGCGGAAAAGCGAAAGTGAAATGCTAAGTGAGTCTTTTAGTACAGATTAACCGCTCTAAATCAGGCTGCAGGCTGCAGGCCTATTCTTGTTTACCTATTTTGGTCTACGTGCGGTAAATATATCTACTATGGATTAATTTTAAACGGAATCTACACGTAATATCAAAAAATATTCTGAGCAGAGTGCTATTGAGACGCGATATTCATCGCCACTGAATCCAACCAATGGCGATGTCGGTAAGATACTCGAACATAAGATGTAAGATACTGACCACGGATCAGTATGTGCGGGATTCAAATCCTGGGCTCACCCGTCATTGACATCGCTTTTGAGTGAGGAAACAGACGTTAACATTAGCTTTAGTTGCTTTCGCTTTATCTTATACCTCGATTCTTCAATGTACTGTATAAACGAAATCCCTTATGCTTTAAGTTTAAACGTATCATTGATTTAGAAGGAAGCAATTAATAGTAGAAGCTGCCATGAGGTTCAATTTAATGTTTAAACTGAAGCCAAGTTTAAAGTCAGTTTCCTGCACGGTAGCATGTCAGTGACCAAGAGAGCACAGGATTTGAAACCTGCACTTACTGATGCGCTCTCAAACTGCCTACAAACACTGGTTTCAGCTCATCTTGAAAAACCAATAATAATAATGTCGATGAAATACTACTATTAATTAATTATGAAGTAGCAAATTCATGCAGCAGTAGGCCCATATAGGCCGAAATCTTCTTCTTTAGTACACTGTCAAGTGGCATTAACATTAAAAATTAGTATTATTATAGTAATAAATAAAAGCAAGATTATTATACTATTTAATTAGAAACTTCATAAGTTTGAACATACATATAAATATATATATATATATATATATATAAACGAATATATATACATAATATATATATATATATATATATATATATATATATATATATAATATACAATTATACATGTATATTGTATATACATGTATGTGTGCATGTAGAAATCTTCATATATATATATATATATATATATATATATATATATTATATATGTATATATATATACATATATATATATATACATATATACATATATATATATATATACATATATATATATATATATATATATATATATATATATATATATATATATATGAAGATTTCTACAGGAGTTCTTTTAAAATTATTCTACCATCCTACAGGTATGAAATTATTTAAACATCATTGTATCAGACATTCACTGGACTGGCTACACGGAAAATGATCTAAATCGCCTAACGGACTGAACACGTGCATTAAAAGTGGGAGATATGAACATAGTTGATCATTTCCCTATATTGCGCGTTTACTTTGTATAGCTGCTTGTAACTTTTGCGCTAGTGCTATATTATAACTATCTTTTTTATTTTGCTTCGTATAGTTACACACATGACATACCACATGTGTTAACATAGTTTCCTTTCTTGGTTTCTGATTTTTGTAGTTTTCATTATTGCTGCCTCCATTACTCTCCATGGTTATTATTAATCGTTGCCTTTTTTGGCGCATCAATTGCAGCCGGTGCGGATTAACCTTCGAACATCCTCGGGATTTTTTTCTTTCAAAGCTGTCAATACTCGGACTTCCAAGGTGGTCGCCAACAAAGTACTAACCGGAGCGATGGAGCTTAACTTCGTTCAACTGACGCGGAGCTTAACTGAGTGCGCTAAATCCCGCCCCAATCTGTTGTTGTCAGATCGCGAGAAATAAAAAGAAGAGCACTAAAAGTAGAGTAAAACTGTGAGCTTAACTTAAATTGTAGTTTTTTTAAATAAGGTCAAAATAATCCGCATACGATACGACGAACATCATTCATCAATACTTTATTATTATTATCCTCTCTGTCCCACACAATATCATCAGTCAATCCCATATTTTTAAGCCCTTCTTAATTAATTAATCACCGCATCCCGCGTCAGTTGTGGTCATTTCTCTCATGCTTTCAAATAGAAAAATATTATTTTGCATATGTAAACCAATGTCATAACACACAGTTTTGCATAACTTCGTCATCTTTCTCTCTCTCTCTCTCTTTCTCTCTCTCTCTCTTAGTGCTCAGCCTACTGGCAGGTCCATGGTATATAACGCCTCCACTCTTTCTGTCTTCCGCTTTCCTCTTCATGTCTACAATATACCATTCTTTTCTTGAGAGGATTCTGCTTATGACGAGGTAGGCGCCTATGCCTTCCTCAGCTTCGACTGACATTTACTGGCAGGGGCGTCATTGCCTGAGAAAACAATCCTGTTTACCCATGCTTAGAGAGGCTTAAGAGGCATCTATCTCTGTAAATGTTCATGAGCGGTCTGGAACAGAATTTTCAAGCTGTTAGACTCACCATTGAATGCAGCATGAGCAGCAGACTTTTCTGTAAACAAAAACCATAGAGAGGCATTAGATCAATCGCTGTGGTGGATTTAATTTCAGTTGGACTTAAGTTTCGCTCAACGGGCTCCGATGGCGTTATAACAATGAAGATAAACAATTAAATGTTTGTATGGGTACATACATGTAAATAAGCATAAATTTTGTCCTTTACTTGAATGAATGAACTATTGTGTTGTGTCATCTCTATTTATTTGTTTTCTCTAGTGATACAATATTTACTACTAGGTAGCGCTTCAGAGACAGCTGTGAATTAATTATTATAGCTGCTCTGATATAGAGTAAGTTGAAAACAAATCTCTTCCCGCCACAGAGTGTTTCATTATACCTGACTGTTTTTGTCACTGGACCGGCACCGCTTAGGATTTTTTTCCTTCTCTTCAGCACATGTTTTTCCGATTGTTTTAGGTGGATCGATTTGTAGTGACATGCGACGGGAGGCGTTTCTGAATCATCCTTGTATAGAAACGGACGTTAAACCTTTATTATTATCATTATTATTAAATAATTATAAATATATATAGTTAAATAAATATATATGTATATATATATATATATATATATATATATATATATATATATATATATATAATAAATGAAAACAACTGTAAAAACACTTAATATTAACAGACATTTCATTACTTTTCACTACTTTTCCATAGAGAATCTGACTCAGATGGTAAGCTTGATTTCGGCTGATCGACTATTGTACCATTCGAGCTACCATCCTCTTGCGCTGCGACTCGTCTGTCTATGTCTAGAAAGACTGCACAATAAAGCAAGATAACAAACAACAATAACGACAATCAGAGTGCTACTGTCGTCAATGACAACATTGAGTACTGTTCAGCAAACTGTAAACTGTAAGATTATTTCCATATAAAAAAGCTAATGATAATGATTAAGCTTAACGTCAGTTTCCTCACTTGAAAAACTGTAAAACAAGCTGACGAGAGGAAACAGGTGCAATTCAATGTCGTTAAAATCAGTCAAAACCTGGTTATAAAAAGAAAAGGTTGTAGGTTGTGTAGTGCACAATAATAATTTAACGTCACGCTTGACACCGAAGTATGGCACCGGAGACGTATAATAAATACTGCGTCAACGTTATTAATAGGCCTAACTGTACCTTGCCATGGAGCTTACAAGTTGAGAGACTTGACTTTAAGTCATTATTGCGAAACTACTTTGAACGTTCGCTAGAAATCAATTAATGTTTAGTTATTCATTTTTAGTTTATTGATTGAGTGTATGCTTGCGTCTAATTTTTTTCGGCACTACTTGTGTATTTACTTGTATAATTGTATTGTAGTTTGTTTCTTGTCTTGCTACCTGAGTGGTGAAATAAAAGCTAAATATAATTCTCAATGGCAGTGAGTTAGGACATCATCGGCCTACACCAGTATTGACCTACGAGAACAACAACAACTAAGCAAGGAACTTCTGCAACATGTTCGGTACATGACGTCCCTAACATCATCCTTGTATGAGGAAACGGACGTTAAACCTTTTTATTAGTATTTAATATTATTATTATTACTATTATTATCATCATCATGTTCAAAACTAGACGAATAAAAATTTAAAATTGCAGGTTATAACTTTTAATTTTTATCAGGTTAGTTTATGAGGTAGATTACAGATATATGAGTACAAATTTCAATTCAATGAACAAAACATCAAAAAGAAAAACAGATGACAATGCAAATATCTGGAACTACAATTGGTCTTAGACTTGCCACTATGTACAATGAAAGAGAAATAGCGAGAGAGCGAGAGAGATTGAGAGAGAGAGAGAGAGAGAAAGATAGAGGAAGAGAGAGAAACTAATGCACTACTCACTAGGATCATTTAGCGAGAGAGAGAGAGAGAGAGAGAGAGAGAGAGAGATAGAGAGAGCGATAGAATGAACGTGCGAGAGAAAGAGAGAGAATGATCGAGAGAGAGAGAGAGGGAGAGAAAGAGAGAAAGTGAGAGAGAGAGTTTAAAGCTCTACTCACTAGGATCATTTAGAAAGTCATCGATGGCTTCATCCAGTGTCTTATCTCCAAACATTTCTCTGAACAGCTCGTCTGATGATTTAAAGTAATCTGACGACATTTCAAAATTAAAACTTCCTCCAGCACTTCGCGTGAGATCATACTGTCGCCTTGTTTCATCTACGTCAAATACCAAATCATACCACTTTGTGGACAATATGCCTCATACAGGGACACAACGCCAAATATTAAACTGTTTCTTATTTACAAAGTATATAGCGATTCTTCATCAATTTATATCCGGTGTAAATAGAACTTTAATATTTTTATTGCAAATGTATTCATGAATATTATGGAATTCTTTCATTTTAATGGTTTTAAAATAGATTTTCCAGGATTTTTATTTTTGACGTCCCTGACATCATCCTTGTATGAGGAAACGGAAGTCAAACCTTTATTCTTATTATAATTATAATTATCAATTTGAAAAATAGTCATTGAATGAAAGCAAGTAGAACTTCAAGGCTCATTTTATTTCGCTGGACAGCTTGGCTTTGGTTGCACAACATTCGGTGTTGTTCCTTGCAAGAGTTACCCTCTTAGTATGTTTAGAGTACCTTACATAAAACATTATTTGAAACTTAAATAAATATAGAACTAGTGGCGGTTTCGGTCAAATATCCGACCGACGATATGTATATGCGGGGTTCAAATCCTGGGCTCGCCCCTCATTGATATCGCTATCGAGAGATGAAATTCTCGTTAATATTGGCTTTGCAGTTTTTTATTGGTCTTAATTTAAATTGAGATTCCGGAATCGTCTTTATATGATCTCAATCTTGTCCCTCTTAACAGAGATTATAAGGTTTATATTTTACCGTAAACTGCACATTCAAGGGGCGATTAGACAAAACACGAGGAAGGTAACGGGAAACCCGCTCAGAAGCCTTATTTTTCTCAAGCTGTAGGCTACATTAGGTGCTGCTAAGGCAGAGTCTTTTGTAGTGGGATTAACTTCATGAATTATGGAGTGATCAATATGAAGAGTAAAAATAGCCTCTGAGTATGAATATGTATCTTGGATATGCCACTTGGTAGAACAGGTTGAGAGAGAGAGAGTTTAATTCTAACAGAAAAAACTTTTAAAGCATACAACAACAAATTTAAGAGACTCTGCAACGTTAAAACTGTCATGTGATTACAAATGCAGTGGCCACGCTTGTCTATGTGTTAGTTGCAAGATACAACTGTGAAGCATGTTCTAAATTACAGTCATGATAAATTTAAATTATACATGCGGAATAAAAGCAAGTGGGGTATCGTACTATAGTACGGTACCCCACTAAGTTTTATTTTCGGGTATCCCCGGAGAATTTAGTGACGCAAAATTGCGTCACCTCTTATAAAGGGAAGACATCTGTCATAGATTAAAATAGGATGTAAGAAAGTGAGATGGAATATAGTCATTATATTACCATTAGCTAGAACTTGATAGGCCTCAGATATATCCTGAAATCGTTGCTTGGCCACTAATTCATTGTCAGGATTTTTATCTGGATGCCAAACCTTGCTAAGCCGATAGTACCTGCGTTCATTCAAGAAATTCACGTACTTGTAAATACTTGTAATTGTTATTTCTATGCTACAAATACGTAGATAAATGTTGACTATCAAATCTTAAACTTGCATTGACACGTGCCGTATTTCTTTTACAACAATAATAATGGTTGTTTATTTCAATGATATCTGAAGCAACTCAGATATCTTACAAAGTTACATAATAATTATACAAACATTTAATTTATATAATACGTATATATACGTATGTATGTATACGTATATATGTGTACACACATACACACACACACACACATATATATATATATATATTTATATATTTATATATATAATTATATATATATATATATACATGTGTATATATATATATATATATATATATATATATATATGTATATATATATGTATATATAATATCAGACTAAATTTGTCCAAACTATAAGCTAGATCAAGTTGCAGACTATATAAGGATAAGATAGCAGAGCTTCTTTTAAAGGATTAACTTGTTTATAGATGGAATGCTCTAAATGTAGGATTGCAGCAGAATGTGAATAGGAATATGTGTACCTCGGATCTGACACTTAGAGAAACACCGGAGAGAGAGAGAGAGAGATAGATAGATAGATAGATAGATGGATAGAGGTAGAGAGAGAACTGTTTACGTGAAGTGCTTGCTCATTAAAGTTAGTATTGAATAAGTCATCCGACTGAGTTAATAGTGAAATAGCGAAATCATGTGCTACAGAGAGCAACTGTGCAATTTTAAATCAGCCTAAGTCCTAGACTAAAAGCTATTAGATCAAGTGTTGTTGAATGGAGAACATAAGCTAAGTTTTGCTATTTCTTAAAATAGTTATTTAGTTATTTTCTAAAAGAAATGCTACATACGCTTTCTTTATATCCGCAGGTGAAGCAGTTTTGTCCAACTCCAGAATCACGTAATAATCCTTAGCCATGATGATATGCACGTAGGTAGGATGTAGTGTGTTTAACGTCAAGGTTCAGAAGCACAAGGCTTCACTTCAAGACGACTGGACACACTCGAGCTACCGTCACAAAGATTAAGGTAACAGTAAGCTACTGTATTCGAAATACAATGATGATATGTACGAAAATTGAGCAACAATTAAGAGTACAACAGCGTTCTGAATACTATGCTGTTTTTAACTCACCTGATAGTATTACAGCCCAGCCACTGGTTAAGTTGAGACAGTCAACAGGCGATTAGTTGTCAACACATAACGAGTGAGGGCTGTTAATGAAGCTAGGTTCTTAAATCAAGGCTGATAATCTGATGCACAGCTTTGAGAATTAGGCGATATAACAACTGTAGTCGATATCTGTCGACGACCATAAGTCAAGTTGAAGCTGAAAATGAAACTAAACTGTAGAAAGAGTTATATCCGCAGAAAAGTTGAAGTCTTTTTAACCAGAAAAGTTCGGCAATAAATAAATGAGAGTTCGCTAACGGTTTTCAGAATTGAGAAGGTAATGCGAATAAATATTTTGTTTTTGGATATATTTTAAAAGATTTTAAAGAAGCTGCAAAATTACTCATTTTGATTCAATGCAAAAATTAAGTAGAAGCCGACTGAGAAGTTGACTCAGCTGTTATACGCTGTAGTTGATTTGTATTTAGAGGTATTTGAATTTATATGTACAAGTATTTAGAGGTACATGCAGGTCTATTGGTATTTTGAAGTATAAGTAAGCCTATTTTGATATTTCATCATTTATTGATATACCATTTTCTTCCCTAATACGATAGTGAAGCTCTCTCTCTTTCTCTCTCTCTCTCTCTCTCTCTCTAGTGTTTTGCCAAGTGGCAGGTCCAAGGTATATATGCCTGTTCTCAGTCTGCTGTCACACACTGTAAAGAGCACTCCATCGATCAACAGACTAATCCATTCTCAACTGGCAAGAAGTTCTCTGCACGTGTAGGAGACCTACAACTTGAGAATAATGGCTTCAGAATTCACAGGTGGTTTCTGGTTGCCCTATTCAGTTCTTGCTTAGTCGCCTCTTCAAAGCTTAAAGTTTTCGGATGGTCTATTCTTCAATGACCCTGACACATCTCGGGAAAGAACATATTCTAGAAACTGAATGTATTAATTTGTTATGGAACATTTCTTAGATTGCCTAACTGAACGTGAAACGATTTTATTGGCATAAAATAAGCCTATTGCTGTCTAAATAATGTAGCTGGTAAACAACAACGTCATGTAATGATCGCTTTTACTAAACGCACTTATTCTGCAGACTAAGAAGCCCTCTGCCAAATGCGAAGTGGTTACAAAAATATTCTAGAAGGATTATCTTGGAGGGGTGCGCATTAACAAAACAGACTAATTCTCGGCGTAGATGCGCAGTTCGGATTTTCCATTAGTCTCTCTCTCTCTCTCTCTTTCTCTCTCTCTCTCTCTCTCTCTTTTTCTCTTAGTGCAATTACCACAGGCAGGTCCACGGTATACTAAGCCTCCAATCATCTCTGTCTTGTCTTCCGTTTTCTCTTCATGTTCACAAACGAGTGGACCTTTAAATCATCTAAAATGATATACTATTATGCTTGGGGGATTCTGTCTATGACGAGGTGGGCCCCCTATGCCTTCCTAAGTTTCGACTAATACCTACTGGGCAGGGGCGTCATTTCCTGAGAAAACTATCCTGTCTACCTATATTCTATTAGCAGAATTTGTTAATTCAAATGACAAAAAGAACTACACGTTCTCAGTTACATCTGCTTTTAATCGACTACACTTAGTTGCCCTTTGCGACACATGCGGTTGTTCTGATTTATTCAGCTTTCAGTTCCAAGGCCCAGATACTATAGTAGAAATTGCACGTAGACAACCATCTACAATCGATGAGCTTTCTTATCGTAAAATGACGATGAATTCTTTTTAGTTTTGACTCCTGTTTATAGCATGTCATAACACCAGCCAGTTATTCAATCGTCAATTGTTTATCGCTTATGTGGTATAAAAATATACTGCGATAACCGATGATGACAGGTTGACTAACCCTAATGTTAATTAAAATAAATAAATAAAAATAATGTTACAAGTTAAGTTTTGAGTTCAGGAAAGGCGACCCATGCTGATCATGGGCGGAACAGAATCATCAGAATTGCTTCTCCGGATTCGAAAAGGTTTTATTCCTTAAAAGTTTCCAGAGCTTCGAAGGATTTCTTCCTCTGCAAATATACACAAAGCACAAAATGACTATAAGACAACCAAAGGCTTATTTAGATTCAAAGTCTGTGTCAGCTCAATCCTGCAATCAGTCAATCGATCAATCAAGCAATCGATGGATTGATAAATAGAATCAAGCAATCAACCAAACAATTAATTAATCAATCAAACTATCAACCAATTAATCAATAGATTAATCAATTAATCCATTAATCAATCAATAAATCGAACAATCAATCAATCAAACAATCAATCAACTATGAATTTCCATGTATAGACTCAAAATGAACGCAATACCATAATTTCATTGTCGGAGTGGAGGCTATTTATACCTTGGACCTGCCAGTAGGCAGAGCACTAATAGAGACATTTTAAAGAAAACAGTAACAAATACTTGTATTTACGCTAAAAAAATCTAAGCAAATAATTGTAGTTTTATATTTGCTAATTTTTAATAATTAGCATTAGGTTCTTAAGAAAATCTCCTTTGTCATCTCGTACTTTGCTGCTGTCATTTGACTTTTAACGTTTCCGCAGATGATTCGAATTCTAAGGTAAAAAAGCTAAGCTAAAATCAGTTTCATCACTCGAAAGCTATATCAATTACGGGCGAGCCCAGGATTTGAACCCCGCACATACTGATCCGACGTCGAGTATCTTACCGACTTAGCCACTGGCTCCAGCCACTACTTCTACCCCTAGTCGATGTATTCCAATATTGAACCGCTTGATAAGCAACAAGTCAATCAAAGCGTTAATCTCTTCTATGATAGATATATGACAAGTAATTGACATCCAGTTATATATTATGCAAACATTTAACCTCACGTTTCTTAAAATATAAATACAGTCGAAATATATATCTACTAGAGATGGGAATTTTATGAATTTCCAGATTTCGGTTCCGTTCTTTGAAAGTGAAAGTTCAGTTCGGTTCGGGTTCGGTTAGCAGTTAACAATTTGAGATTTCGGATCGGTTCGGTTTGTTGAAAATGAAAGTTCGGTTCGGTTCGGGTTCGCTTAGAAATTGACAATTTTAGAGTTCGGGTTCGGTTCGGGTTCGGCTTGCTTTCCATCTCACAAGATTCGAGTTGAAAATGGTTTGGTTTGGATAACGTTGCAATTATTTATCACTACTTATAATAATCATGGTTATGATAAACATGTTCAAAATGTTTTATGGTAAATGTGCTTAAAAATACATGAATTCATAATAACTGCCACATTTTTCACCTGAGTAAAAATATAACAATGAAAAAGGAGGGAAGTGGTATTTATTCCTGTACATTTCTTAAAATATTGTAAGTTGACCAACAAATGTTCATAAAATAGATATTTAGCTTTATTACTCCATATTAAAAATTGTCCATGATTATAATCAGCAAATAGAATGGTTCATCAATTTAAAAATAAATTTTGTCACTAGGCCTATATATTAGAAACATTATAATTAAGTGAAAATGACTTGGCTAAAATTTGATATTTCAGAGAAAAAGTGCAATTTATTAACATAAAAATGTCAAATAAGGACGATTTGGTAAACACGCGTACTTCCACAGAAAAATGATCATAATATACACCGCTTGCTAATATCGTTTAACCGTATTTGTCAGTGATTTGGTGTTGATGCTGAAATAAACACATATACATGTATCTCTCTCTCTCTCTCTCTCTCTCTCTCTACTATCAACTGAACCAGTAAGATACTCCATAATTTACCTTAGGGTTTCAAATTTGAAACTAATAGTTTATTTGAGTCCAGCTAATCCTTTCCATTCTTTCCATATCCACATTTCCAATGTCTCTAGTTTCCTGATATTTTCTTTTCTTGGTGTCCAAGTTTCACATCCATATAGTAGCATGGTCCATACCAAGGTTTTCGCTATGTTTATCTTGGTGTATTTCCTTAGGATTTTTGTTAAAAGTTCTTTCCTATTATCGAAGACTTCTTTTGCTCGTGCAATCCTACTATACATTGATTCTCACATTTCCCATCATCTGTTATAGTATGACCTAAATATTTGAAACTCCTTACCTGTTCCAATTTCGTAACAGTTATTATAATAATGACTTCACCTCTATTCTGGGATACTCTCATAACTTTTGTCTCTTTGATGTTAATCTTAATTTCATATTGCAATGCCACATCATTCAGACTATCCATTATCTTTTGTAGACCAGTCGCGCTTCCCGCTATCATTCCTTTGTAACGCTACCATTCCTTCGTATCGCTATCTGTTATTGATTTTAAAAATTGTGTCGGAACCAGCCTTATCTGAATATAGGCTGTTAGATACTGTAAGACATGTAAAGACAAAAACTAATATATATTTGTATTGTTCTTTTTATCTTTATATTATGTCAAACATTTTCCATAATATCTTAATGAAGACTTTGAAAAATAGCTGAAAAGAAAAGTGTTCTTTTCTCCTGAAGCTGGCGAAGGAAAAAGGAACTTCAAGAGATCGGTTCGGTTTGGACGAAGCTAGGGTTCGGTTCGGGTTCGGCCAGAGTCTGGGTTCGGGTTCGGTTCGGTCAAAATTCCAGATTTTAGGGTTCGGTTCGGGTTCTTTACGATTCTAATCTCTAATATCCACGTACAAGTATATACATTAAAACTTACGCTCTTTCGGGTGTCGTAGGGGTCGAAGATGTTATTGGGGTGGGTGGTGTTATTGGGGTGGATGGTGTTATTGGGGTGGATGGTGTTATTGGGGTGGAAGGCCTCGAAGACTCCCTGCTACTGCTGGGTGTGCTTGAAACCGATTTCTTCGTCTTCTTTGTCTTGCTGTTTGATGTTTTCTGAGGAGGTCGATCCTTGGCGTGATAGAGGTCATAGACAAGAGGACTGACCCCAAGGCTTGTGGGTATGTACTCTCCCCTCTCCTCTATCGTCGTCCCGAGCTCTTAATATAGAAACAGTACGACCGTTAATGTTAAAACAGTACGACCCTTGATGTAAAAACAGTACGACCTTTAATGTAAAAACAATATGATCCTTAATGTAAAAACAGTACGACATTTAACGTTAAAACAGTACGACCATTAGTGCAAAAACAGTACGACCCTTAATGTAGAAACAGTTCGACCCTTAATGTAAAAACAGTATGAAATTTAATATAAAAACAAAACCACCTTTAATATAAAAATAGTACCGCCTTTAATGTAAAAATAATACGACCTTTAATATAAAAACAGTACGACTATTAATGTAAAATTAGTACGACATTTAATATAAAAAGCAGTACTATCATTAATGTAAAAACAGTACGACCACTAATATAGAAACAGGATGACCCCTAATGTAAAAACAGTACGACCTTTAATGAAAATTCAGTATAACCTATAATGTACAAATAGTACGACCCTTAATGTAAAAAATTATGCCCCTTAATGTAATCAATTATGAACCTTAATGTAAAAACAGTATAACCCGTAATATAAAAAGAGCATGAACTTTACAATTGAAATAATATGACCCTTAATTTAGAAAATGAATGACCATTAATGTAAAAACAGTATGACCCTTAATATAAAAACAGTATTTTACTAATTACATTATCGAAAGAATAATTTGTTAGATTATTTATACTGTGCAATTGCTTAAGCTACATCAGCTACTATGGGCTACTGCTATTGTATAGGCTAGTCAGCTGAAGTTAAGACAGTTAAGCCGTCTAATTATAAAGCGCTACATTTTTGGTCTAGTTAAGTTTCCCGCTCTCAATTCTTTTTCTGTTCCTCTACCATTTTAACAAATGGTAGGTATAAGGCACAAATTAATACTCAGTTTAATTTCACGATCAATAAAGAGGACAAGGCTGACCAAGAAGTTTATCACATCTCATCATAATAGCGATTCCTTTTTCAAAACTTACTGTATCTTTAAGCTTGCGAACTATGATTTTTGAGGTGATTTAACATTCTCTTTTCAGCCTTTGCCTACTCAACTCCTAGGATACTTAAGGTTTACGGTTAACCTAGTCTGCAGTGGCTAGAAAAAATAGGCGTAAAGCTAAAGCTAAAAAGCTAAGGTTAGCGTCAGTTTCCTCACTCGAAAGAGATATCAGTGACGGGCGAGCCCAGGATTCGAACCCCGCACATACTGATCTGCGGTCGAGTACCTTACCAACTACGCCACAGGCTCGAGCTTAAAGAACAATGAAGCTGCAGAAAACGTCTTCAAGTGACTTCAGTAAAAGCAATACTTACAATAAGAATAATACTGTTATCTACGACAACAGTTAACACATACGAACCAAATCTAAACCGATGAACAGAGTGTGGTATCCAAATTAACGATGTACATCAATATCCGAGAAACCAGTCCAATATTAAAAGTCAATAAATGTGTATGGTTTGAATTTTTATTATCTCTTGAATAAAGCACGGGGAGACCAATTTGTATTGCATTTAAAAAGTAACAAAAGCTAAGGTTAACGTCAGTTTCCTCACTTTTGAAAGCGATGTCCGTGACGGGCGAGCCTAGGATTAGAACCCGCACATAGTTCCACCTACTGATCCCCGGTCGAGTATCTTACCGACTTCGCCACTGGCTCTAGCCAGTATTAATCGCTGTCGAAATTTATTCAGTTTTGATATTAGTAAGCTCTTAAGGAGCTCGCAGTGAACGTTGGGTATGTTTAGTAGCTCTTACCACTGAGGAAGTCACTCATTGCATCGTCTCTGGTCTTACCACCGAACATTTCCTGGAAGAGTTCATCCGAGGACTTGTAGTATCCGGAGGTCATGTCGAATGTAAAACCTTCTCCAGAACTGCAGGATTGGTCGTACTGCCGCCTAGCATTTTCTGTATCAGTCAAATAATGAACCATCTAATTATGTCGTCTAATCAATCAATTAATCAACCATCTAATTAAGTCATCTAATCAATCAATTAATCAACCATTTAATTAAGTCGTCTAAGCAATGAAGTAATCAATCATCTAATCAATTAATATTCTATAATAAATATTCGAGCATTTTCTGTATAAATTTTTTAACGGAAAAACGGGTCAACCAGTAGTTTTAAAATGCTATCAATCAATCAATAAATCAATAAATAAATAAATAAATCAATCAATCAATTGATCAATCAATAGGGATTTAATGTTTCGGTTCTTCGCCATAAGGCAATGTCAGGGACGTCTCTTGCAGACTCTTCACAAACAGGCGCCATGTTAAACGTGACTATCAAGCCACGTTTAACGTCTGTTTCCGTATCATAAGAAATACTATTATAGAAAGTCGGGTCATTTAACAGCACAAATAAATCAGTTTTTAATTGATTAACCAATCTTTCAATAATTTAACTGATCAAACAATCAAATCCATCGATCGGATTAATTAAGCAAGGTCTGGCGATAATGTCATCAATTGTTAAAAGCGCCATATTAAAATATGCAACGATTGAGTAAGCATATACGATAGCAGTTATCGTCAGAAATCTTTTTGGCATCAAGTCAAGTTCTACATGCAACTCTGGGTTTTCAGCACATCGCACAATGACCGTTTGACCTCAGCCTGGCATTTGTAAACATGTTTTGCTCCTGAAAAAAAATCAGCACCGAAGACCGGTTTTGTCCTGAGAAGTTGGCAAATCATCATAGATTTAACCTGCACTGACGATATTAATTAATAATCATACAATATCATCATACACAATACTGTTTAGATATTATCTAATATATGCGACGCCTGTGGCGCTGTGGGTTACATGTAAAATTGTGATAACAGCCGTTGGAGTTAATTTTGACTGTTTGAAGTTACACCAGTTTTAGGGCATCTGACACAGAGTTTGTATCACAGGTCTGATATAGTTTTATGACAAATTTAAACTGACAGCTTATTCAAAGTTAAAGAAGCCAATTAAACCAAATCTCTCTACACATTTTTTATCTGTATATATCAATGCTGTGTTCTATGCTAAACGGGTAATAAATTTGATTATTTGACAACAAAATAAATTTAACTTTTGGTTTAGATAATTTGAGTATATCATATGATGATGTGGCGCGATAATATCATATTGGCCTAATGCTATGATGCTATCATTTGGTAATATAAATTTACATGAAAGTGAGATGAAATTTATATGTAGTTGAAAATTATACTATCATACCCTGATAGAAATTAATATGATGATAGAAATTTACATGTAGATTAATGTGAGATGATCAGTTTATCAATTTCTGATTGCCATTGCTAGAATTTAATAGGATTTCTCTTGAGTTGTAAGATAGAAAAACCTTGCTTCATCAGCTTTAAGGTACCTCTAACAGCCATAAAAGGCTGGTAAAGCTAGTGTTAACTTCAGTTTCCTCACTCGAAAGCGATTTCAGTGACGGGCGAGCCCAGGATTCGAACCCCGCACATACTGATCCGCAGTCGAATATCTTACCGAAATCGCCATTGGATCCAGCCAGTAGATATTAAATAAAATAATTAAAATATTAAGTTGAAATAATTGCAATTTGAAGAATGTGGTTTGTTATTCAATTATTGATTAAGTTAAACAATGTCAGGAATGACTTTTACTTGACATTGACAGTTTAAACAGTGTACCGTTAATTAAAACTTGATAGGCTTCTGAAATATTCTGAAATCTTCTTTTTGCTTCTGTCAAGTTGTTCGGGTTTTTGTCTGGATGCCAAAGTTTTGACAGTCTGTGATAGCTGTAAAATCAATCAATCACTCGACTTGTAACTTATAAATAAATCGATCAATCAATCAACCAATCAATGAATTAATCAATCATCTAATATTCAAGCAATCATTAAAAAATCAATCACTCAACCTATACCAATAAATCAATAAATCAATCAATCAATCCATCGATCGATAGATCTGTCCATCCATCGAACCATCCATCGATCCATCAATCCACCCATCCATCCATATCCATTCATCCATCAATTAAATCCATTGAATACTCTGAACAATCGTACAACTTAAACGATATTTAAAAGAGTAGAGGCAAAATGAAGCCATATTTCTCCTGTAAGCATAATTTACAAAATAATAATTTAGCAATATTTAAAAATAACTTTTTAATCAATCTATATTGAACGAATTTAATGTCCAAATGCGACGCTTCTATTAATTTAAAAGGTTACTACCACTTATTAGCACATACACATCACACTTACTGTAAAATAAGAGAAGCAAATCATTGTACTATCAATTGTTTCTTTAAAAAATGAATTCAACAATAGGCTAACTTACAGCTGAACAAGTGTCGAACCTCTTTATTACACGATTAACCAGACTAGAAGTAAGTGTATAATTAAAATAATAAATTATGTTCCATTGATTAGATTGTGCGTTATATTATTGTAAAATATTAATATATACATATATATATACTGTATATATATATATATATATATATATGTATATATATATATATAAATATACATATATATATATATATATATTATATATATATATATTATATATATATATATACATATATACAGGTATATATATATAAAAATATATATATATATATATATATATATATATATATAAATGAACTATTGAACTAAACTTCAGCGACCCGGACACAATACGGATGCCGGTATATATATATATATATATATATATATATATATATATATATATACTGGTATCCGTGTTGTGTCCGGGTCGCTGAAGTTTAGTTCAACCGTGGACTAAACGTGTAGTTAAAGACAACAAAAGACGAAAAACACCAAGATCCAAACTAACGTCAAAAAGGGAATTCGGTTGGTGAGGACCTAGGCTCCAGAAATGGCTAAAAAATTTCTGAAACGAATGGAAGAGTACAGAATTCCAGACCCTAGTTAAACTGAGATTCAAGAGAAGAAGAAGGAGATGATGATGATTTAATATAGCTATTCCATGGTCGGTTAAGGGGCCGACCGCGGTTTAGTTTACATGTATGCTGGTTTCAAATTCAGTGCTCGTCAAGCTAATGAAATGTTTTGAGATAAGAAACTGACGTTTAACTTGGATTTTGTTTTACGCCATTTGCATTTGCCTACAGCCAATATAATCCAGATACGGCTAGAGAATTTATTACCATCTATTGCATCAATTACATAACGACCTGATTTGACAACAACAATAATCTTCATGGTTCTTACTAAGGCATCTCCTACTCCTAATTTCAACCTTAATCCAATCAAAATCTAACTCTTAACCCTTGGATATGCCTACATTGTTGTTAGATGCTTAAGTGAAAGAAAAGTTTAGAATATTAAAATTGTAAAGTTATTAAGGAAACAGGTCGATATGTAATGATATTTCTATTACGACGGGGATTGTTGTACTCACGCTTTCTTTATGTCGACTGCTGAGGCAGTCCTTTCCAATTCCAGGATTCCGTAGTAATCCCTCGTCATCCTTATTGATCAAGTCCCACCGGTTGAGTTGTGATAGCTGTATTTTAGCCTGATGTGGCTGCGTCAAGTAACACTCTAGTAGAGTAGCTACTTTAAATCACTAAGATATTAGTGGAAAAAGTCAAAATTTCAATTATTAGTAAATTATTTACAAGCTTAGAACTGTAATGACACTGGTGCCAGGGTTGTGTACTAGCTAGTAGCTATTTCCACTGCGCATTGAAACCTCTGAACATTAGGTTAGTAATAGACTGGCGTGTTAGATTTTTACTGATGGGATATTGGATTTTACTATAGCGACTTAGAGTACCTATCCAATCTTAGCCAGGCTTTACAAGGGGCTACGGCTTAATTGCGAGATGCGCAATTATCTCTCCGCACTGTGATTGGACCGTTCTGTGTCCAGGTGTTGAATGTTAAACCAGCGAGCCTAGCGCTACGCAGCCGTTCTCAACCCGCAGCAAGCGCCCACCTGACAGGTGAGCCAATACCATGGGCGGTGCAAGGACTGACTGCGAAATGATAAGTTAGCCCTTCACTGACATCGCTTTCGAGTGAGGAAACTGACGTAAACATTAGCTTTACCAGCATTTAAGGATTCAAATTCAACTGATAAGTTATCGAAACAGAAGCTGAATTTATTCCTTGATTTAGCCGCATACTTTGCCTGTGATTAGTTATTCAGGTCATCCATGGTTATTAGTTGGTAGCATGACAGACCATGCCTAAAATGGTAGACCCCTGAAATTTCAGGTCAATAATTTGAGCGTTATGTAACACGATATTACAGAGCCGAATTATTTAATGAAATTTAGCAATATCCGCAGCATTTTCCAGAGCTAAGGAGTAAATCTACCAGGTCTTAACTCCTCTCTGTCCTACATAATATCATCAGTCAATGCCCTATTTGAGACTTTCCAATTCGTTTACATTTTTGTAGCAATTTCTGGAGCCTAGGCGCACACGAACCGAATGCCTTTTCTGACGTTGGTATGAATCTTAGTGCTTTAGTCCCTTCTACGACACGTGCAGTCGCCGGTTGGTCAATTTTTCAAACAGCCCGGACACAACATGGGGAGTTTAGATGCACCAATATTTCCTAATATTTATATGCAGGAAATGTTATAGCATCAATAATTGAAGCGTTTGCGAGGCTTAACATTTTAAACTGATCCACGATTCTCAAAGGTTGAGAATGTGATGATAACAATTTAATCTGCTTTTGTATCGTTAATGACTTTGACAACATCATTTGGCACGGATGATGACATGGGAAGTAATATGGGCCGGTGGCCTCATTTTCCTTCATACTTGGATGACGGATAAATTCGCACATTTTTATTAAAGACACCAGATGTCCAACTGATAATAGCATGTAGAATGTGTGATGTGATGTGTAGTGAGTGATGTGTGCTGCTGGGGACGTCCCTGACATCATCCCTGGATGAGGAAACGGACGTTAAACCTTTATTATTATTATTATTATTATTATTATTATTATTATTATTATTATGTAGGAGGCTTAGGCCAGAGATATATAGACCTAGCGAGGGAATTAAAGCTCAAACTTTCAAAAGGTTTTAAGAATTTTCTACATTTAGCAGAAATTATTTACAGTGTCCGTTACACAGCAGACTACTGTTTAGTTATTTATTAACTAACTAACTAATTAGCTGGCTGGAGCCAGTGGCGAAATCGATGAGATACTCGATCGAGGATCAGCATGTGCGGGGTTCAAATCCTGGGCTCGCCCGTCACTGACATGGCTTTCGAGTGAAGAAACTGACGTTAACCTTAGCTTTTACCAGATTTACCTAATTGCTGACCCAACTATATCTCGGTTAGAAACGAAATTCAGAAAGTTTTCGATCTATCTCTGTAGTGATCACCTATAATATTTGTCTAGTTATTTTATCAATTTCATTTTTCATATAAGTATATAGAAAAATATAATATAGTAAAGCATATATATAAATATATACTTTTCTTTAAGTATAGTAAAGTATATATAAATATATACTTTACTATACTTTTCATGTAATAAAGTCTAAAAAAGTTTAAAAAAGACACAAAGATAAAGATAGTGACAACTTTGGTTTGGACCACGCTATTGTATGGATGTGAAATATGGACCTTAAGGAAGGGTGATATTAGGAAACTGGAGGCATTGGAAATGTTGATTTGGAGAAGAGTGGAGAGGATTAGCTGGATTCAAAAGGTTACAAATTAGGAAGTCCTGGAGAGAGTTGGTACAGATAAACAGTTGATAAATGTATTAAGAAATAGGAAGAAGGGATGGATACGACAAATTCTAAAGGGGGAAGGTCTATTAAAAGAGGTCATAGAAGGTAGAATTGAAGGAAAAAGAGGCAGGGGCAGGCCTAGATTAGGTATGTTAGATGATTTAAAGACCCACTCATATGTGGAAATGAAGAGGAAGGCGGAAGACAGAGAAGAGTGGAGGAGTTATGTACCATGGACCTGCCAGTAGGCAGTGCACTAAGAGAGAGAGAGATAAATATATTTGATTTATTTAATTTTTTTGTCAATTTCTACTGAATTATCCAGTAAATTGTAAGTAATTGAATCAGTTCAAGTTGTATTTATAGAATCGAAGCACACACGCGGTATATGTATTTTTCTCATTGACCTCTCCTATTCAACCACTGCAAAGGAACTGAGACCAACACGTAAATCTCTATTTCATTAGTACCCTTCCTCGGACTGAACTCCCGAATTTTGGCTTGCGCCGTTTTTGGACCCCACGCCCTGCGGATCCGATGGGATTTGGTACCATAGTGCTCAATGTTGTCTTGGACGACAGCAGCACTCTAATTCTGTTGTTATTCTATATCTATTCATACATTTTAGTGTGCTTAACGTGAAGATTCTAAACTATCAAGGCGCATCGACTATCCCGATTAAGTTTACAATAAGTTGTCAACAAATCTGAATTTAGAACTTCAGCATTTCACCAATTATCTTGAATTAATTTGTTGCGGTTAGTTTATAACTTCTGAAAAAAATATAAAATTGCTTATTCAAAAAATGGTATTTACTTCACAGTCATTTGATTTGAGTTCTTTTACTTTTACAATTTTTTAAAGCCTAATTTGAAGAACTTGATGCATATATCCTCTTTTGTAAAATCTAAACCCCGTTAATATATAATGCATTTATAGCTATTGTCTTTTTCTAATTTATTAACTAAGGTAAAATATTATTTTTCTCTCAATGGAATTTGGTTCATCTTGTTAAGAATAATGTTGTATACAATTATGTCATGTTTAAGCCCTACCGTTGCTGTTAATTTCTGTTAGTTGTTAGCATGCCTACTCTTCAATTAATTTGATTTAAAGTCCTATATATATATGTATATATATATAATACGATGAACTAAATATATTCAACCTGTTAGTCGATGGTGTAATTGTTCGACATCACAGTTCATTGAGGTTCTACGATTCAAATCTCGGGTAAACCGAACAGAATCTCACTCTTGATATATCGGTGACTGGTAAACGGATAATAAAGTAATCTATCTAACTTTTTGCTGGACCTGTATTCAAAGCAAAACCTTGCCTCATGGATGATCATATCATAGCAGCTTTATCTGTTGTTCTGCTAAGTGCAGGTCCAGAGTACATATTCCTGCCCACATTCCGTGTTACATTACATAAAGAACACACTATCGATGAACTAGTTATTATCTTACAAAAGACTTTTCCTTGTTAGCACCTTTATGTAGCCTGTAGCTTGGAAATAGTATGGGTTCTTAGATGGTTTCTCGTTTCCTCCTGCAGTTTTTCCTCAGTCGGCTCTTACGCCACGTGAAGTTTACGGTTGATCCATTTTCAATGATCCTAAGTACGTCCCAATGCCCGTGTTATGCCAGGACACAACACGGGCATTGGGACGTACTTAGGATCATCGTATACAGATTGTTCGTACCAGGACTATATGTACCAGGACTATATGTACCAGGATTCTCGGTACCAGGATTCTCTGTACCAGGATTCTCTGTACCAGGATTCTCTGTACCAGTACTCTCTGTATCAGGATTCTCTGTACCAGTAGGGGAGAGAGGGGCAAGTTGATACTATTTTCACGTTTTGCCAATATTACAATAATATATTATGACATGAACAATCCAATTTATATATTATTTTAGAAACATTATTTCGGTGATATATTCAATGCATAGCCGTTCTGATACAAATAAACAACTAACAGTAAATTGACTTCAAATACCATAACCCAAATTGTATCATCCTGCCCCATAGCGGGGTAAGTTGATACTGACGAGGGGCAAGTTGATACACATACTATTAGCTGATTGAATTGTTGCAAGATAGTGATAGTTAAGACTTTATATTATTCAGAAAAGTCAGTAGTTAGAGAAAACTGCTTAACTCTATGGCTTTTTTCTCATACCCTACATCTACGTGTTCCACATATGCATTTATCATCGTGAAATTTATTTTTGAAATTCTGTGGCTACATAGCATCATAAGAGTTGCAATTTGGACAAATGAAGTGCTGATTTCTATTTGTACAAGCATAATGTGCCCACATTTAACACTAAATAACGTTATCCACTTCTTCTTGTTTTTCTACATAAAAGTGCCGTGTTGATACAAGTATCAACTTACCCCACGCGCGATGTATCAACTAGCCCCATCCACACTCGTGTATCAAAAAAATTTAATAGCAAATTGGGGTTTATTAGTAGATTAACAGTAACAGCACAATCCATGCACTGTATAACTAGGCTTACTTTATTATAAAAAGATTAACAATTTTGCTTAACGTATTGATTATACAAGCTTATGAAGACAACCCTGATTATTTTAGATGAGTGAATAAAAACAATTTTTCATAATTTTTGGCTTAACCTCTTATTTCATTTTCTGACGGCAATGTGTGAAGTAGAACTACTGGGACCACTTGTTGGAAGTAAATTAAAACTGACAATTTTATGCCACTTGTATCAACCTACCCTCGTATCAACTTGCCCCCGCTCTCCCCTACTCTCTGTACCAGGATTCTCTGTACCAGGATTCCCTGTACCAGTATTCTCTGTACCAGAATTCTCTGTACCAGGATTCCCTGTACCAGTATTCTCTGTACCAGAATTCTCTGTACCAGTACTCTCTGTACCAGGATTCTCTGTACCAGGATTCTCTGTACCCGGATTCTCTGTACCAGGATTCTCTGTACCAGGATTCTCTGTACCAGGATTCTCTGTACCAGGATTCTCTGTACTAGGATTCTCTGTACCAGGTCTTACTGTACCAGGATTCTCTGTACCAGGATTCTCTGTACCAGGATTCTCTGTACCAGGATTCTCTGTACCAGTACTCTCTGTACCAGGATTCTCTGTACCAGGATTCTCTGTATCAGTACTCTCTGTACCAGAATTCTGTGTACCAGGATTCTCTGTATAAGGATTATCTGGCTGAAGCCAGTGGTGATGTCGGTAAGATACTCGACCGCGGATCAGTATGTACGGGATTCAAATCTGGGCTCGCTCGTTAATGATATCGCCTTCGAGTAAGGAAACAGACGTTAACATTAGCTTTACCAGCTTGTACTTAAACAAGCCCAAGCTGGGGGTGGGGGGAATTGTTGACAAAGGTAAGTACTGGGAGCCACTGAGGCTCACTGGGGTGGAGGTCGGGGGTGGTGGCAGGGGATCCTACTTGTGGTTTGGGATACAGATACCTATAGTCCTGGATCCTGGCAGTTCTCTGCTGCCTTCAAGACATAATTAAAGAATTACTACTTCCGTACACATGGGATTAAATCTGTAGACATACAGTGAACTTAGTTAACGTTATAATCAAACAATTAAAAATTAACTGTCATTAATGCTTCTTATTCTAACTAATTAGTAAGTGTAAGAGAAAGTACTTGTTTAGCTACAAACAGGTTATCGTTTGTAATAAAGTCTTCATTTCGTTTATAGACGACACGTTAGCTTTATACACAGTCCTTAAGCAGGTAAATCTAATATTAACGTCAGTTCCTTCACTCGAAAGCGACGTCAGTGACGGGCGAGCCCAGGATTAGAACCCCGCACATACCGATCCGCAGTCGAATTTGTTGTTGATGATGGTTGATTTAAGTGCGATTCTTCACCACTCGGGGAAGTAGACCTGCCCTCAGATTCCCCTCCCATCTCGCTCTTATCCAACTCCGATATCATAGAAAATTGCTCCCCACCAATCAGTGAACTTCATTTTATACCTTACGGGAACGCGATGAATGAAAAATAAATTCTTAAAAAATCAGAATTAATTTCAGAATATAAAATAAAAAATAAATTCAGAAAAAATAAAAAAGGGAATTAATAAAGTGTTTCTCCGGACAGTTATGTTCTCATCTTACATTTCATGCATAATAATATAGGGCCCAGTATTGTGTATATATATGTACAGTGTATGCATTTCTGTGTTATATTGACTGAAAATAGACAGTAAGTATAAACATGGTTCTCCATTGTTCTCTCTCATGAATCGTAATCATAGATATCGAATCAATCGTGATCATGAATCGTAATCAAGACAGTCGATAATGAATTCACTAAACCCGTATTATAGCAAGATAACACCAGACATGGTCTTCGTGTGAAGAATCGGACGTTAAATCTTTATCCTCATTTTAATACTCCGTTTCGTTTTAAAAGCAAAGCTACGAAGCTAAGTTTAACGTCATTTTTATCACAAGGATTATGGTCAGGCTGGGATTTGAACAGATGGATTCCTGCTTTACAGGCAAGAGTGCTTATCATTCGGCCATTCAATCGATACTAAATGATTATACTCTATGACTGATATGATTGGATGATATCTCATCAACCGATACTAGATGATTATACAATATGACAGATATGATTGTATGATATCCTATCAATCGATACTTGTTGAATATTCAGTATGATTGAAATGATTGTATGATATCTTATCAACCAATACTACATGATTACACAATATGACTGATATGATTGGATGATATCTTATCAACCGATACTAGATGATTATGCAATATGACTTAAATGATTGGTTGATCTCAACAACCAATACTGGATGATTATACAATATGATTGAAATGATTGGATGATATCTCATCATAGTCATGGCTGGACTGATCCAGAGCTGACAGATTGAAGTAGAGAGCGTTAATGCAATCAGGTCTGTTGACTCGAGTCAGCGCGTCAGCGAGATCAGCAACATTCGCTGACTCTCGCTGACTCCAGTCATTAAGTATCAGTCTCAGAAGCACTCGTTCTGGTTCCTGATGCTTTCCTCCATTCCTGGCGTGACGCTGCTCTATTTGTTCTATTGCAGAAGAGGAATAACCTGGAATAGCGCACGGAATAAGGAAATTAGTTTCAGAAAATCATTCAGTCAATCTTCAAATTATTTTCCATCAATTATTCAGTAAAATAATTTACTTAGATACAACACCGATAAATGTATTATATTAGGCAAAATTAATTATACTATGAAGCTAGCATTAAATTCTACTTTTTGAAGCTCATGTAGACAGCTGATTTATTCAATTTAAGGAAGCTTGAATAGTCTTTATCGGGAAACTCGCCAATAAGACCCTCATCGTTTTAACTACATTATAAACTTGTTTTTCACTACGTGCGCTTCTGATTTACGTGCGCTTCCAATGTCACACAGTGATGATCTCGAGGGACATATAGCATAAAGGTCTCTTAAATTAGCGGCGAAGCAGCTACAACAGAAAACGGCCGTTAAATTGAAGAAATCAAAGAGGAAGACGAAGCCCTACCTAGCGCAGTAGCGAGACTAATAACTACTGATTCAGTCATGGGTGATGAGAGAAGCATGGACTCAAACTGAGTCTTCCTTTCATCCGGTAGATCCGTAAATCTCGTCATGTTGGTCACTGAAAGATTCACAATCAGAATAATGAGTCAGTGTCATCAGGCAGAATCACGAGTCATGAATCATGAGCCAGAAGCATGAGTCGGAATGAGAATTATTATTGTTTAGCAGTAGAATTATACGCAGAATCATGAATCATAATTTCGAATCCGCTTGCAACCAATGCACAATAAATAGAGCAGAAGAAATGTGACACAAATGATGCCCTACATTGACCTTCGCTTCCAACTTATACCACTTGAAATCTTTTCAAAGCAATTCAAACTTAATGTATACTTTAAAATAAAATTAATGTAAGCTATACAATTTTTAACAGGTTGACTACGTGATTCCAATGTTTTTGATCTTAACTTAGCAAGATAGATTCTGTACCAAAGTTTCAGAGAATTTAGAACGACTGTTGTTATACTCAATATCAAGTAATATCAAGTAAGATATTACGTACAAAAATGGTGTTTTATTTCACTCATGACAGTCTATTTATGCTGCAGATGAAGCATAGGTAATGGTTATATTGTAACCGCTCGACAGATTCTGTGCTAAGTAGAGATACGTCATATGGCATAAAAGTATGCCATAATTAATAAAAAAGTAATAAAATGATGTTATCAGTGATTAATTCACTATGTCAGAACATTTCATGATTCAAATAGTATAAGTATAACAAACCATACTATAAAAAGTAGAATAAAGCATTTTACAAATACAAACCAATAAATAATATTAACACGATAAAGTTAATCTCTAATTAGTTACCATGGAATACAAGTTAACAAAAATTTAACATCGAATTACTGTTCTTCTAATAGGAAAATTAATCATCCAATATAACTAGGTATATCCGATATATCCCAGCCCCGCTAATCTGAGAGTAAAATCTTGGACATTCACTGGCCTGGTTATACGGAAAATAATATAAATTGCGTAACGGTTTCAACATGTGGTATTAAGCGTGATAGATATCAACATAGTTGATCATTTCACTATAATAATGCGTGTTTAGGTATCCGATAGAATCAGATACGACAATAATGTTAAAACTCCCATTTGGCTGGGAAGCGTGTGCCATCAACCAATCTATAAAATCACCGGGAAGTTGCGTAGAAACGGTAAAGATAGGCCTACCACGAAATCAGTACTTTATAAAGTATTCTATTATTCGACAGATGACACGACACATAGAGCATAAATTACTGCGAGATGGTAGGTAGATATGTAGGTAGGTAGGTAGGTAGGTAGATAGAGAGATAGATAGATAGATAGACAGACAGACAGACAGACAGACAGATAGGCAGGTATGTAGGTAGGTATGTAGGTAGGTATGTAGGTAGGTATGTAGGTACGTAAATAGGTAGGTAGGTAGGTAGGTAGGTAGACAGACAGATAGACAGACAGACAGGGCTCTCACCCAGCAGCGGTTCTTGAACTGTGTGGTCACTGACTGACGCTTTCGATGGCGACACATCTGACGACCTTGACCTAGAATCATACTTAATCTGACCCAGATTCGACCTCATGGGACTTGAACTAACTGACCTCTGAACTTGACCTTGAACTTTATTCGCCCCTCTCTGCCGCCGCACCCTGAGCACCACCCAGATCAACACAACGAGCACGACGAGGCCGAGGAGGGAGCAGAGGATAGGGATGAGGATCGTGCTCTGTCCGGCGTCCTCGATGGGCTGAGCGGAGGTGTCCTCACCAGGTTGTTCCAGTCCATTGCTCAGCTCTGAGGGAATTTCTGTCGTGACATCAATCAATATAGAATGAAGCATTGCATTAAAATTACGATGTTAAGATATATCTAGAGAGCAAAAAAAACATTAATCAATTGTAATGATTATCCTTATTTTCAATCAATCAATCAATCAAGAAGAATTTAACGCCCGGTTCCTCGCCATAAGGAACTGTCAGGGACGTCACTTGCAGACACTTCACAAACATGCGCCAAAGCATCACACGATGACGACTGAGCACACGGAGACCACAAGAGAAAGCGAAATCAAAACAGTGCAAGTCCAAGATCCAAGGCAAGCGGGCCAAAATTTAGACCTATGGAAAAAGAGATGGGTTTTCAATCAATATAGAATGAAGCATTTACTCTAAATTACGATGTTAAATTATATTTTGAGCGAAATTAAAATTTTCTAAAGCTTATCAGTTTACTCGATTAGTACATGTATGTTTAGTGTCCAAATCCCAGATTGAAATTACATGCTTTGCGTACTGGAATTGCATTATTTACCAATTCAGTTAATTATATTTACATTTATCGATAAATATAAAGGTGGACTAAATTTGTCAATGTTTCACTGTTATTTTTAGGAGTAAATGAAAACGTACGAAAATGAAACCGGAACGGTATTCATGAAATTATGAACATTTTTATAATTATCATAAACTTCCAAGAAATTTGAAAATGCAAAGTACTGACTACTGAATAAACTAAAAATTAAAATTAAAACTAGATAAGTGGCTAGCAATATAATTCATCAAATGAAATAGCCTCGTACATGTAAAATGTATGCCTATTGTAAACCCATCAATTACGCAAATGGTTTACTATTAGCTCCAATCCTTGGAGATGGTTTTACGAACAATAATTTCCATTCATTCCTAAAAACACAGGATTCATTGTATAGCGTGTTGAAAGGTAGTCGCACTGTTAACGGTAAGAAGCTGTTGAGAAACTTGTAAAAATGAATTCATGAGATGTAGAGGAGTGGATGAAAGTACAGAGCGATCTAAACAGCTCTTCAGTCGAAGTACATATGTAAATACGAGGATGTTTATACAGAGCAGTATATATATATATATATATATATATATATATATTATATACTGTATATATATATATATGTATATATATATATATTATATAATGTAAATATATATATAGCTATATATAATATTATAATAATAATATATACTATGTACTATAATATATATATTATATACTGTATATATATATATATATATATATTATATACTGTATATATATATATATTTTATATACTGTATATATATATATATATATATATATATACAGAAGTAAATATACATACATTTATATAAGTACGTGTACGGTACATGTAGAAATTTATAGTTCAGTAACCTATATGAATAATTGTAGGTCTTTGTCTTTGTAGTTCAGTAACTTCTATAAATTAATATAATTATAATTATATTAGAATTATAATTTCCTATTATATATCTTTATTTCACCACTTGGGCAAATAAAACACATTCATTGTACAGTGAAACAAAAACAAAATCCAAAAACAAAATGCAAATTCACAGTGAAAATAGAATTAAAGCACATAAATAAAACAAATAAATGAAAACTATGCTTTGCACGCCTTTCTCTACATCATTATGAAGGTATATTCACCCTCACAATTTCTCAAAATGAGCGTTTATTATACTTCTGCAGTTATTCTAATAATACCAGTTGAATATATCTAGTTGTTTATATCTGGCTGTGGATAGAGCGAAGTGGAGTCAATTAACCTTGAAGCCTACTGCAGGGTCCAAATAGGACGTAGCACAGTCTCAGTAGTAGTAGTAGCGTAGTTATTCTAAAAAATTCCTATCAGTATTAAACATATTTGCTAATCAGAATATATCATTCACTGCTAGATACTAACTCAGCGTCCTTAGCATAATGTTTTCTGATCCTGGAATAGATTCTAAGAATGACATTACCTTTAAAGCATACATATGTAGCATAGGTTTATATCCCATGTAGAGATGGCATTGTTTTATTAAATTTTTATCAAAAGTGTTAAATATTTTTTCAAATTATTTTAACAAAGGGTTATTCAATGTCAAAATCTCAGTTTTATTTAGAGATAGTGCTTCTAAGGCTATACGCCTTAGTAGCACTATTATAATGTCCTTTGGAAGCTAAAGCAGCAGACCTTTGTTTAAAATCTGCCATTATAAAAGGAATATACTGTACAAAGTCATTGAACATGAACAAATCGTTTGAGCCATTTGAGGCAACCTAATGCATGTCTAATCAAACAAAAATTTATGTAAAAGCCATTTTAAAGTTTATAAAGTAAATAGGGAAGTATCAAATTCTTGTCCAACAAGCTAAGATAAGTTTCTGTTATTTAAAAAGCAATTTGTTATTGAGCCACTGTTAATTTGATTATTTAATTGATTGATTGATTATTGAGTTCCACTCATATAATTCAATTGCTATACTAAACAATTGCTACAAAAATTTAGACGAATGAAAAATTCTCAAATAGGGGATTGGTTGGTGGTGAGGTGTAGGACAGAGAGGATTTGAGACAGTATCTTCGTATCCCGACCCTGGTATAATTGGGATGCAATGGAGGAGGAGGATAATGATGCTTATATACTGATACAATAATTAGGTAATCGCCCAGTAACAAATTTTGTGTTTGATAGGTCGATTGATTCACGATCGTAATACCAACTAATGAGCGGTTCAAATGCAGACTACGAGTCAGGAATAACTTGATAACTTTACTGATTGATTGGTTTGTGAATTTATTGATAAATTAACTGACTGACAAATTGATTTCCTAATAGACCAACTGACTGACCAACTGACGGACTGAATTACTCATTGACTGACTGACTGACCGACTGACCGACTGACTGACTGGCTGGCAGGCTACTGACTGACTGATTAATAAACTAATTGACTGATTGATTAATTAACTAACTGACTGACTAATTAATCGACGACTGACTAACTAACTGATTGACTGACTGATACTTGCTTTGTTCTTTTTTAGTTTAATATTCATTTTTGAGTTGATTTGCTCTTTCATTTTAAATTTGCATATTCATGTTTTAGTTTGTACTTTTGTGCATGCATGATGGGTGATCAACTAGATAGGTTTTTTTAGACCTCTTTGACGGCCTAGTGTGTGCATATTTGAGTGTATTTTTGAAATAAAACATAGTTCTCTCTCTCTCACTTGACTGACTGATTGGTTGATTTAGTGTCTAACATCTATGGACTACCCACCCACGCACAATGTATCCTGCAGTGACGTGCAGAGCTGCAGCGTTATTTGCATGACTCCACACACAGTACATCTCTCACACGGCTCAGTTGACCTCCTCTCAGAATACGTGCCGTTACCGCATCTCTCGCACCGAGTATTGCTCGTCGCCTCACAGGCCTTCCTCATCCCGAATCCCACCTGACACACATCACAAGTCCTACAGGATCGTGTCAGGGCGTCGAAATACATCCCGCCCGAACACCGGCACACCGTGTCGCTCTTGGTCGAGCATGGCTCGGCCACGGTGGATCCGTCGGGGCAGGTACTGCAGAGCTGGCAGGGGGCTAGGTGGCTGGTGAGGGCCGAGAAGGTCTCGCCGGGCCTGCAGGGCTCGCAGACGGTGTTGCTGGAGGGATCGAGGCAGGAGGCGATGGCCCCGTGGCCAGGGGCGCACTGGAGGCAGCAGAAACCGTTGAGGAAGATGGAGTCGGTGCCGCATGACTGTGGAACTATCAGCCTAACCTGGGTGAAGTGAAATACATGTAGATGTACTATGTATTAGTAGTACGATATAATTATTTATAAGTAATTAATTCTATAATTAATTTATAGTGGAGAAAAGAAAAATTTGCCCTGGGCTGTATAGGGCCCTGGGCTAAAAGGTAAGATAAAAGAAAGACTTTATTTAATTAAAAGAAACCGTCTTTGAAATACATAAGTAATGTACGGGAATTACGGGAAATGTACATAAATTCCAAATTTATAATTTATGTACAATTTATGTATATTTTTAAATTTAAAACAGTACTAATGTGCTCGCATGCATGAACGCTTAATATAAGTATATGGTATATAGAAACAAGTAGGAGTGTTGCTAGCTGAGTTCCACTCATATGTAGACATTTTTCAGTTATAAATTTACATTTTTTATAGCTTATTATTATCGAACTCTCTCTGTAAAGTAGTCTCGAAAAATGAGTTCGACCATGACACTGTTATATAAGTTTTCGTTGTTAAATAATTATGATAATAAAAAATTCAACTGAATCAAAAGTTAATTATTAAACGGAATGGTACGTATGCCTTAGCCAATCCTTAATAGCTTATATTTTGTGAAGAATATGGTTTCTGAAATGATTTACCTTTGTCTTCCTCAGTTCAGGCTTATCCGCGTCTTATAAAACTAACCGTTTACGTTTGATCTATCTTCAGTAACCCGGACTCAACACGGGAAGCAATGTATAATATAGTAATCTAGTACAAGCAAATGCACATAAATTATTACATGCATCATCTTGCAAACTGTAAGTAAATTACATTACCCCGGATTACAAATCAATCCGCTGGAGAAATTTTTCAACAGCCAGTGATTGCTGAATCATTTAAAAATCAGCTAGAACTGTAATTTTTGCGTCAGCTAACATGCTGCTCAACAAATCAATACATTCCATTAGTTCACTATTATGATACTTTCCGTAAACCTTACTTGTTGTTATGTTTTATTTTGAGCATAAAATAATGGCGTTAATAAATAATTGAAGTCATGATGAACTGCATAAACAATTAAGAAACTTGATTCGATACAATTATAATGAAGCTTGCAGCTTTGAATTTAAAATACAGCTAAGACAGAGAATTGAGCCACAACTGTAAAGCTCATTACTTTCGGTATCAGAAATAAGTTAATAGGAAAATTATACAATCATTATTGATCCAGTTGCATTATAAATTTTTACGAAAACAATTTTCAAACTAAATTTCATTAAATTAAATTTCATGAAAATAATTAGGTTGTATGCCAACTTTCAAGTGAGGAAACTGACGTTAACCTTAGCTTTGCCAGCTTTATTCTCACTATATGCGTATTGTGTATATTATGATTACATGTAGGTTTATGCGAAGTTCGTTTCATTGTAGGACTTGCTGTAAACCTTGAACCATACTCCTAATGATCCGCATTCTAGTTCCTAACCGATCGGGCCACGTCTCCATGCATCTATTACGGAAATAGGTACGAATCCAGTTGGTCCAGGGGCTCATCCCGCCCTCTTAGGTTCTCCAATTATAATTAATCATACACACACGACAGGCTCCAGGTCCAGGACTTGCCGGCGATGGCAGAAGAGGACTGTGGAAAGGGATGCACTTTTCACAGAAGGTCGTGGCTATTTCTCAATTTTTTTATGGAATATGTAACAGCAAGTACCAAAATATGAACAATGTCCATAATTGATTCAGGAAAAATCTTTGAAAAATCTACGGATCCATCCTTGAGCAGAAATTCTCTGTCATTAAATTATTAAAGGATGGGGTGAGGTTCTGAAGAGAGTTGGAATAGATAGACAATTGATATATGTATTAAGAAATAGGAAGAAGAGTTGGATAGGGGAGAAGGGGAGAAGGTCTATTAAGAGATGTCATAGAAGGTTGAATGGAAGGAAAAAGAGGCAGGGACATGATGAGATTAGGTATGTTAGATAATTTAAAGACCCACTCATATGTGGAAATGAAGAGGAAAACGGAAGGCAGAGAAGAGTAGACGAGTTATTTACCATGGACCTGCCAGTTGGCAGTGCCCTGAGAGAGAGAGAGAGAGAGAGAGCGAGAGAGGGAGAGAGAGAGAGAGAGAGAGGTGAAGTTTTACAACTCGGGAGCGTTATATGGCTTCAACCACCGGACGTGTTCATCAAATGGTCATTGTGCGGAGTTGAAGGAACATTTGACCCGAATGTCAACACGTCATAAAAATGTTAATACATCAGTCAGACAGCCGCTCCGTTGTTAGACAGCCGATCCACTTGTGAGTGGAGTCAAAACTATTGAAGGGTTCTGATGGGTACAGTGTTAGCATGGTCATGATTTATGACAAGAGTTTTAAACTGTGACATTTTTGCAATTTAATTTCAATTTTGAATTTTTCATGTTCTCTTTGGAATGTCTTAACTAAACATTGTGTGGCTAGAAATTAGAAGCTATATTTCATCGATTAAAGAGGCATTTGAAGTTACTTTTTAATAATAAATAAATAATAAATAAAGGTTTAACGTCTGTTTCCTCATCCAGGGATGATGTCAAGGACGTCCCCAACAGTACACATCACTACAGATCAATTCACCCAGACCAATCTGCTACTCATCTGTAAATTGCACCACTGAAATATATGCGTTGGTCATCTTTCGTGGGCAACACATGCAGTTAATGGCGAGTAAAACCCTATCGTATACGGCTTATCAGCATGAATAAATAGTGGAATACTAAAATAGCAGACCTGGAGACATTTACTGATTAAAATCGGTAAATATCTGATCATTAAGCGCAGTTATTCACGAAGATACACCACTTTCAAAAATATTATACTTCGATAGCGTTAGATGCTACACCGATAATGATGATGATGAAGATGGTGATGATGAAGTTGAGGATAATGAAGACGATGATGATAAAAATGATGATGATGATGAAGATATCTCGTGTTGTGTTCGGTCCAACAGAAGAAGAGATCAACCATATGACGAAACTCTTTTCAATGAGTGTGGATGCAGTATGCGTAGAAATATTTAATTTGGCCCTGACACTTCTCAGAGCAATACAGCGAGAGAGCGAAAGAGAGAGAGAGACAGAGAACCAGAGAGAGAGAGAGAGACAGACAGAGAGAGAGACAGAGAGAGAGAGAGAGAGAGAGAGAGAGAGAGACAGAGACAGAGAGACAAGGAATCAGAGAGAGAGAGAGAGAGAGACAGAGACAGAGAGAGAGAGAGAGAGAGAGAGAGAGAGAAACTCTATAATACAGGCTCATCAATCGATAAGATATACAGACACTGCAATCTTACATTAAAAAGAACCCAAATCGTCAATGACACCATCGTGAGATAAAACGAACGTTAAATTAGCATTAAAAAGCAGTAAATATTCCACACATCTTATTAGGTATGATATTTATGACTAGATTAGAGTTGAGCGGCGCAGGTTTGAAATGGCATTCATTCTTGCGGCCTGTTTGTTAGATAGTGCGATAGTTGAATGGGTTTACAGTTCGGCGATAGAGTCGTTAGCTGTGTGGATATCACACTCTTGATGCCAATAAACCAACGTCAGATGTTCAAATCTGATACCAGTCAATGGCTAGTTGAGGCAACAATGATCGATAGGCTAACAATTTATTAGGAAAAGAAAATCGCTAATTATTGTTCTCTTGTGAATGGTATTAACAGTAACAACAATTTCAAATAATATTCAACAAAATTTTTAAAATTGGACAAAATTCATCACGTGTTCTCTAGAGTATAAAGCTTCCGTGCGTGAAAATATCTTGCATTAGTGAATATGTAAAATTTATTATTCAAGTTGAATGCTCATTTTACATGATTATATTAGACAAGCTATAATTTAACTAGATATTTTACTAAGAAATATAGTAGATATTGCTGTATTTAAGATAACTGATACCAAATTGAAGTAAATCAGATGTCTCTAGCATCTCTTTCGGGCGAGGGAACAGACGTTAAATTTCGCTGTAGTCCATCCTAAGGTATTTCATTTATGAGTTCTCTACTTAGGGTTAGAGTTTTATAACAATGGTAAGCGGAATATTGGTTCGAAAGTCTATATCTCACTGCGATCACATAAATTATAGCCACACCCTTTTCTTATGGTCAGTTGGGTTGAAAGTGACGTTAAATTCACTCACATACGCCCATTTTATCACCAAGAATTGCATCGAATGGAATAAGCATATCGCATCCCATCATATAATCTCAGGTCCAAGTTTAACGTCTGTTTCCGTATCACAGGGGATACTTTAAGAGTCTGGGATTTGAACCCAGGGCCTCCTGCCTAACTAGCTTAACTTCCATCCTTTCGTCCATTTAAGTGAAACAACTAATTCAGAAATTTTTTCTTTCGGAGGACTAAATCGTGTGTTACGTGAGTTTAACATGAAGCTCAGAAGATCCAGGGTCTTCTCAACAGACAGTTGCCAGTAGCGATATCGGTAAGATACTCGACCGCGGATCAGTAGCCTATGTACGGGGTTCAAATCCTGGTCTCGCCCGTCACTGACATCGCTTTCGAGTGAGGAAACAGACGTTAACCTTCGTTAACGCCTGTTTCGCCTTTTTACAGGTCAACAAGCTTAGCAGATAGAATAGATGGGAAATGCGAGTCTTTGTACGCTATAAAGGAGATGATTCGTAACTCCTGAACTAGCGTTGATCTCAATGCACGGGCTACCTGATCGTCAGATGCCTGTAAGCGCTCATTAAATGGCCATAAATTAACGCTGGTTCATCGAGCAAATCCTGACTTCACCTGCAGATGTATTCAGAGCTACCCTGTCCTAGTGAATACCAGTTCACATTTCAAATCCAAATGATAACATAACATTTTAATTAAAGAAGAAGATAGTAAAGGTTAAATTCCACCAAAATGTTGCATAGTAAAGCCTTTCAAAATTTGAACCACGGTTGATAATGTCACCCGGCTAAGAAGCCACTGTCATAGATTATAAAATCCTAACTATATTGTTTTAGCTCATAGCCTCAAAGGCTCTCTCAGTGATTGGTTAATGAATGAAGATAGATTTGAGATTCGATTTCATTCTTCTCGAGTTGATAAATGCGAGAGAACCTGCAGGTAAATATTTCTTGCAAATATTACCAACCGTAAGATCAATGCTTTACATGAGCATCATTCATTTATATCACAGTGATCAACGCAATGGCTGCATTTTAGGCGCAATATATTTTGAGTAACCCTATAGGAGGAAACTAATCGATCGCTGAAATGCTAACTAATGGGCAAGACAGCAAACTATGAAATGTAATTACATATACGGTCTAAAGATCAATATTTTATTTGCTTCAACTTAATTTATATGAAGTTTTTTTTGAAGAATATTCAATATATAGTTTCATTACTATGACAAATATTCGGCGTATGATATATATTATTTAGTTTAGTCATTTTATAAAGGGTTTGTATAATTTTACTTGTATTATTTGATCCTGTTTTGTTTTATTTATGAATTTCTACTAATTTGCGTAATGCAAAAGATCATATAGAGGTTGAATGGAATAGAATATTGCTGCAGATACAACAATAAAATGCACCAGAGGGCACCTCTCTATCAGGCGCTAGAAACTCGGAGAAGATTTAAAGCTGATGTGTCAGATATTTTATTATACCTGTTAGTAATTAAAGACAAACATTAAAACCCTGAATTTACATATACCCTGCGGTTTAACTTCTTTTATTTCCCCCTAGGGCGCCTTACAGTCCGCAAATCTAACATTCTAATCAAGCGGTCATCTTAAATTAACCACTTTTAACTAAAGTTACTTATTTCATTAAGTCAAGGATGAGACGTAATCGTATATAACAAGTTCTATCAGAGATATTTGAGGCAAAATAATTTCTGAAATATGATCAAATATTATGTATTATGTATTATCAAATATTACGTTTTAAAATATGAAATATTATAAAATGTGATATATTTTAAAGTACATTTTGATACATTCGTCTCTGATGTAAAGCTGGTAAAGCTAGGGTTAACGTCAGTTTCCTCACTTGAAAGCGATGTCAGTGACGGGCGAGCCCTGGATTTCAACCCCGCACCTACTGATCCGCAGTCGAGCATCTTACCGACTTCGCCACTGGCTCCAGCCAGTCAAGTGAGGAACCGGACATTAAACCTTCACTGTAAATGGTTTTAATTTTACATCAATTTTTTTTACTTTTATTTATTTAATTTGTGTATTTTACACAAGCGCGAGCGCGCGCGCGCGCACACACACACACACACACACACACACACACACATATATATATATATATATATACATCATAAAGCAAATATACATCAGTAGAAAATAATGAGCCTATCAATTATTGACCATCAGCCCTTCATTGATACAGTTGTAATTAAGTTACAATTAACTTTTTCTAACGCAATATCGAACAATAAAAGTTACTATAATTCGCAAAGCTGTTCATAAACTTATTGTGGTAAACGACGAAATATTACTTTAAATTTTATCAATAATATGAATTTCTCGACCATGTTTATATAATTTATCGACCATATTTTTGATTTATGTCTACCTATGTAGTTACACATAAATCTAAAGCCTAAATCTAAATCTAAATATAAATATAGATATTTTTTTAACTATTGTGTTTATACAATTTTGATAATAAATTTGCAGAAATAAAACACATTCTAGAAACTCTACATCGATGATATGTGATGCTTTTGAATTCTGTTTATGAGCAATTTTCGTGAACAAATAATTAGTTGGTCTTACCGGAAATCACTACCAAATTGTAAAATCACAACATCAAATTAATATAAACATTTTCATCTCATGAGAAAAGGGTGTGAAACAAATTAAATTACAAATATTCAATGTTTAGATGGAATTGAGAAATAATTTTTTATAGAAATTAAATTTTATAATTAAAATATCAATTAAATATATTCAAATATATACTCTGAAATATGAAGTCTACTGAAGGAAGTGATAGCAGGCAGATTGGAAGGAAACAGAGGCAGAGGCAGACCGAGATTAGGTATGTTAGGTGAATTAAACATCCACTCATGTGTGGACGTGAAGAAGAAAGTGGAAGAGAAAGGAGAGTCGTATAAACCACAGACCTGCCAGGAGGCAGTGCATTTAGAAAGAGACAGAGAGAGAGAGAGAGAGAGAGAGAGAGAGAGAGAGAGAGAGAGAGAGAGAGAGAGGGAGGAATATATATATATATATATATATATATATATATATATATATATATATATATATTTAACTTTTTTGGGTTGAATTAAAATTAATCATTGACAATATTCTTTACAATTTCAATAAATACTTTTATACCTGGACGCAGAGCACAAGTAACAGAGCTATGTAGAGAATCCTCCTAATTCTATAGAATCGAGAAACGGTCATTCTGATTTTCTTCGATATCCAGGGGCCTTGACTTGCGTTATACTGCTGAGGTTTATTCCTGGATAATTTTCTAATCATTAATTAATATCATGCACAACTCTGCAACTAGGCATGATATTTTAGATTTTTCGAATATAACGTCAATGCACGGTTTCATTAAGAACAATAAGATAAATTTTGGTTATTAAAGATAACTCTATGATCAATCTGCATTCAACACATCGCCAATTCAGTCGCAGATCAATTAATTAATCAGTCAATCAATCAATAAATCAATCAATCGATAGACCATTCACTAATACACGTATATGTATATTAATATAATATATAAATTAAATATATTATAATCCGTAATGCATTCCTGAAATAATAGTAATATAATTTAGGCACAGTACTCTCTAAGAAAACCGTTAATATACAGACTGGGGCAAAAAATAATAATCCCCTAGCGAAATCTCAATAACTTTAAGAAAATTCAAAATATCTCTATGAAATTTGCGGAGCTTCTAGGGGAGGAATTTCTGCGTTTGTCTTGAAAATTTGATGAAAATCCATTCGGCAGGAAAAATATTACAGCGTTTCTACGAAAAAAAGTGCAAAATCAGTTTTAACAAGGCTTTTTATGCCAAAAGTCTTAATAATTTGGACAAAACTAAAATAGTTTTACAAAATTTTCGGAGCTTCCGGGGGAGGAATTTCTACACATATCCTGCAAATTTGGTGAAAATTTATTCAGAAGTAACAAAAATACAGGGTTTTTTCGAAAAAAATGCTTAAACCAATTTTAGCAAGGCTTTTTTAAACAAAAGTACCGGACATTTTCTTCAAAATTTAGGAATAATTTTAACATAAGAACGAATTTTAAGCATCATTTATTAGAGTAGCTAACAAGGTAGTGCAGGCTTAAACTCCACCACTTAAGTAAACGTCTCTTTTCAGGGTCGTTATTTTCTTTACAAGGAACGACTGACATTTCGAAAAGCCTTGTTAAAATTGATTTTAGCATTTTTCTCGTTGAAATGCTGTAATTTCGTAACTAATGAAAATATTTTCATAAAATTCGCAGGATATACGCAGAAATTCCTCCCCTAGAAGCTCCGAAAATTTCGTAGAGATATTCTGAGTTTTCTTGAAGTAATTAAGATTTCGCTAGGGGATTTTTTTTGCCCCAGTCTGTACTTCTATAACTGATCTATCGTCTAATATGATCTATGGTCTTATACATCGACAATTCAATCGCAGATCAATTAATTAGTCAGTCAATCAAGCAATAAATCAATCAATCGATTGACCAATCATTAGTACATGTATATGTTGGGTTATATATACAGTATATATATATATATATATATATATATATATATATATATATATATAAAACATAAATTAAATATATTACAATCCGTAATGCATTCTTGAAATAATACTAATGTAATTTATGATCTCTCTGCAGTAAAACATTCCTGAAATAATACTTATACCTCTCTATTCAGTAATACATTCCTGAAATAATACTTATACCTCTCTATTCAGTATTACATTCCTTAAATAATAATAATATAATTTAGGGATGGTACTCCCTAAGAAAATCTTTAATATAGTCTATAACAGATCTATCGTCTAATACAATACGAGGCTGGAGCTAACAACGCTGTAGACTTCACGAGTGTCCAGTGAGTTAAGAACTATTGGCCATCAACGAACCAAACCTGTGAAGCACTCTTCACACTGTGCCAGCATGTGTTGGGTTATTTACTGTCGGTGCTGATTTTACGACCTCGCTATTTCCCATCATTAAGAGTCTGTGCCAACTGACCAATCCTAGGCAATGTAAAGTAGACCACCGGCCAACTTCAAAGCTTACTCACTAGATTGTAAAAGTATTAGGCATAAATTGACGTCGGGTTTCTTAATTCTGAAGCACCGTAATTATGAATTACCGGAATCAAATTTTTTGAACTCTGACTCCATGAATGCACAGTTATAAATATTAAAAGTTGGAGCCAATTGTCGCTAAGATACTCGACCGCGGATCAGTATGTGAGAGGTTCAAATCCTTGGGCTCTCCCGTCACTGATGTCGCTTTCGAGTGAGGAAACTGACGTTAACATTAGCTTTAACTTTTTATGGAACTACAAAGATACACTTCTATGGGAATATACATTCTGAAATATATTACGAAATATCTAACTTGGTACAATCTCTCTTCAATCAAGCACTGGCGTTAATCAACACTAGTTATTAAATATTCACATAGGACATTAACAGTAACCTAAACACAATAAATAGCAAACTTTTACTTAACTTTTTATTGTTAATATTTAATTAACATGTAATAGTAAAGAGCTATATTTTTAAGAAGACTTGAAAAATAGCACTGGCTTCAAGGTATATATTCTGTATTTTCACTTAATGTGCTCGCTCTTTCTCCATCTCTTTCTTTTCTCTCTCTCTCTCTCTCTCTCACTCTTTCTCAATGTTAGATGACTTAAGATTCACTCGTTTATGGACAAGAAGAGAAAAACGGCAGATAGAGAACAGTTTAGTTTTATTTATAATGGACTTGATAGATTGGGCAGAAAACAGAGTGTTAAAAGACCCAAGTTGATGTGACAACTGTAAAGGCTATAAGGGATGATATGACAGAATTTAATCTGGTGAAATATAATTCATTTCCTCTTCTTTAAACTTCAACAGACACTGGCTGGAGCCAGTGGCGAAGTCAGTAAGATACTCGACGGCAGATCAGTATGTGCGGGGTTCAAACCTGGGCTCGCCCGTCACTGTCATCGCTTTCGAGTGAGGAAACTGACATTAACCTTAGCTTAACCAGCTTATTGCATTCTGATGCTGAAGGCAACCGTGACAAGCAGTTCCAGAAACAGGGCGTCGTTATCCATAATTCAATGATCCTCGATATTTTATATGGTAAAATCGATTGATTAATTTCCAATCACTCCGTAGGTGTACAGACGCAGTACTTTAAAACCTTTTAAAGGGAAGATTAAATGATATGAATTTTGAAGTTAAAAAAATAAAATCCAGAGATAACTAACTTACGATAATATGAACGTAAATGCTCGTCTAATAATAGCAACACTTGAATTGATCTATTGAGTTAAAAATAAATTGATAATTTATAATAAGAATTGATAACTACCGTATAATTATTGGAGGATTTAAGACAGTTTATTCGTATCCCGACTCTAGTTAAACTGAGATTCAAGAGAAGAAAAAGATGATGATGAAGATGAAGAACTACTGTATAACTATTCTCCGGCGTTATTTTAGGAAACATTATGCATATAGACCTACTTGTAAACCCGGTAAAATAGTCACTTGTATACATCTCAATTAATTTTTTAAATATGCTTCAAGTACAGATCTGCAACAACTTCACAACCTATTCAATTTCACATCGGCCTTTGCTTTCCTATGAGCAGTTCCATAGGCAGTTGAAGACCTATCTTTTCCATTTCTCTATTCCATCTAGTGTCCATGAGCAGCGACCTGCGCCTAAACCACCTTTTCTTTAACTCACTTTACTTTGGACTGATTATCTGGATTTTGGAATTTGCACTGTTTTTGGACCTTCCTTTTGCTCGCTGGCTTGATTTTGTCTCAATAGTGCTCGAAGTTGTCATTGATGACTATAGCACTCTAATTGTTATTATTATTATTATTATTATTATTATTATTATTATTATTATTATTATTATTATTATTATTATTAACTGAAGCACAAGTCAGGTCGCCCGGAGAGCTTGTGCTACGTGGATCATGGGTTGGGAAATGCTGATTTAATCCTGATTATCAAATTACTGACTTATATTTTCCATTTGGGGTATTAGTGACTATATCAGCCGTTAAGCGTTTACCGATGTTGAAATTTTTCACTCGATGATTCGTCTTTCACTCACACACCTGAGACCCTTTTGATTTGGATTGACTGCCTCGTTAATTTTACTTCTGACTATGGATTGATATACCGCCAGAATGAACAAGAGACCAAACAAAATAAGATACCCCTCGCCGCTTTAATAAAACGCCTGCAAGAAGTTATAAAGGTGTTTTATGATTCTGATGTAGTAATTATAGAGCAGAAATATACAAATATTTCCTTGTACCTCACACATTTCTAGACATCGTTGCAGACAAATTGGCATGATACTCAGCTGGGTTTGCAGTATGGCAGAGGCCATTATGCAACCGATAGTGGGCGAACTGTTAAAACTACACAGTTCATTACAATTGTTTATTATATTAGTTTATTGCAATAGCTTATTGTAATAATTAATTACAATAGTTAATTACAATAGTTTTTCTAGTAATTTAGTACATTTTATTACAATAGTTAACTCTAATATTTTACTACAATAGTTCAATAGTTTACAATTACAATACAATTTACAATAGTTTACAACAGTTTACTACAGTGGTTTATTACAATAGTTTAATACAATAGCTAACTACAATAGTTTATTACAATAGTTTATTACAATAGTTTATTACAATAGTTTAATACAATAGCTAACTACAATAGTTTATTACAATAGTTTATTACAATAGCTAACTACAATAGTTTATTGCAATAGTTTATTACAATAGTTAACTACAATAGTTTACTATAATAGTTTATTTCAATTGTTTATTGCAAAAGTTATAAAGATATTTTTACAACCCACAGTCAAGTTTCTCTCTCTAGTGTTCTGCCAAGTGGCAGGTCCAAGGTACATATTCCTACTCACATTTTACTCTTTACGCTCCATAAGGAGCACGCCATCGATTAGCGAAATTGTCTCTTCACAAATGGCTATGGCTTATCCACACCTTAATGTAGCCTATAGATTGGATTTAATATGGTTTCAGAGATGGTTTAACCATTCTACCCTCAGTTTTGTAATGTATTTATTGCCATTCAATCCAATTCTTCTTGTTGTCCGTTGATTAACTAAGTAAATAGAACATGAGAACTGTAAAAAAATAATCAAAATTAAAACAAAATATTCTGCAAATATTAAAATAAAAGTAGGAAGTACATTTATATATAAATGTACTTTTATTTAAATGAATATAAGGCTAAGGTTAACATCTGCTTCTTACTCGAAAGCGATGTCAGAGATGTTGGTATTATATAATAAAATATTGCACATGCCATGTTCGGCCACTACAGAATAGACGAACTCTCTCCAATCTGCTGTGATCATTCGATCAGCAATGCTTTTGACCTACCCAAGTTTAGAGTTTATGCGTGAAGAATACTCTCAATTCCTCTATTAGAAAATATAAAGCTAGTTTTATTTATAAAGTTAGTTTCATTTTACGATAAGTTGTCAGTATACAACGGGGAGTAAATATAATTTTCGGTAGACCATTCTCCTGAACGAAGTTAATAAATCTAATTTGCTACCGAGTTATATAATTTTCTAAAGACTGCTACGCGTTTGGCACTCACAATGATTGTAGTCTAAAGTTAGTCTACAATTTCAACAATGTTTCTTTTTATATGAGCATTTGCAGTTTTATTGCTAACATCTAGTTAAGGGTTATTGGTCTCCTTTAGATGCCTTCAGATCCTCACAGTTCCTGAAATACAGCAGATATGAATACAAGGTAAGATGTTGTAACTATTAAATACGCATCATCATCACTATCTTTCCTTGAATCCCAATATATATATATATATATATATATATATATATATATATATATATATATATATATATATATATGGTTTGGATACGAATAGATGGCTTTTAGTTAAGTTTTAGTAAATTGTGTAGCACAATTCTGGAGTACATGCACTCACCAACCGAATACCATTTCTGACGTTGGTTTGGATCTTAGTGCTTAGTCACCTTACATGACACTTGCAGTCCACGGTTAGTCTATTCTTCTGTTGTTTATTCTTCGTATAGGCAACTTAAATTCATTTCCTAAATGGACCTAATACTGGGTTTATAATCATATTTTGATTAAGTTACACATTTCTTTGCAAACAACCTCTATCTCTCTCTTATGCACACAACCATACACTCTCCCTCTCTCGTATTGTGATCCCCATTATCAGGTCTATTGTATATAACGCCTCCACTCTTCTCTGTCTTTCATTTTCTCTTTATAGTTACATACGAGTGGATCTTTAAATTACTTAGGCCTCAATTTCATCAATAATCAAAAAAATCAAATTCATCAATAGAAAAACTGCCGAATCTCCAACAACGATCAACTTAGTTGATCGTTTAACTGTTCTGTGTGTTATAATTAGTAGTATTTTTTATTATTACTATTGTTATTCCTATTCTTATTCTTTATTATTATTATTTATATTCTTCTTATCCCTGTTATTAATATAGTTGTTATTATTATCATTATTTCTAGTATTATAATTTTTTTAACCCTTACAGTAGGATTCTTTTTATATCTTTCTATCCGAAATGCCTGTCACCAAAAGTACCACGGAAACAAACTGCATTGTATCGCTGCAGAGCCATTGACAAGCGTTACCGCAAGAAAGATTTCTCACGTAGATCACCAGTAACAACAGTAGTCCTCTTACCTATCACATCAGTGAAGTCTTTGCCTGAAGAATTAATGGGTCCCAGGGTCTCAAAGTCTATGGGTTCAAACAGATAAATGCGAGATAATTCAGTGTTTTTTAGTTTCCTGCTAGCAGCTGCTTCGGCTGAAGAACCAGCAGCGCAGCTTGAAATGAAGATATAATAATAATAGTAACCATAATATTACTAATAGTTATAATTATAAGGAGTTTAATACTTATAATAATAATAGTAATAATAATAATATTAATAAATAATAATAATTAAACTGGATATGTTTCGCGATCTGTACTTAGGGTATGATGTTGTTACGGTGCCTATTGAAACCTTAGGCCCCAAGAATCCCGATGGAGTTGACTTCATTAATTGCATAAATTCAATAGGCAGGCTTATTGCACAGCAAACCGGGGATAAGCGAGAGACCTCTTTTCTTTGGCAAAAGGCCTTCTATGATTTTGCAAAGATATATAATGCAGTCTGCTTCAGCAATTCTTTTAAGCAGCTAGATGACCTCGAATAGCTGGGTGTCGATTCAGCAATTTTCTCGAATCGTTTTTATCAAACCTCGGGTTCTTTACACCCGTGGTAAAAGTTATTACTATTATATTCGTTTTCATTAAAGTAAAGGTTAAACATATCTCCATAGACGTGATAATCACACCAAATAGTTGACAAATTTTATATTTACAGTTTTGTTAAAACTTTGAGCTATAAAAGGGCTAGACATGAAGTATAAAGTTATATAAGAATCTAGATCTGTACTACATTATAAACATACATGACCATATAATCGCATAATACTGAATAGAATTGACAATATATTGTAGCAAAGTTTTGAAAAAGGTATCCAATTTATTATTATTATAAGAATATTGCATATGAAGACAGGAATGAGTGTAGCTGGATTGATATGAAGTTCCACTCATATGTTAACAATTTTTACGCATTTAGATATTAATTTTAATGTCATTTTTATTTTGCTTGCTATTATTATTCAACACTTTCTGTAAAGTAGTTTAGAAGACCGAGTTCGGCCATGACACTGCTATGTTAGTATTAGTTGTTAATAATAATAATAATAATAATAGTAATAATAATAATAATAATCATAATAGTAATAATAATAATGATAATAATAGTAATAATAATAATAATAATAATAATAATAATTACCTGAGAACATCAGAATGATATTAAGGATTAGGATACTTACCAGTCCAAGTAACTGTGGCAGGAAGTTCCGTATTTGTTACAAGCGCGGCAGTAGAAGCAAGATTTCCTGCTGGATATAGGATCGGGATGATACATCGACAAGTCCTCAGTGTAATAAAGAGGTTTGTCTCTCACAGTGAACTCTTGACCGGATATCGCATAATACACCAAACAGTAGTATCTCTCTACTCCGTCTAGAGATACAACATGCATATTCGAGACAGCAATATTATATATGATCGATCTTTATTCACCAAAATACATGGCAATAAAAAATAGAACAGAAATGAAACAAAAACAAAAGACTAACGAACAGAATAACAGAAATTAGGGTTAACTATTAAAGAATCTGCAAGTAGAAAAATATAAACTAAAATCGCCGTTTATCTTAGGATCGACTTTCCATAAACTAGTTAGGTTAATATACCTTCAAATATTAGGACTCTAAACGCAAATTTGTGTTTAGAGTTTACTAAAACAGCGACGGGATGCAAATGTTCAATAAGGCTATTGTTCATAAGCCATAACCTCCTTTATGCGTAGTTCCTTTTAGAATACTCTTAATTCAAAAACTGAGTCATTCGAAAAAATTGTGGCATCTGACATGATTTTCCGTTTCGTATATAAAGTTTTGCCTTCACGAATATTTACTACAGTTTATCTCAATACTTCGTCTAACAATAAAAATAAAAGTAAAATAGGCGTTAACAATATAAAATACACGTTAACAATATAAAATACACGTTAACAATATAAAATACACGTTAACAATATAAAATACACGTTAACAATATAAATAGGCGTTAATAAGAGAAAATACACGTTAACAAGAGAAAGTACACGTTAACAATATAAAATACACGTTAACAATATAAAATAGACGTTAATAATATACATGTAAATAGGCGTTAACAAGAGAAAATACACGTTAACAATATTAAATACACGTTTACAATATAAAATTGTCGTTAACAATATACATGTAAATAGGCGTTAACAAGAGAAAATACACATTAACAATATTAAATGCACGTTAGCGATATAAATAGGCGTTAAGAAGAGAAAATACACCTTAACAATATTAATAACGTAAAATACACGTTAGGAATATAAAATAGACGTTAACAATATAAAATACACGTTAACAAATAAAATAGACGTTAACAAGATAAAATACACGTTAATAATATAAAATACACGTTAACAATATAAAATACACGTTAACAACATAAAATAGACGTTCACAATATAAATAGGCGTTAACAAGAGAAAATACACGTTAACAAGGGAAAATACACGTTAAAAATATAAAATAGACGTTAATAATATACATGTAAATAGGCGTTAACAAGAGAAAATGCACGTTAACAATATAAAATACACGTTAACGATATGAAATGCACGTTAACAATATAAAATACACATTTACAAAATAAAATTCCCATTCAAAATTAAACAAAACAAAACATTAGCAACATAAAATACACAGTAAAAACAGTATAAAATACACATTAGCAACATAAAATAAATTTAACAATATAAAACACACATTAGCAACATAAAATAGATTTAACAATATAAAATACACGTGAACAATTTAAAATGTAATTAACACTATAAAGTACACATTCCCTACATTACTATTAAGACATTTAAATGCAAATTTGCGCATATAATGCGATTGAAACTGAAAGGGCGCCAAGAATAGAAAACAATAGTAGTAGTAATTATATTATTAATTAGAATAATATTTAATGAACTAGGTTATACTCAAGTAGGCTAATACTCAAATAGGCTAATACCCAAGTAGGCTAATACTCAAACAGGCTAATACTCAAGTAGACTAATACTCAAGTAGGCTAATACTCAAGTAGGCTAGCACTCAAGTAGGCTACTACGAAAGTAGGCTTATAGATAAGTTGGCTAATACTCAAGAAGGCTAATACTCAAGTAGGCTAATACTCAAATAGGCTAATACTCAAATAGGCTAATACTCAAATAGGCTAATACTCAAGTAGGCTAATACTCAAGTAGGCTAATACTCAAGTAGGCTAATACTCAAATAGGCTAATACTCATCTGTGCAAAGATCCAATCGATGACTCTTCAAATTGGATGCAATTCGAACAGGTTATTTGTAAATTTTAGCATAAACTATTAACTGACTAGAATATTCTCAATAAAGAAGCCTAATTATAAGTTTCAAAACCCTGGCAATCTCAAGCACATTGTCAAAATTTAAAAAAGCTACTGAATCTTACCTGAGCCTATTTCAATGCGTGGCTCGACCAGTTGTGAAGCCTCAGAAATGCCCACTAAATACACAAGTCCTATTGTCACAGACAGAGTCAGAAAAAATGAGGTCTTCATTGTCAATGTTTCGATGCTGTAGTGGAACAAGGAATTTGTTATACAACAAAGTTATCAGCTGTCGTTGGTGCGAATCAATCTAGCTTTATACACTGTATAGGAGCCACCTCATCTAATTACGTCTAGGTCCAATTTAGAAGAAGCCACTGTTTGAAGTCAAAATGAAAATGTTTTTATTTTATTATGTTTATGAGTTTCCCACTCGTTTTCATCGTTAGGCTAATTCAACAGACATGCTATCTCTCTCTCTCTTATTATCTTCTCCTATGTATTTTCTTACGTCATAATATAATCTTTCAATTATCTATATTTTAGGAATGCTCTACTTCTGAGCTTGTTATCAAATCATCCCACCATGCTAATCTGGGAAATCAAAAAATATTTTGTTCTAACGCAAACGCTCACGAGTGGCTGCTACTAATAAGCTAAGAGGAGTTCTAATTACTTGGAAATAGTTTTCTCTGAAGTAATATTTTGGATATAAGCATAGCAAGTTTTTCCACATTTCCTTTTTTTGCTCATCGGCTTGGCTGCGGTTACACAGTGCTGATTTTTTCTTTGACGTCAGCAGTTTTTTAAATTTGTGTTGTAATGTTGAACGTCTCAATAGCGTAGGGGTAACGTCATAAAGTTTTAAATGAAAGATCCTGACATGAATTGAACTCTTGCGGGTTTGAATCCCAGACGAGCTGATCTGAGAGTAAAATCTCGGACATCCACTGGACTGATTAAATGGAAGATGGTCAAAATTGCCTAACGGTTTAAACATGTGGCATTAAAAGTGATAGACATCAACGTAGATGATCATTTCACTATACTGCGTGTTTACTTTTTTGTTGTTGTTGATATAAATATCACTAATTTTCTATCTTTTAGAGTTATCTAATTATTGAAAAAATAATAATATCAAACTACAATGATATCCATTCAACAAACAAGACATTACTAAAACAACACTTTGAATCGTTATCATCATCGTGATGCTTATCTTCATCAACACCTTTATCGTCATCGTTGTCGTTTTCGTTATGCTTATCAATATTGTTATCGTTATGCTTATCAATATTGTTATCGTTATGCTTATCAATATTGTTATCGTTATGCTTATCAATATTGTTATCGTTATGCTTATCAATATTGTTATCGATATGCTTACCGCAATCGTCACTGATATGATTTTCGTTGACGTTATCATCATCGTCATCGCTATTCTTATCGTTATCGTCATCGTCATACTTATCGTTGTAGTTATCGTTTTTGCTTATCGTTATCGTTATCGTATTTGCGTGTAAATGATGCAAGTTTTCAAAATGCTGTCGTGGGATTTCCTTCAGTCCACAAATCCTTGCAGTGACTCAAAGTCGGAAAAAATGTAAACTTAAAATCAAAACTTATATAATTATAGTGTAAATCTCTTCACATTCTGCTATATACTCAGTCTATCGAAATTTTTAAGAGCAATCAATTTAGGCTTCATGCAAGTACATGTATATGACTTTTTGATTGTGCTCGATGTTGTCATGGACGAATGCAGCACTCTAATGGTTGTTATAGCTATTGTAATATTTACCGGCAACTGAATATTCTTTTTGGGAGGCTGTGAGAGTCAAGGATACAGCTAATCAATGCTGTGGAATTCAATTAATCTGAACCTTAAACTGCTCGAGTAATCAGTCAAGGCCATGACAGAGATGATTGATAATTATAAGCCCTGACGAAGTAATTTGTTATGATTGACTAAAATAGTAACAATACTGAGAAAAAGTGACTGCGTTTAACTTATATTTAAAACGAAATATTGTTTGCTTTGTGCTGGCAAGAAAGTACAATTGACTTTTCCAAGTTAAAGGGATACGATACACAGTTAAGGATTAATGTATATTTCATATAAAACTGCTAGTGTTACTATTAGACACCCTTATTATAGGCTGTGAGAGTCAAGGATACTGTTAATCAATGCTGTCGAATTCAATTAATCTGAACCTTAAACTGCTCGAGTAATCAGTCAAGGCCATGAAAGAGATGACTGATAATTTTAAGCCCTGACGAAGTAATTGGTTATGATTGACTAAAATAGTAACAATACTTAGCACCTCTTTAGACGCTAGATGTGAAAGTGTTCCTTCAAATTAACACACTGACGCTTGGGGATTGATTAGAGAATAATCTATTCTGAATTATTGACAAAGAAATCGGATGAGAGCGTAGCTTGAAGTAATTATGTTAGAATCGATTGTGCTCAAATCTAAGTACATTTTAATATTGAACAAGTAGGCCTAAATATTTTATTTCGAATGCTTTCTTTTGTCGAGTGAATCAATACCAGTGTTTGAATTCTCTGGAGGATGGAAATCCTATCTCCCGTCAATTTTTTTGGGTATGCCAAGTAGGTTACATGTTTGTGCAAACAAACGTTAAAGCTTGATATTCAGATAAATTAGAATATATACTGAAGATGGATTAGAAGTCCAGTAAAACGTAAACACGCATTATAATGAAATGATCAACTATGTTGATATCAATCACTTTTAATACCACATGTTTAAACCGTTGGGCAATATAAACAATTTTGCGTGTAACCAGTCGAGTGCATGTTCGAGATATTACTCGCAGATCAGCGCGACTAGGATTCGAAAGTAGGAAGGTTTAATTCACCTCTGGGTCGGTCACTTAAATTTCTCTCGATCAGTCATTCCACGAACTTTTACTGAATTATAACGCTGGTATACATGTATGTATACAATTTTTTATTATCTTGGTTATCTTTATTATGATTCTTTAATTTTTTGTTATGTTTGCGAAGTCATCAATGCAGAAATACGCCATCATTAGGTTGAACTAGAGTTCACGGTGGGTCTATTCTTTAGCTACCCGGATTGCTAGTATTCTTTTTACTACAATTTTTAACTTTAACCATAAGCCTAAAAGAGACTCGAGCGCCAATCGAACCTAGTACGTCAGGATCTGAAGCCTCACACCTTATCCACTGAACTACGGAGGCCTGCGATCGATTTGGTTTAATAGAACGATTTATTGGATAGTGCATGAAATCTATTTATTATTATTATTTATTACATATAATTAACAGTCAAGCAGCAAGGCACACACAAAGCATACAAGACACACAGCACATTCATAAAATCAGGTAAGCACTCGTAAAATCAGATATTATAGATCTAAAATGGAAAAATCACAACCTGAAACAATTAACTAGTGCACTTCCACACTTTCTAACACAATGATTTTACACACATTTAGAGTTATGTACAATTGAAGCAAAACTAAGAATGTTACATAACTGCAACATCGTCGATAGACTATCCTGCCTGTTTATACATGTAAATGTATTATATTCTAGCCAATCTTGCCAATCGCTTTTAATTTACTTTTGCGGTATACATGTAAAAGAAATACACGCAACCGGATAGTGTGCAAAAGAACTACAGTGTATATAATTTAGTAAGAAATTCGTATAGAGTTGAAGATGAATGTTGATGCATAATTTGTTGAAAACATTATATGCCATTGATCTGGCGTTAGGCACTGAATCAAGAGAGGGAGAAAGAAAGGCGGAATTCGTTTGAAATTAGCTTGCAAAACTTATACATTATTTCACATAAATTCACAGCATATCTAACTGACGATCGGAAAATTAAGAGAGACCCGAAACTTTTATTGATATAAACATTTAAGTTTATTGTAGTCCATACTAGTTAAATGTTCGTTCTGTTAGTCGTGACTGCTCGTTATAAATATTGTCGAAATTTCGACATGTATTACGAGATCCTTCTTTATATTTACTATTAATTTCAGAGTTAAAATGAATACTTCAGAAATTAATATTCTCAACCCCATATAAGATATAAGGATAATGCATAGATAGTTTTACTGATTCTAAATTGGATTGGTCGATCACCATATGTGAAACTGCTGATATCTCAGTTAAAGAATATGACAATAGAAACAAATTATCTATTTCGGAACGGGTTTCAATGAATCGATGTGTGCTAGGAATTTCTTGCAGGTCCTGTAAAATCGACAAAATAAAAACTTAATAAATTTACGTACACTGGAGTTTGATTATTTCTTCCTTCTAATTGACTTATTTCACATCAATTTCTGGCAGTGAACATGAATAAGTTAAAAATGTAGTGCAATTATTGAACATCACAAAATAATGCGTATTACCTCTCTATAAAATTTTATTGAGATAATTAGAACGACGTAATCACATTTCTTTATAAAGAGAAATATGGTTCATTGGGTAATAAATGCTAGTGCCATGCCATGTTAAATCATGCCTCCTCTGCTGTAGGCCTACAATTCAGAGTCTTTGTAAAATTTATAAGATTAGCCTATTTACATCCATTGGCGTAACCACGGGGGGGGACAGGGGGGACACGTCCCCCTAGAATTTAGACTGGGGAACATGCATGCAAATGTCCCCCTCCAGAATTTAGGCTTAAATATATATACTTTATGTAAGAAATTTTGAGTATTTTCAAAGTCGCTCAATAACTGCATGTGTTAGTATTACTAGCATTTATAGAGCCATGATGTAGATCGAGTTGTAAACTGATACGCTTACATGATATTAATTACTGACATAGCTGCAGTTGTACTGTGTATGCTCGGGCATAGACACCTACATGTATATTCTGGCATATACTTTAGTAGAATATAGGAGAATAGGAGACTATAGGGCTGATCCACCGATGTTAATTGAGTGTGACGAAATATAGGATAGTGCCATCTAGCCGAGCTGCAGGGATGAAACTATATTGGCCTATGTAGAGTTTGCGGCTGCATAGGCCTAGTGTATCTTGAGAGGTCAACTTATCAACAATCGGTAGATGCTCTTAAAATGTGCATAAAGGTTTAGCTTATGGAGTTTGTTACAATATAAATTCATAGACAGTAAACCAACTTCTGCATAATTGCTTGATTTGTATCTTTGATAAATTTCTGTTAAAGACCAAGATGATACGGCTGGTAAGAATTAATATATTACTTATGTTCGATTTTGAATTCTGAAAGTTGTAAAGGCAATTTCATAGTATCATTCAGAGTTTTGTTAGAAAATCTCCAGGAATTTGGACACGGTGCTGCTTCTACCGTGCAGGTAGAAGCAGCAATCTACTGGCCACTGCCAGTGGATTGTTGGATCGATTTTTGAAAGGTAAAAGCTGGTAAAGCTAATGTTAACGTCAGCTTCCTCACTCTAAAGCGATGTCAGTGACGGGCTAGCCCAGGGTTTGAATCCGCACATCCTTATTCGCGGTCGAGTGTCTTACCGACTACGCCACTGGCTTCAGCACTGGCTCCAGCCAGTACTTATACTGTGTATGCTAGTGAAACTAAGTTCCCTCCCCCCCCCTTAACCACTGCTCTTAAGTAAATGTTTACACATAAAAATTTCCATAAAAACAATGAACATATAGTTTACATTTATTTTATCGGGGGGCTAAGGGGGGGCTGGCTCCCGCCCCCCCGTGGATACGCCAATGATTGTGTCCCCCCAGTTTTTCGGTCGTGGTTACGCCTACGTTTACATCTACATGTATTTCATCATATGATTCATCATATTTATGTGCAGTAATCCCTCTGATAGAGCATATAATCATTGATATGCTGATTCTAGCTGTTTTATAATAAAACAATATGAATGATAATTGTAACATTAACATTAATAGTAATAGTACTATACACTTACATGTAAATATTATAATACTAATAATGATTAAAATTACAAATTAATATTATTAAAAATAAAATAACAATAACAATTTTTTAAAGTATACTAATAATCGTATCATTATCATAATTATTGTAGTTATTATTACCATTTCTATTATAATTGAATTATAATATTGTAATTATTTTTATTGTTATTATTTTATGAATAACATTGTGATATATTGTTATTATAATGATGATGATAATAATAGTAATAATAATAATATTAATATTTTTAATTTAATAATAATAATTGTTATTATCATTAACTTGAAATAAACTCAGTCAGCCTCAGATTTATACCGGCGGTCAGATAGTGAAAGGTTGGGAAGATTAAGTACTTACAAAATTCCGATTTGCTGCCTTCAAATATATAAGGTAGACAATACTAGATGTCAACAAACCGACGAAAGAATTTGAAAAATAAAACAGATTAACTAGCAATAAACGTAAATGTTCACAAATCGTAATTAATTTGGCAAAGCCTAATTTTTTTAAATGAGTGAGCCCTTTCTCACACTGCATAAAACAATTAACGGATGCCCGCTTGGGTCTCTCTTAAAAATTGCAATACCTAGTGCAGCAGGGTTTTGTGTATCAGTTTCTGTTTGTATTCCTCTCTATCACGTTTCTATCTATTAAACCAACTTTAACTTCTATTCGTATTATTACATTAAAGTACGTTCTATACAAATTACGTTTTAAAACATTACGTTTTATAAAAGTAGGAGATTGACTGATGATATGGTGTGAGACAGGGAGGACTGGAGAAAGTCTATTCGTATCCCGAACCTGGTTAAACTGAGATTTAGGGGAAGAAAATGATGATGATATGATTACATTACGTTTTTGGTTTTGTAGAAATTTCTTCACCCGACAGGCCTTTCATACATGTTTGGGTTTTGTATGAGTTTTCTTTAGTGTTTACTCTCTGCGCACTGATATGATTAATAACCTATTGTGCCTCATTAATATTTATACCTCAAGGATAATATATGATTCTAAAATATGCAAAAAGGTACAAATATTTACAGAATAATGAATCGAAATGTGATAAAAAAATTCCAAGATTAGATTGCTTACGAATCGTAAATGTTGCAAATTGTTCCGTCCTTGATGCAGGTTTTGCAATAGAAACAACCGTGTCCAGATTTGGAAACGTATTGAGATCTTGCCCACTTTGACGCTGAGAAATCCACTTCCATGTAGAAAGGTTTATCCTTCACTTGTATTCCTTTCCTAGAAAGCCCACCTTGCACGAATACGTTACAGCTCCATCTAACAGCATAAAAGCATTTATAACGCATTGGATTGCATTGATATTGGAAAGTAAAGAAGTTCTTAAAACCTATTTGCAATGTTATTGTAGTCATTCAATATTCAGCGAATGCTGATCATTAAACAGTTATTACTTGCTGGAGTATAGGGCCTACTGTTCAGGTGTTCAGGCTAAATGAATTAGATAAACTAAAACTTCTATTCCGGAATATTGTTCTTAGGAGCACGTTTTGGTATATTCTCATAATTAGCATAAAACACAGACCGTAATTTATAATTCCTGCCACTACATAAGCAAGCAAACGATGTCAAGGTTTTTTAAAGAGATTTTACAGCATTCCCATTCTCACAAAGTCTTACTTGGACCATTTACTTGTTCAGCTTTAAAATACTTTGCGCCCTCTGCAGTGCCCGTTAATTCTACAAGACAAATGGCCACGAATAGAGTCAGGCAGACTGAAGTCATTATTGCTGCTCCCATGCTATGATACTGTGATGTCAAATCAAAAGCCTGGATTGTGTAACACCCTGATCAGTCGCTGACTCAATAGAAACAACGGCTTAGATGAGGGAAAGGTTTGACATGAAAGGTTTTTCCAGGAGTAGCAGCGAGGTTTTATATTTCCAAGAATGAAATAGATACCTCCTTTGATCTATGCGTTAATGGGTTTCATTGATTTTTATGCACTTCTTTATAATTAAACATTAGTCAATGATAGAGAGATTAATGTTATGAGCACATTTAGTTATGTATAGATTATAACATTAAGTTATATATGAAATATTTCCTAGAAGAAGTAGAATTTGTACAGTGCAGACTCATTTTTTAAAGATTGCCTTAAAATGTTGTTGTTTCTTTGAAATTAATAGTCGGAATTTGCTTTAGATAATATATATCTTTTATTCATAATATTTCCTCAAATTACATAATTTCTTTTGTTAGGCCTATGCATGTGTATCGAACCGTCTGAAGCAATGCATAGTACTGCATATTAATATTTCACTTTAGTTGCTGTTATTGTGTAAATATAGTATTCAGATGAAATAAAAATAAGAATATTATTGCATGGTTGCATCGATTTGTTAACTATCATTAGGCCTACGTCACGTCCTCCTGCAGTAAACTTAATTTTAATATTTAGCGCAAAAAATGTGATATTTACTATCTTTCTTAGTGCACTGCGTATGGACAGGTCCATGGCATATTACTCCTCCACATGTTTCAATCATCAGCCATTTTCTTAACATAAGCATATCAATAATTTTTAAAATCATCCAGCGTAAAGTCATGTTTTTCTCTAACTTTCGTCCTTCCATTCTTCATGCAATTATATTTTTTAATAAGCATTTCCTTCTCAGAACGAGCCCCAAACAATCTCTTTTCTATTCCTTGAGATATCTATCAATTTTCTATTTATGCTAACCAAATTTAGCACTCCATCCTTCGTAATTTTGTCAATGCATCTGATGTTCTCCATGCTTCCTGATATAAATACTGTTCGAAAAGTGATGGATAACTATTGTACATCAATTGTGTGCTCAACTGTGTTATTTATACATTATATTCTAAAGGTTTTGACAAATTGAAACCTTCAGTTCCTTTAAGCTATTAAAAATATGAATGCCGACAGAATATGTCTTATAGCTGTGTAAGATGGGAAGATGTGCTCTCGAGACCGTTTTGAGTAGTAGCTGGCATATGGTAGAAGTCACGGTGAATTCTTGAGTTCCGTTTTGTTCTCAATGTTAAAGATTTACTTGAACACTGTGAAAATTTTGAATGTTTCTTTAAATGTATTCAAGTAATACTATCTATGCAGATGATATAGCTGCTACTGCTAAGTCCATTTACGAGTAAATTGCAGCACGTTATTTCTTGAGGTTTCTTGATGGCATGATTGGATATACAAATTAATATTTTAAATGCTCTGCTTTAATGATTGCCAAATGAGTCAACAATATTATAGAGATATGATTTAGCGCATGATATCCGAATGAGTGTATAAAATTTCTTTATTTGTGGCTATTTTGGTTATTAGCTTTATTTCCTCCTACGTCTCCATGGTTTTTAGTAATCGTTGCCTTTTAGTACTGATATGTAACATCTTTCACTTCAGAAGATTGCGTAGATGTCTGGAGCCCAGGCGTTCATGCAGCGAAAGTTTGTTTTAACGTTGATTTAGATCTTAGTGCTTTCTTCGCTATTCACGACACGGGCAGTCACGGGTTGGTCAAATAATTCTTTAAATACCCGGACACATCACAGGTAAGGGTAACATGTCCTGTTTAAATGATATGCTTGTAGAGTGTTAACAGTTTCGTAGAAATATATATATATATGTATATATATATATATATATATATATATATATAATTTATATATATATTTCGATTTTTATTCTCAATTATTATACAAGCAAAAATATGCAATGATCAAAACTGAAAACTTCAAATCGAGTAAATAGCTACATATAAGGAGTTTATTTATTTATTTATTTGATTTATTTTCAACTTGCACAATAAAATCATAAAATCGTACAACTAAGACATGCAATGCGAAGTCAAGGGTAAACCTAAGACTACGGTCACTTGGAAGGATCCTTCACATGCATAAAATTAATATTAAAATCAGTAGAAATCATGCAGATTAAATCACATAAAATAATCAGTATTCAGTCTTAACTCCAACTAAGATGTTAGTTAATGTTGCAAGTAAAGCCGTGTGACACCAATATCTACATATGTATGCAACCAAATATTCTGCAGACTATAAATAAAGAAAAACATCGAGTTATGCAGGCCGTCGCGGCATATCTGCTACAACCACACAATAGATATACATAAACATAACACATACATAACGGCACACTGGGTCAGGAAGCACAGATGCTTGTTTAAGACCCATTTCCTCTTTCCTCTCCATGGTTATTAGTAATCGTTGCCTTTTGATGGCGCATCAATTGCAGCCGGCGCAGATTTAAGAATAACCTTCTATCACCCTGGGAAAAACCAGAACCAGTTTATACTAGAAAAACTAACAAAATTCTATTCTAAATAAACAGTAAATAATGCGGAAATTGTGATTTTGTGTCAATAAATGATGCCAGGTATGCAAATAAAATTTCATTATCCAATTATTGCAAAATATCATACTTATGAAATAAGTAACCAAGAATTCTAGATTTGTAAACTGATATTGATATTGCTATTGATTAGAAAATAAATTAAATCAGCTGTCTTAGTAGTTGGTGAAGAGAAATAAAGTGTAATTGTTGAGAAAAGTTTTGATGAATCTTTTTTGATGTATTTTCGATATTTTATGATGCAACAAGTAAATGTATTATTATGATGCAAATGTAGTAATTTTTCTTAGTTCGGTACAAGACCACAATATACAGCTGTTTACATTTTATTGGCTTCTAGAAAAGTTTTGTTGCAATTTACGATTAAATTTCCTACTTTAACAAACACGTAGAGACTTTTTTTAATTTGCTACTGACTTCCTTTATTGCTGAAGATTTTCCTCGAAGTGTTAGGTTGCTTATTTTTGTATGTTTAGTCTAAACATAGTTTGCAACTAGAGTTTTTGTGATATAATTGTCAGAGTAGAAACAACGACTGACATTGAAGCAACAGTTTGTTGATATTCACGGACTGGTGGAATGGAGAATTGGTCGAAAGCGATTTGAGAGGTTCGAAAAGTATTGAATAATACTTATTATGCAATACTTAGTACATGTACATGTATGTTGTAGGATGAAAAAGTCTTGAAGCGAAAAGTGCGAAATCAAGTGATGTTTAAAGGTGTCATTATTTGACAAGTTCAAATCATAAATTATACCTTCATCATCATCATCATCGTCATCGTCATAGTCATCGTCATCATCATCATCATCATCGTCATCGTCATCGTCATCGTCGTCGTCATCGTCGTCGTCGTCGTCGTCGTCGTCGTCACCACCACCACCACCACCATCATCATCATCATCATCATCATCATCATCATTATCATCATCCCTTAAATCTCAGTTTAACTGGGATCAGGATATGAATTTACTCCAACCCTCTCTGTCCGAGACCATTTAATCAGTCAATCCCATATTTTTAATGTCATTCTTAATCACCTTATCACAAGTCAGTTGTGGTCTATCTCTCATAGCGTTTCCATTGGTTTACATTTCTGTAGCAATTTAAATCCATTAGACTTAACAAATCATAACTGTGAAGTGAACGCATAAAGGGAGAACACTATGCGTATTTAAACGACCGAAATATCTGGCTGTTTTTAAAGAGTTTTCTGAGAGTCTGATTGTCGATGACTTAATCTAGTCGGTGATTCGTGTTTGTACCTGTGGTAGTGATCAGTAATATACAGTGACGATGACACCTAAACTTTGCTATTGGCTATTTCTCTATGGGTAAAATACGATAGAAATGTTAGAATTATTTTGAAGGAATATTTCCCAAAATTGATTATAATATCTTATATTTAGACCAAGGGTACCTGTTTTTAACACAATTTAGTTTCTCTCTATTGCACTGCCAAGTAAATGGTTCAAGAAATATATTCATACTCAAAATCTGTTTTCTCGCTCCATAAGAGCACTCCTTAGATTAACTAGTTAATCCCATCACAAAGTCTGCATATATATCTTATGCATACTTTATGCAGCCTATATGGCATGGGAAAGGTGTGGCCTCTGAGGTGATTTCCCTTTGCCTTCCTCCGTTAGATGGATTAATGACCATTTAATCCTGGGGGAAAATATTTTATGGTGAGGTGGATCCCCTCTTGCCATCCTCAGCTCCTGCCTTAGTCGCCCCTTACGTACAAGCAGCAGATTGTTTGCAGTTGCCCTATTCTGCAGTGGTCTAACCACACATGAGCACAACAAGGGGGAATTTAATTTAGTAATTTAGTTCAATTTAGTTCATTCAAGGCTTATTTTTGTATTTTCTGTTGTACTTTTCGTTAATATTTCTCATGCCTTGTTCTGTTCCTACTACCATGTATTTTGGTAAATAAAGATCATATTGGATGAGCCTGCAACTGTATCCAATGCGAGTAAATTTATTTAGCAACCCTTTGGGTGAAATACAGATTAATATATTACATTCATTATTTTCCCCTAAGAACCAGAGTGTCCCTTTCTACTGTATATTATCTCTTATAGTGACAGCCTTCGATACTTGCACCAATTTTCAAATCCGGGATGCACCTTGCCATCAGTTATTTTTAACAGTACCCTCGTTGAATATATCTCGTAAGAGTACTAATGGCAGTGACACGTGTTGCTATACATTTTGTGAATACAAATGAAACACTAGTATAGTGATGATGACACATTTAGTTTAAAAAGGCGTACAAACTTGTTTTATATAAAAATTTGTTGAAGAAATATAAGACCTATGCATTGCATATTTGCACCTATACAGGGTTCTTTGACGTTACAATATAGCTCGTGTGACTGATTGATACTTCTGTATGAGAAATGTACTTTCATGGGTACTCTTAATCGAAAAAGGCTGTAACGTTTCTCAATCTGCTGTCAAGGGTACGTCCACTGCCTCTCGATATTAGTCTGCCAATGTCGGGATTAGAAAATTTTGTATCAATTTCTGGAGCGTAGGCCCTCACCAACCGAATGCCTTTTCCGACGCTGGTTTGAAAATCATAGTGCTTTGTTGCCTTTTAAACATGTGCAGTCCACGTATATTCGTCAGCAGCCCGCACATAAACGAGTAAGACACTATATACATTTACTATATGGTTTAGAAAAAAGTTGAAAGTAAAAGAAAGCTGAGTGCGAAATTTGTTGTAAAATTATATGCTATGAATCTGCCGTTAGGCATTGCACTAAGAGAGGGAGCGATAAATGTGTGTGGTATTCGTTTGAGATACGCCATTAAAATTATATTTCACTGCATATTTGATTGACGATTGAAAATTAAGATTGAACAGGAAATTATATTGATATTAGCGGTTAAGTTTTTATGTAGTCCATAACAGTTAAATACTCGTTCTGTTAGTCGTGACTGCTCGTTATAAGTATTTACGATATTTCTACATGTATTGCAAGATCAATTTTTTATAATTACTGCTTAGTTTAGAGTTATAATTTATACTTTAGACAGGACTAGTATTCACAGTCCCATATAAGAAATAAAGATGATGCATAGATAGGCCTAGTTCTACCGATTCTAAATCGAATTGGTCGATCACCATTTGTGAAACTGCCGATATTTTAGATGATGGAATATGACTATGGAATCAAATTCACTATTTTGGAACAGGTCGCACTGAATCCTTGTGTGCTTTCACTTTTTTGCAGGTCCTGTAAAAATGAAAAATTAGAATAATTAATAAATTTACGTACACTAGAGTTTTTTTTCTTAAACTTATTGGATTTATTTCAAAACAAATTTCTGTACGAAAATTTGAACAAGTTTATAATGTACTGCAATTCTTGAAAATTTTAATAATAATATATTAATGATAATTTACCTTTGGCAATAGGAAATAAGTTTTAACAAAATGTCAAAAGAAAGACAAAAAGATAAAGATAGTGAGAGAGAGAGAGATATGTGTTTATTTCAGCATCAACACCAAATCACTGCCAAATACAAATAGAAATAAACATTTAAAAATAAAAAAATAAAAAATTCCCAGAAACACAGGGTATCAAACAGTCTTAAGAAACTAGAACAACGGCCGTCAGGGAAGATGATACACATCTTATCTAACTGACCACCGTCTACAACTATATTAATGTCATGTTTAATGCAAAATCAACTTAAATACACACTTTAGCTAAGCACAATTCTACCTGGACATTTACACAAAAGACCAAAATTTAGTCATTTACAAACCATCAAACAATATATATTTGTAACGTTTAGTGAATTCTGCTAGAGACCTCGAACTGCGGATATCAGGAGGTATTTGGTTCCAAGAATTGATAAACTTATAGACATAAGATTTAAGAAATTCTGAAGTTGTTCTAGAACACAAATAATTGGTCTCGGAGAGCCTTGTATTATACACAAACGAGATCTGATTAGCAATAAAAATACATTTTATGGATACTGACATAGTCAGATCGGAGAAATTGATACAGTTAAAAACAAGTTTACCAGTATGTAATTGGAATAAATGAAAAAATGGTAATACATTATAATTCATATAAAGTTGCTTAACAGTATGAAACTTATGTTTATTCTGTAAAGTTCTGAGAATACGTTTACATGCAACATGTAAGGGTTGAAGCAACTGTTTGGTTGTATTGGCATAAACTTCAATACCATATTGTGTCCTTCATTGCACCAATGACAGGTATAAATTTCTACGACAATTCATAGGAATAAAAGGTGAAAACCTTGGTTTGGACCACTCTATTATATGAATGTGAAACATGGAAATTAAGGAAGAACATTAGGAAACTAGAGGCATTGTATATGTGGATTTGGAGAAAAATGGAGAGGATAAGCTGGACTCAAAGGGTTACAAATGAGGAAGTTCTGAAGAAAGTTAATAGAGAAAGACAGTTGATAAATGTACTACGAAATAGAAAATCGAGGTGGATAGAATATATACAAGGGGAAAGTCTAATAAAAGAGGTGATAGGAGGTAGAATGGAAGGAAAAAGAGGCAGAACGAGGCGAGATTAGATACGTTAAGTGATTTATAGACCCACTCATATGTGAGCATAAAGAGGAAAGCGGAAGACAGAGAAGAGTGGAGGCGTTATATTCCACGCATCTTCCAGTAGGCAGTGCCTTAAGAGGGAATGATAATAGTAACAATATCATTTATACTAATTGTGGTATAAAAATTATAATTGATAATACTAATAAGATTAAAGATACAAATATTAATATTGCTACAAAGTATTATAAAATAAAAAAAGAATGACAACAAACTTATTATTATCATCGTTAATTATTACAGTTATTTTTACAATTAAAATTAATGAAATTGATTGCTATTATTGTTAGTATTATATTATTAATATATTGTTACAATAATAACAGTAATAATAATAATAATAATAATAATAATATTAATAATATTAATAATATTAATAACAAAAATAAATAATGATTATAATCTCCCCAGCGTTTCAATGCTTTTGTAGCAATTTGGTTAATGTTCTTCCCAGAGAGTAGAGGAATCATTTTAATCGCTTCATTTTTTAAAAGTAAAGCTAAAAAGCTAAGGTTAACGTCAGTTTCCTCACTCGAAAGCGATGTCAGTGACGGGCGAGCCCAGGATTTGAACCCGCATCAACTGATCCGCGGTCGAGTATCTTACCGACTTCGCCACTGGCTCCAGCCAACTAACTATTAACTTTTATTTAAATAAAGTCTCTTTCATCGTTGTGAAAAGATGAAGGGTGTGAAGTATTATATTGGTCAACATTAGACCTTACAGCCGGAATTTCTAAAGTTATTTGGCTGGCTAAAGTAAATTTTCGGCTGATATCCGGACTAGAGCCGACTTTACGCGGTGAGAACCATTTTCGGCTAAAATCCGGCTACAAACTTTTAATTAGGCTAATAATTCTTCATTGTCACGCTTAACTCTTTTTTTTATATTTGCAACTATATAATTGCATTCAAGTTTTATAAACGTAAAAGTTGTCATGTTTTCATATACAATGTCTCATATAGAATGTCTTAATAGCATATAATGTCTTAATATTGTAGGGGTAACCTCAGGAAATTTTCAATGACATATCCTGAGGTGAATTGAAACCTCGTGTGTCAAATCTCGGAAATTCAATGGACTGATTAAACGGAAAAAGGTCTAAATTGCCTGACGGTTTAAACATGTGGTACTAAAAGGTGATAGATAACAAAGTAGTTGATCATTTCACTATAATGCGTGTATACTCTTTTATAAGAACAATCCAGACAACGAACAAACAATTACTCTGCTACCACATAAAGCTATTTGTTATAACTTGGAATAATAATCGGATGTTATAGGTTCCCAAATAACAAAATCGTGCTGTGACATTACTATATTGAATTTATAGAATATTCTTGTCATTTAATTATAAAAATATTATTTGCAAAATTTCTAATAATTTAGCTAGCCTCAAGTTTTCGAACGGATTTTCGGCTAATAGCTATTACTTTCTGAACCAGTATAATTAAGTTATTTTTCTTTTATCTACAACAAGAAAACCAGAAACAAAATAAAACAAAATTCAACAGTTGAAGCTCTCTCTCTTAGTACACTGCCTACTGGCAGGTCCATGGTACATAACGCCTCCACTCTTCTCTGTCTTCCGCAATCCACTTCAATTTCCACATATGAGTGGGTCTTTAAATCATCTAACATATCTAATCTCGGCCTGCCCCTGCCTCTTTTTCCTTCCATTCTACCTTCTATGACCTCTTTTAATAGACCTTCCCCCTTAGACATTCTAAGGGGGAAGGTGTCCTATCCATCTCTTCTTCCTATTTCTGAATACATTTATCAACTGTCTATCTGTGCCAACTCTCTCCAGGACTTGCTCATGTGTAACATTTTGAGTCCAGCTAATCCTCTCCATTCTTCTCTAAATCCACATTTCCAATGCCTCCAGTTTCCTAATATCTTCCTTCCTTAAGGTCCATGTTTCACATCCATACAATAGCGTGGTCCAAACCAAAGTTTTCACTATCTTTATCTTTGTGTCTTTCTTTAGACTTTTTTTAATAGTTCTTTTCTACTACCAAAGGCCGCTTTTGCTTGTGCAATCCTACTGCATATTTCTGTGTCACATTTCCCATCATCGGTTATAGTATGACCCAAATATTTGAAACTCCTTACCTGTTCCAATTTCGTACAATTTATTGTGATATTAACTTCACCTTTAATATTGGACACTCTCACAACCTTGGTCTTTTTTATATTAATCTTCATGCCATATCTTAGGGCCGTATCATTCAGCCTATCCATTATCTTCTGCAATCCAATCTCGCTGCCCGCTACCATTCCTTGGTCATCTGCAAATCGTACATCTTGTAACAAATTCCCTCCTACTTTAATTCCTTCTTCCAAGTCTTCCATGGCTTCCTCCAGCATTGCCTCAGCGTCAATGTTAAACAGCCGCGGCGAAATGCTACAACCTTGTCTTACTCCACGTCCTATTTCACCTTCTTCTGAGTATTCTTGTTGGATTTTGATTACTGCTTTTTGATTCATGTACAAGTCCAAAATTAGTCTTCTCTCTCTCTCCAGTCAATTCCTATTCTTTTTAAGATATTCATCATCGTTATCCAATCAATCCTGTCAAAGGCCTTCTCGTAGTCTACAAAGCATACAAAAACGTCATTACCACATTCTAAGCTTCTTTCGCAAAGAACCTGCATTATACTCCTATTGCTTCTCTTGTGCCGCATCCTTTCCTAAAACCAAACTGTGTCTTGCTCAGTATCATCTCTGCTTTCGACTGAATGCGATAATTGACTATCTTTAATAAGATCTTCGATGCATGAGGTATTAAGCTGATTGTTCTGTAATCCGAACACACCACAGCATTGGCTTTTTGGGAATTGGATTCATCACTGACTTGGTAAAATCGTCTGGCCAAATACCTGTACTGTACACTTCCATACATGCTTCCATTAACTTTTTGAGTGTTTCTCCTTCCAACATTTTCAAGAATTCTGCTGGGATTTCATCTATTCCGGCTGCCATTCCCTTCTTCATACTGTTAATTGCAGAATAAATTTCCTCCTTCATTAAATCGGGGCCCCTTTTATCGTCTTCTATGATATTCTCTTCTTCTATTTTAAAATCCTCTTGAACTGGTTTCCTAGCCTTATCTTACAATTCCTCTACATATTCTCTCCACCTTTCTTTTAATTCTTCCAGCTCTGTCTTCAATTCACCATTTTTACCCATTATACTAATGTTCTTTGCATCTCCTTTATTTTTCTTATCGGTTCTTGTTAATATCCTGACTTTCTGGTATAATTGATCCGACCTCCCTCTTCTATCATATTCTGCTAAATCATCACACTTTTCACTCCACCAATGATCTTTTGCTTTGTCTGTAATTCTTCTAAATTCACTGTTTAAGCTTCTATATTTCCTTCGGCCATGACTGGTGTCAATACTTTTTCATTTCCTCCTTTCATCCATATTGTCTAGCATCTCGCTTTTGATCCAAGTTTTTTTTAGCTGTATTTGCTTTAAGAAAGCCATAAACTTCTTTTGCACCTATTTTAATAGCTTCCTTTAGCTGACACCATCTTTCATTTACCCCTGTTCTTCGTAGTCCTTCATTTCCTTAACTCTTCTTTCCACTGCTTTCTGAAACTGACTTCTTTTCTCGTTCAATCCGTTCAAATTCCATCTCTTACTGCTTTTCTTCTTAAGTATTTTCTTCTGCTGAAGCCCTACTTTTGGCATTACTATATGGTGGAAAGTTGAAGCTAATCCTATTTATATAAATATTAATATTATATATATATATTAATGTATTTGATATTTATATTTTTATATTTATTATTTATTTATTTATATATTTAATATTTATAGAGAAATAGAAGTACTCGCAAACACAAAAAACGACTCTATCAAAATGTTCAAAGTCTTGAGAAAGATAAATAGACAAAAACCAAAAGAAAAACTATTTTTAAGAGAAAACTGTAACATAATACAAAATGAAAATGTAATAAATGCAAAAATGACTGAACACTTCAAATATATATTTTACAACCAAAATACAGAAATATTAACTGAAATTAAACCTGAAAAAATGAAGACACCTTTCTCTACAGATGAAATAAAAAATGCTGTTAGGAAATTAAAAACAAATAAAAGCCAAGGATCTGATGAAATCACAACAGAAGAACCAAAAGACTGTCCTGACAAAATTTACAATGAAATTGCTAAAATATTCAATAAAATGGCTGAAACAGGAAAATATCCAGAAGAGATTAAACTAGGAATATTAACCAGGAATATTAACTAGGAATATTAAATTATAACCCCTACAAAAACCAGGAAAAGTAAAAGGCACATGCAGAAATGTAAGACCCATAATTTTATTAAATCATATCAGAAAGGTACTGTAAATTGTAATGATAAATAGAATATACAATAAAATAGACAAAATAATATCAGTTACTCAAGCAGCCTACAGACCAGGCAGAAGTACCACGGAACACGTCCAAATATTATAACTTCTTATCGAAAAAGCAATAACAAACAAAAACTCAGAAATAGAAATCATGCTTATAGACATGAGTATGGCGTTTGATACTGTCAGTAGAAATAAATTATTAGAGGATTTAAGTAAAATAATTGATCAGGATGAACTGCATATAATAAAACTTATCATTGATAATGTAATTTTAAGAGTTAGAAATGGAGATGTAACTGGAAATGAGTTTGAAACTAATTTTGGAATACCACAAGGAGATTGCTTAAGCCCGGTACTTTTCACATTTTACCTTGCAAATAGCTTAAACAAACATGAGAACCAAATTCAAATAGCAAACCAAATTGAAGAACACTCATACTCCAAAGACAATATACCATATGAAGAATTAATTCCTAATCATATTATAGAACATAACTATAGCATAAAGCGAGAAATGGGTATTAATATTGATCAGCAGTTTGCACATGATATTGCATATGCAAGAACATGCAAAAATATAACAGACAAAATTCAAAAGGAAGTCAATGATAAACTGAATAATAGAGATTTAAAACTAAACACAGATAAAACAGAAAAATATACCATTGGAAACAAAAATGATCAGGAATGGAAGAAATGCAAATATTTAGGTTCTTACTTGGATACTGAAGGAGACATGATCCATAGGAAGCAATTGTGTATGGTTATTTTTAGTAAATACAAGATGAAACTAACAAATAGCAAAATAACAATGAAAACAAGAATAAATATATTCAATGCTTATGTTACGCCAGTTTACTTATATAATAGTGAGCTATGGACATTAACTTCAAAAGAGGAACACGAAATTGACATATTTCGTAGAAGTCTATTAAGAAAAATACTTAAAATATATTACCCTCACATTATAAGCAACGATAACTTATACATCACAACAAATGAAAAAAAGATGGAGCCTTGCAATTAAAACACGAAGACTAAAATGGATAGGTCACTTACTTAGGTTACCGATCAATGCGCCTGTAAAACTTGCTTTAAATGAGAATAAAAAATCTCAGACAAAACAAAGAGGTTTTCAAATAAACAAACATGGATCAAATTAGTAAATAAAGATCTCAAAGATATAAATCAGAATTTGAACATATTGGATGAGAGCGTCTGTGTTCTGGCTGAGGATAGAGCGAAGTGGAGTCAATTAATATTGAAGCCTACTGCAGGGTCCAAATAGGACGTAGTGCAGTCTCAGTAGTAGCAGTAATCCTATTTAAGCTAATAACAAAATTGCGTGGAAAATGTTAAGATTTAGATAAGTGATTTTTAAAATGGAATTTCCCAGAATCTTTAACATACTTATATGTTAAAATAGAGGCAAACGTCATTGTGGGGTGGATTTGTGCTTTCGCTATCAATCTTCCTTACAGTTACTTGTTTGCAATAAATAGCAACAAAACCAAACTGTTTCTTGTGTTTGAATTTGCGACACATTAACTGGAAATTGTGGAATATGGAATAGTAGTTACATTCCACTGCACGAAGCCTAGTACTAATATTGGCAAGTTATGTACAGGTTAGTATTTTTAAATTTATTAACTATATTTACTGACCAATTGAAAATTTGTCCACAAATTGAAATCTTTCAATAGAATATTTAAATTTAGCTTTCTAAATATACTATTCACAGTCTGAATTAAATATGCGCATAGAGCAAAGAAATTTGATGTAAAGCATAAGGTATGTGTAGTGTGTAAACTACGCTTTGAAGTGTGAAGTATGCACAAAAAATACATAAAACTTGATCGCGAGTGTAAAATGTGCACAATAAGTGCTTAAAGTATATAGTATTCAGTGTATGTATAATATACGCATACTCATCATTCCTCGCTGATGAACGATAAATGATCATTGATGAATATAGCAATTGAAAATTACAATGACTGTTTGATATTGCAAATTAAACGGCTTATGCTGCGTATCGCATGCTTTATCTGCATGTTATAATGCTCTAATTTTGCATATTTTGTAAATTGTATAGTGTTTAGGCTATTTACTGCTTTAAAAAATCATATTTGAATGATATTTTGCTCATATTATACGCGCTTTATCATGCATATAGTGCATGTTTGAAATGCATATAAATCCTGGTCCTAGTTATAATGAATATTCCAACAATAATTACAGAGCTACTCTCGCCAAAACAGCATGGAGCACTATACAGCCAATGCCAAGCTGACGAGCAAAAATCGAATCTCCGCTGGTAAATTAAGAAGTTTATTGCTGGTTAAATTGATAGAAAATTGTATATATTATTGTAAAACTCTCTTAAATATTCTTGGAAGTACATATCTGTTTACCAAATCATCCTTATTTACTTAGTTTTGTTTTTAAATTGCATTTTGTTTTGAAATGATTGTATCAAATTAACCAACACAATTGAAATTATCCTAATTATAGACGTTCCTAATATATAATATTTAATGTTACAATCTATCTTGAGATTAATGAAACATCTGTTTGAAGATTATGCTGAAATTGGATGTTTCTGATACATTTAAGAAACTAAAATATCGAATTTATGTGCATTTGTTGTTAACTTTGGATATTTTACGTAATGGTCCTAAACATAATGGCCACCTCTTCTCTTCTTACGTTATCTAATTATTAACATGTAAAGACTTGACTGCTTAACTTTACTTTTCTTGTGTTTTTCTGAAGCTCTTTTACCATACTGCCACATGTTGAACAATCGTAGTATTAACTAGAGTTGGCCGCTCACTGCTTATTCGACTCACCAAGTGCTGCTCTTTGACGTGAGCTGCTCACACTCACAGCTCAGTGCTCTCTAAGAGCTGCTCTCAGAGGGCAATTCTAGTTCACAGTTTTATAACACAACATGTTCTAGTTCACAGTTTTATAACACACATATGCTGCACTGTGTCGTTATGCGACACAGTGCAGCATATACTGTTTTGTTCGATACATGCTGCACTATGTCGTATAAGCAGCATATGCAGCATGTAAGGCCATCCGTTTTGTCCTAGCCCTAAATATCTCGACTATTATTGACCTTTGAACCACGAGAAAAGCATATTTGACCCACTATATAACCTTGTGTACATCGTGGTATGCTTATTTTTGGTTTGACTTAGTCTGTGTTACGGGCCCTAGGAATAAAAACTTAAAATTTGTGGAAGATGTGGCTTTCAGAAGGCCTACATAAGGAAGGAGGTTCATCAGGAGGTAGATTTACAATTCGGGCCAAGGCGGGAGTATCACACAATAAAGGTCATTGAAATTTTCACAATTTAGAAAAATTTAGAGAAAAAGGTCAAGATTCAACCGACTTCCAAGCCGAATTAGACGGCGAAAGCGAATGTGGAACCAAGTACCTAACAGAAAAATTGTCAGGGTTAATAATGTTAAGTGTCAAGGTCGAAGTCGGTCTTCGAGACTACTTTACAGAAAGAGTTTAATAATAATAAGCTAAATTTGTATATCTGGGATATAGAAATATATCCCAGAGATATAAAAATTCTGATACTCATTATACTGCGCAACGTCACACCTCAAATACCACTAGCACATCATTGAGTCTATGGTTGGTGCTCAGCAGGTAGATCCTCTTGGACCAATTATTTTCATCCTCACTATTCATCCTCTGCTGAAATCTCTGAATAGCCCTCTGAGAGTTGCATACTTAGACGATGTGACACTTGGAGGAAATGAGGATTCATTAAGCCATGATATTTGCAATATTATGGAGAATGGAAAAGTTCTTGGCCTAGAGTTGAACCTGAATTAATGTGAAATAGTTTCTCTCTGCCCTCAAACAATACGTCATCCAATCCTACAATTATTCACAATGATACCCCAGGAAGAGAGTTCACTTCTCGGAGCTCCTCTATCATTCGGAATTGCCATGGACAAATCCCTCTCGGCAAAAAATTGCGGATCTTGAACTGGCCTCAAGTCGTTTGCCATTGATCTTGAGACATGATGCTTTGACAATACTTTGATATTCTCTTAGTATTTCTAAAATGTTGTACACACTGAGATCATCTCCTTGCTTCAATCACCCAGCTTAATAACATTTGATAATAAACTGAAAGAGTGCCTTTCCACGATGTCTAACATTGTCCTGTCTGATACTCAGTGGTCACAGGCTACTCTTCCAGTTAAGAAAAGTGGGTTAGGTATTAGACAAACATCGCATGTTGCGCCCTCAGCATTCATATCTTAATGCATTTCTACCAGGTCACTTAGGGATTCCATTCTAGGTCACTTCTCATCCTATCATGATGTCAACTTTGATCTTGCTCTTTCACTATGGTCTGAACGGTATAACGCTGTAGCTCCAACTGGAGATCAAGATAAAATACAAAAATTCTGGGATGCAGCAGCCATCTAAAAAAGCTTTGAGCAGATTTTAAATTTTCAATCTGACGCATCTGATAGAGCAACGCTCCTGGCTGTTTCTAGTCCATGAAACAGTGACTGGTTACACGCCTTCCCTATCTCATCCTGCGGCCTTCATTTGGATGTCGAGTTCGTTAGATTTGCTATTGGCTTCAGACTTGATGCTCGGCTATGTGAGCCACACACTTGTCCATGTGGTTCCATAGTAGACTCAAGAGGCATTCACAGTCTATCGTGCAAGAGGAGTGCAGGTAGGGCTAGTCGACATCACAATCTTAACGACATCTTTTGGCGTGCCAGTACCAAAGCCAGCATTCCTTCTATCAAGGAGCATCCTGGTCACTTTCGGTCTGATGGAAAGCGTCCGGATGGCCTTAGGCTCATACCGTGGCAAAAGAGTAAGTGCTTAGCATGGGATGTAACAGTCTCAGATACACTAGCCAATTCTTACCTTCACCTGACGTCATATTCAGCTGGCGGAGCTGCCGAACTGGCTGCCAGAAGGAAACTCGAGCAATATAGGGATTTGCCTTCAGTCTACGACTTCATGCCAATAGCACTTGAAACATTTGGCCCAATGAATGAAGCTGCCTCAGAGTTTATCAATATATAAAGGTAGAAAATATTCAGATATTACCGATGATAATCGTGAAACCTCTTTCTTGAGGCAAAGAATCTCAGTGGTTCTTCAGCGCTATAATGCTGTCTGTTTTAGAGGATCGCCTTTCTCATTCTGATGATCCTGCTTATGAGGATAATGGGAATCATACTACCTCTCATGGTTTATCTGTCTCGATGTCTACAGCTGCTATGGTCACCAATCTAGCTGATTCACCAGACGGAGATATGCCTTCAGATATCGATTCCATTTCCAGCTCCTATTTGTTTAATCCTTTGACAGCGCCACTTGAAATTTCTGAACCTGTCAATGGAGCACATCCACTGCTTTCCTCGGTCTCTCATGATGAGTCATCGTATGATTTAGAAGTGGTAGGATTGAATGAGAAAGATAGAAACGATGTCGTAGCAGATAACATGGATATCTTTAACTCAGCTGCTACTGATACAAAAGGAGCAGACGAGGATCTGGCAGATCTGTTCTTGACCTGACCATCGTTGAAGCTGAAGCAATGTGTGGAGATATGGACAATTCATCCAGTCGACAACTAAGGAAGCGTAAACCACATCCGGAATCTAAAGTTAACGAGGTTTACGAGACTCGTGAAAAGAGAAAACAGAAGCCTGAAAAGGCAATTAACTTTGTAGTCACAGACCCAAATGAAGAGCCAGAGGGAAATATCCTAGAGAAATCATCGGTTGAAAAATCATCATTTTCAAGAATAAAATCGTCGGAATCAAGTAAGATCCTTATGTATGATCGCAGTTTTCTTCTAGAGTATCGTAACTCGGTGGCCATCAGTCCCCTCACAAATCTACCCTACATCCCAGGGATCTCATATGTCAAGGAGCTCTCCGGGTTTACCGGCTCTACTCTCGATACACCCGGTAAACTATTGCATTGTTCGGCTACCCACAATCATCAGATTGCTAATAGAGTGAGTTGGGTGGCGGGGTTGAAGAAAAAGAAAAGAAAAGTATTTAAAGGTAGAGCTGTATGTCCGCGTTCTGATGAAATTTGTGTCTTGGTTGACAAGTCGCAAAGAAATTTCAAACGTCGCATGTTGTCGCCTGAAGTCCCTAAATACTTTGAGCCCCTCAACATCGATGACATTGCATTACCTCGATGTTCTACATCATCAATAGGGAATATGTTGCTGTACAAACCTTCAGCTATCGCTTACGTAGTCAGCTACGACGTGGATTTGCTGATGCCGCTGACCTCGAGAGTTCTGTGTAGTGGTAGTGTTTCGCCAGTATTGAACCTAAGTTTTGCCTCAGTGCAGAACTTACACCACATCGCAGTGCCGATTATCAAGACCTATGGGACTCAGCAGGGATCGACGCTGGTGTCTCTGGATAGTCATAGTTATGGATATTATGTATCTCATTTGCCCGAGTCTTATTCAAGATACTACGCGGAGAAGATTCCTAAACCGGACACTTACTACTGTCATCCATCGAGTGTTGTTCGTCTCACTCCTACTGCGAGCATTGCTGTGGGCCACACCCATAGAGATCTGGACAAAATATAGCAAGAACTAAAGTCAAGCGCAACGCTGGCGCTCCTTACTACGCCCGTTACCTTCCATTCGAACCTATGCGTCTAACATTAAAGTGAAGCGAGAACGTAGGAGAGAGAAATTCCTAGACGACAAACTAAGAGAAAAGAAGCTGGTCGTTAAGGGTGGTGATGAGGATAAATCAGCAGAATATGATGAGACTGGGGAGGCGGAGGCTGGGGTGGCTGATATCTCGGAGGCGGAGAAGAACTACCCAAAAAAGATCAACAAGGACAGTGCCTTGCTCTACAAGAATAAGCAAAAGCAGGGAGGGGATCAGGTGGAGGTTTTTGTAGTGGATGATCTGAAGCTGTTGACACCGGAAGTGATGGATCAGGAGGTTGAGGATGACGTCGTTCTGCTTGAGGTCTCGTCGGCCATGACTCATGATCTCTCCAGTGACGTTCTGGTGAAATGGAAACGAAAGTGGTGCGAGACGAATTTCTCGAAGTGGATGATCCATCTCATGAGCTGTCTGTAACAGCTGATAACGAGTTAGAAAGTGACTGGCTGATGGAAGGAGTGATGGTTTCAGACGAACTGTTTGATGAAGACGTACTTGACAACGTCGAGCACGTACAAGATCATCATGTTCATGATAACATCCAGCACGATGAGACGTCAGTGGAGGGAGAGATAGTAGACGTTGAGATACTTTTTAATGAAGACCATGGAAGCGACCCTTATCAGCATGGTGCTAAAGTTCATCTTGAACAATATAGCGCCGACGTACATCATGACCAACACTGTGATGATCATGAACAGCACGGTGCTGAAGATCATCAAGAACAGCTCGGTACTGAAGATCATCATGAACGGCACGGTGCTGAAGATTATCATGAACAACACAGTGCTGAAAATCATTGTGAACAGCATTGTGAGACGCATGATCAAATCGATAATCATGGCCGTCAGACACTTCATAAGAAACAGAAGAAGAAGATGCAGTCTTGGAGGCCTCAGATTCAGCGTGTGCTTCATTTCAATCTCCTGAAGAAACAACAACAACATCAGAGCTTCGATCGACAGCATATCGGGTTTACTGTGAGCTCACCAGGATTATCTGGCTCTCTGCCTCCACCGCACTCCTCGACCCACAAACCTCTGCGAGGGGCAGGGCCTCAGCTCTCGAGCCTGGCCACTGCGAGTGTTGACTCCGCAGTGAGGCGCCCCACGTTCATGGGTCATACGCCGCAGAACCCGATCGGATCACCGGCTGGGTTGATCCCTCGGGTTCTTCTGCGTCCTGACACCGCCACCTCTCAGCCGCCTCAAGATGGCTACGCTCAACCCACGGCTGACCTGCTCTAACCGTTCGAGGTCAACCGTCCGTCCAATCTTGAGATCAACGCTCTGAATCAGTCTCTCGGTAGAGCTCAGTCTGATCATACGAGATCTGATCAGCAGCTATTTGGTCTGCCACTGCTAAATCAACAGCAGCCTGGTGCTGCTGGAATCATGCAGAAGCGCAGCAGTCAACTGATTGATGGGGAGCAATTTTCTATGATATCGGAGTTGGTGAAGAGCGAGATGGGAGTGGAATCTGAGGGCAGGTCTACCTCCCCGGGTGGTGAAAAATAGCACTTAAAACTACCATCATCAACAACATATTCGATTGCGGATCGGTGTGTGCGGGGTTCTAATCCTGGGCTCGCCCATCATTGACATTGCTTTCGAGTGGGGAAGCTGATGCAGACATTGGCTTTGCCGGCATTTAATTAATGTGTTATCTACATTAGTATTTTCTAAATACAAACAACAGTCATTCAGCTTAGTAAAGTAACTTAAAGTAATAATTATTAGTAGATAGAGTCACAGGTTTACTGAAAGAAGATTGAGGTTCTTGGGTTTAAAATTTGAAACCATAAGGTAAATTATGAAGCTTATTACTGGTCAGTTGATAGCAAACGGCGTATATTATGATCATTTTTCTAAGTACATGTGTTTACTAAACCATCTTTATTTGACATTTTTATGTTACTAAATTGCACTTTGTCTCTGAAACATTGGATCAAATTTTAGCCAAGACATTTCCACTGAATTATAAACGTATCTAATATATAGGCCTATAGTAACAATAAAAATTTAAAAATTGACGAAGCATTCTATTTGCTCGTTATAATCCAGGAAAATATTTTAGATACAATAATAAAACTAATTATCTACATGTATATTACGAACATTTGTTGATCAACTAACAATATTATAAGAAATGTACAGGAATAAATACCACTTCTCTCCTTTTTTCATTGTCATATTTTTACCCAGGTGAAAAAATGTGGCAGCTATTATGACTTAATCAATTTTTAAACATATTTACCATAAACCATTTTAATTATGTTTGTCATAACCTCGAATCGAACTCTTGCGAGTTGGAAAGCAAGCCGAACCCGAACTCTTGTTAGAACCGAACCCGAACCGAACTTTCATTTCAACGAACCGAACCGAACCCGAACTTTGTAAATTCATAAAATTCCCATCTCTAGTTTGGAGCCTACCAGAGGCTATTATCCAATCATAACACTGCAAAGCCTATTAGAATAGTTTATTTGTAATGTTTCCTACATCAGTGTTAAGTATTGCAATCCTTAGTTATTGTTTCCAATCTTTTCTATCTTATCAGTAATACAGTCTCTGTCTTTCTCTCTCTTTCTCTCTCTCTCTCTCTCTCTCTCTCTCTCTCTCTCTCTCTCTTAGTATTCTGGCAGGGCCATGGTATATAACATCTACTTCTACGCTCTTCTCTGTCTTCAGAGAAGATGTTATAGGCCTACAGTTTGGCCTTTCAAACCTTCACGATTTTGTTATTGAACTCAGTAATACGTATATTAAGTACTATATGTTGTTGGATCTAAATGAGTAATCATAAGGCGCGTATTAAGAAGAGGAATACAATTTTGCATTTACAATCTCTTTAATATTTTATTATATTTACTATTATTTATATAGATAGTCTTGTAGACAATTGGGTAGAGCGCTGTCCTCTCAAACCAACGAGAGGCGAGTTCGAGACTGAGTTGTTACATGGGATTTCTCCTCCAGTGGGAACAAAAACACCTTGTTGTGTACACGTGGTGGAGTTAGGCAGAAGGATACTCACCTCATGTGGAATGAGACATTATCACATTTATCAGTTATCTCATTACACCACTGAATTCAAAGCTGTTGGTATTAGTTAAAGCTTATCATGGGCTCAAATCTATTTTAAACATGTTTAGACTTTGTTAGGACAGGTTAGTGCCGGCTCAACCTGTATTTAAGCTAGTTCAAGCATTTTATGACTAGTTAGTACCGGCTCAAATTTATTTTAAACCTGTTCAAACCAGTTAGGACAAGTTAGTACCGGTTCATACCAGTTTTAAACCAAATCCAACTTGTTAGGACTGATTAGGACCTTTATGATAAATTTAAAGGATGATGCTCGTAAACGATCAGTATAACATAAGAAATCTAAACAGAAATCTTCTCATAAATCTGACACACACACTATCACTATATTGTGTAAGCAATATGAGCCCTGAGCATGCATCTGTTCAGATATAGCTACAATATAGACTGAATCTTCTACGCACCGTCAGATAAATCTGAACAGATAAATCAGCATTTCCCATCTATACTTCTCCAGGTAGACTAAAAAATGTTGGATACATAGCAGTCCATTCAAAAGAATTTTTAATACAATTCATTTTATTAAACGACAATCTGACACACACACACTATCACTATATTGTCATAGATATTAATCATAGACCTAAATCATATAGTATGTGCATAAGAACAACAGTACAACTAAATGGTCTGTCAACTAAATTAAATTCGAACTGAATAGAAAGCTTCGAGTAAACGAGGTTGTGGTTTTAGATTCCCTTTGCTGTTTTCGAGAAAAAAACTTACGGTAGAAAAAAAATTACATTTTACGGCGGGATTTAGCGCACTGACGGCGGGATTTATCGAGCTTGGTTTAGCTGGGCGTCAATTATTGAAGTTAAGCTGCATCGGTCTCGGGTAGTACTTTGTGGGTGACCACTTTGGAGGACCGAGTGTTGACAGCTTAGGAAGAAAAAATTCCCAAATATATGGAAGGTTATTCTTAAATCCGCGCCGGCTGCAATTGATGCGCCAACAAAAGGCAACGATTACTAATAGCCATGGAGAGGAAGGGGGAATGGGCCTTACACAAGCATCAGTGCTTCCTGAGCCAGTGTGCCGTTACCTATTAGGCCTATGTTACTTAAAGACTGCGCAGTTTATGTGATTTTTTATACCCTACTCTCATCTGGTGAATAGCTATTGCTTTTCTATCGGCACAGCAAACTGGCGATAAGCCAGAGATCTATTTTATTTGGCATAAGCCTTTAGTCACTTTTTGAAAAAAATAAAGTGGCAGTTTCACGTTACATTTAAGTTATCAGTATACAACAAACTAAAAAGTATTTTTTTCTGACAAAGAGTTTAAAATCAGCTTTATTACAGAGATGTTTGATTTTCTAAAGTCAACTACGTGCCTGGCACAAACAAATGTCATATAAAAACAAATGTATAAAGTCAGACAACAATTCCTACAACGTTAGATCAGCATTTACGGGTTAGACTGATAACAACAATACGATTAGAGGCTGCTGTTTTTCATGACAACTTCGAACACTGTGGAACAAAATTAAGATCGATGAGCAGAGTGAGGATAAGTTAATTAATTCATTAATTAGTTAAGCTATTGATTGATTGATAAGTTAATTAATTTGATTGGTATGTCACGTTGATTAGTGATAGAATCAGTTGAGGATAAGTTAATTAATTAATTAATTAGTTAAGTAATTGATTGATTGATAAGTTAATTAACTTGATTGGTATGTTGATTAGTGATAGAATCATTATTCGTCTCCAATGATTCTCTTCACGTCCTCGCAGGTCCTGAAATATGAGAAAGGTAAAAATATTTAGTACAGGATCAGTATGTGCGGGTTCAAATTTGGGGCTCACCGGTCACTGATATGGCTTTCAAGAGATAAATCTGACGTTAACTTCAGCTTTACAGCTTTTTATAGCTCTTACAGCAAAAATTAAGTTCGCATTGACAAAAAATACGTTTGCAAATTTTAACCTCTTTCGGCGGTTATCTTCAAATTTTGCTACAGACACAATTTTTTGAAAAAAATTCTCTCTCTCTATTTCTCTTAGTCTGTTGTCTATTGGCAGGTCCATGGCATATAACGCCCCCACTCTTCTCTGTTTTCCGTTTCCTCTTTATATAAAATTATAGATATGAGTGAATTTTTAAATCACATGTAGCCAATGCAAAAAGTTGACAAATCACCAATGTAAATGCAATATTCTGTATGAGTTAGCAGCAAAAAACTCAGTAGACTGAAGTAATTGTGACTTATTCTCTCTTGTACTGTGTTCTGGAGTATTTAAAGACAATGGGAAACCACTTCAGAATCCATATTATTCCCATGCTATAGGCTACATAAAACTGTGGGCAAGGCATAGCCTTTTGCGACGGGTTTAAAGCCTTGATCTATGGAGTGCTCTTTATGAAGCATAAAAGGCAACATAGGTATGGGAATATGAACCTTAGACTAGAGAGAGAGATAGTGGTAAATCTAAGATTTCGTTAAAGAATTATGATACGATTGACACCTCTCATTCATCTCTTCTGCCAATCGTTTGCCAATCTTTCACTACCAGATTTTGAAGTTTGCAATGCTAGTTAAGTACCTGAATTATGATTTTTTTGGTATCTACATGAGTAATAGGCATAGTAATAATAGTAATAATAGTAATAATAATAAATAATAATAATAATAATAAATAATAATAATAATAATAAATAATAATAAATTGGCATAGGCAGACTTATTGCAGAGCAAACCGACGATAAGCGAGAGACATCTTTTCTTTGGCAAAGGCTCTCCATGACTTTGCAAAGATTTAATGCAGTCTGCTCAATAATTCTTTTAAGCCGATTGATGACCTTGAGTAGCCGGGCGGCGATTCAGCACGTATTGCTTGAATCGTTTTTATCAAACCCCAGGTTCTTTACACCGGGGTAAAAATTTAAAAAAATATAATAATAATAATAATAATAATATTATTATTATTATTATTATTATTATTATTATAATTATTAGAATTATTATTATTATTAATAACAATAATAATATTAACAATAATAATAAAGATAATAGTTGTCACTGGTTCTGCATCGATACAATGCAGTTTGTTTCCGTTGTACGTTTAGTGTCACGGCTTTTCGGAATGGAGAGCAAGTTTAAAAAATCGAATTAAGCAGGAAAACCAGCGCTACTACAGGCGACCAACGCGAAAAAAACTTTTTGTGGCAGAGACTGTTCATTGCATTCCAGCGCTTTAATGTTGTCTGCATTCGTAGCACATTGTGAATGCGGTCTCCCAGAGTGTTAAAGAATTATTTTAAAACATTTATTTTTAACATTTCTTATAAAAATAATAATAGTCAAATATTGTGGTTTTTGAAAAGTCAGCTAATTACGTCGTAACACTTAATTGAAATAGAAAAGCTGAGATATTTACATGTCCAAGTAGTGGTGACAAGAAGTTCCGAGTTTTCTGCAAGCGGAGCAATAAAAACAGGACTTCCTTTTTGAGAGAGGATGCGGATGATATCTCGATAAGTCCTCAGTCATATAAAGAGCTTTTTCTCTCACGGTTAACTCTTGACCGGATACCTCATAATACACCAGACAGTAGTATCTCTCTACTCCGTCTAGAGATATAACATGCATATTCATGACAATAATAGTATGGCTTTTATATTCAATACTATAATATTAGGACTTTTTATTAAAGACAACCTTATTAGGACTTTAAACGCAAATTTTTGTTTACAGTTTACTAAAAAATAACCGCAGCTTGTTGTATAGTAAGAGACGGTTTAAATATACTTTTGGAGTAAAGTATTCGGACGTTGCTTAGGCCTGTACAGTTGAAATGAGAAACGACCTGTAGTATATAAACTTTGAGTCCATTGCGAGAGATAGAAATTGGCTAATACTGATGTAGGCTAATACTGATGTAGGATAATACTGATGTAGGCTCATACTGAGGTAGGGTAATACTGATGTAGGCTAATATTGATGTAGGCTAATACTGATGTAGGCTAATATTGATGTAGGCTAATACTGATGCAGGCTAATACTGATGTAAGCTAATACACGAGAAGACAAATACTCAATCTGGCAAATACTGAAGTAGGCAAATACTTACCAGTGCAGTGCTCAAATCGAAGGCTATCCAACTTAGCGTATTACCAATAGTTTTTTTTAATTTTCGCATCAACTCTTAACTGGATAGAATATACTCAATGAGAAACACAAAAGTTTGATCAATCTGGCAATCTCTTGAACAATGCAAATTAATATCAGTATGAAAGTTAGTTTAACTTACCTGGGCCTATTTCAGTTTGTGACTCGACTAGTTGTGAAGTCTTCGCTATGCCCGGTAAATACACAAGTCCTATTGTCAGAGTTAGAATCAGATGGGCTGAGGTTTGCATAGTCGAAGTTTCGATAACGCAATGTTAAAGAGAATTTGCTAATATAGCAAAGTAATCAACTGTCGTGTTGGTGCAAATCTATTTCGCTTTATATACACGATACATTGGAATGCTCATCCAATTACGTGTAGGTACAATTTAGTAGAAGCTCTCGTTTGAAGAAAAAAAGCGATTACATAATTAGATTATTATGGCAGCGTTTTTCCCACTGGTTATCAAAGATAATTAACTAACACTCAATTAGAGAATGACAGAGTGCTACAGTGCTCAATGAAAACATCGAGCACCATTGAGACAAAAGAAAACCGGCGAGCATAAAGAAAATCCAAAGACGGTGCAAATCCTAGAATCTAGAAAATCAGTCCAAAGATTAAACAAAAAATATTCAACACTGATCTTAACATTAAAAATCTCACACTGAATAACATAAAATATCGGCATTGAGTGGATTGCGACCATTGCCTGAGTGCGTTTGAATAAATTTGCTACCAATTACAAAAATTTCAATTTGCAGACAACTTAAAAATGTAGCTTAATAATAGATAGTTTCATGAGAGCTCAAATTGAAAAAGTCATTTCTTTTTAGAGTTAGAACTATACGTCATCATTTCATTTTGCGCAGTTTCTACGATATCGACTTAGATGATATCTAATCGACTTCTTAGTCGGTAAGAAATTCGACCGCGGATCAGTATGTGCGCGGTTCAAAGCCTGGGCTCGCCCGTCGCTGACATCGCTTTCGAGTTAGGGAACTGACGTTAACTTTAACTTTACCATCTTTCCAACCAGTAGTGTCGCTCTGGTGGGCATGGTTTCTAAACCAAACTTGTTTCTAAACGACTTCGCTTCATTCAAATTAGAATTGACCGTCGCATCTCAGCGTAAAAAAGCTTCAGGACAAACACATCCACTTATTTTATAAGAACAATTTGATTACAAGTTCTACAAACATCGCAAAATATTCATTATCCTGAACTTTATTAAAATATAATTCATAAAAATAAAATAAAAAGCGTAATTCAAAATTCGTACTTTCAATGTTCGAGCATGGATCCAGGACCCTCCGAATGTGGTCGTGAGATGAGCAAGAGCAGCTCGGCAACCATGTCGACTGATCTGCGGGTTGTGATTTCTTACAAGCAGATCTAGACGGGAGACAGTTCACTCTCAGATCCCTCACTGATCTGGGCTGAAATCACTCAGACACTCGTGGTCTCGCAACTGATCAGTGGTCCCAGCGGGTGAATGCAGTTTTTCGGGCACAAGTTGGACACATTTGTTCAATTCGGCTGGAGCTTGTGGCGAAGTCGGTAAGATATTAGACTGTGGATCAGTAGATGCGGGTTTAAACCTCACCCTTCACTGACATCGCTTTCGAGTGAGGAAACTGACGTTAACCTTAGCTTTTAGCTTTTTAATTAATTTTCAATTCATTTAGGACATATATAGAAACTCCTTTTGAAATTGTCAAGGCATATTGCATAATCTTGAATTCTTGAATTTTGGATTTTGAGTTTTTACGCAATTTCATTGAAAATTACATATCGGCGACTAATGATAACTTCTTACACATGTGAAATAGTACCTCTTAGATATTTAGCACGTTAGTTGAAACGAGAATTGTCTTTACTTTAATGTACAAGTAGGACGTTTGGATAAGAATTGTCAAAGTTATTAGCATCAAAATTAGTTGCATTTATTCTGGACCACCCTGCATATATTGCGCATGTTTTTCTTATACATATGTAGACCTAAGCAAAATCCATGCATACATATACATGTAGATCTATACATGTATATCCTCTACAGGGTAACTAATCATTATTGAAATATAAGAAAATATCTCATATTTATTCACAGTAAAATCCATAAGTTAATTAACTCTCATTTGCAGCTCTCTCATGCCTATAAAGCAAAACTTAAATAACATCCTGCCGTACATGTGTTCCACTAAAATTTGCAGAGAGCAAGGGCAATCAATTTCTGCTTCATGCAAGTATATAGCTTGACAATGCTTGATATTGTCCAAGACGACAATTGCACTCTAATTGTTGGTACCTTTATTGTTGTTATACTGTTGTAATATTTATCAGCTACTGAACGGCCTTGTTGATAGACTCTGAGATACAAGGATACAGTTAATAATAACTGTTGACTGCAATCTAAAGGCGAATTAGCTCGTGTTAGCAGTAAAGATCATGGCAGAGATGATTGGCAATTTTCAGACTCAACGCAGGAATTTATAGTCATTAATTAAAATGGTAGCGATACTTAGAAGAAAGTGACAAGAAGTGAAATTGTGTTCCGAATGGAAATATTGTTTGCTTTTAATGACAATAAATAACTCTTGACTTTACCAAACGAACGGGGTAAGATTAATAGAAAAGGATTTGTGCATAATATAAATCGCTTGTTTAAATATGCCTAACATAAATATCAATCGTGGCTACTGTTCCTATGGCATCTTGTATATATATGTCATTATAGATTTAATAAAAAAAGCTAATGTTAACGCCAGTTTCCTCAATTGAAAACGATGTCCGTGACGGGCGAGCCCAGGATTTTAAAAACGCACAAACTGATCCTCGGTTGGATATCTTATCGACATCCCCACTGGCTCCAGCCAGTGGTGATATGATACGCATTTCATATCCATCCATTTCCCCGTGTTGTGCGCGGGTGTGGTTGGACCACAGCAGAATAGGCCAACCGCAAACAATCTGCTACGTATACGTAAGAGGCGACTAAAGGCAGGAGCTGAGGATGGCAAGAGGGTACCCACCTCACCATGAAATATTTTCCCGCAGGATTAAATGGTAATTAATCCATCTAACTGAGGAAAGCAGTGGGTAACCATCCCAGAAGCTACACTTTTCCCAAGCTATAAGCTACATAAGGAAGGAATAAAGCATAGTCTTTGTGAAGGGATTAACTTGTTGATCCAAGAACTGCTCTTATGGAGCGAGAAAGCAGACTTTGAGTATGAACATGCACCTTGAGCCTTCCACTTTGCAGTAGAGTGAAGAAAGAGATCCATCTATATGAGATTTCCGTGATTCAAACAAATTAACACTCTCGGACACCGGTATATTGATTAAAAGTAATTTTTCAGTATTATTGACCGAGATTGAGAAACAGAGTGGCTTGTAGGAATAGGCCTAATTCCTACTGATAGTATTCAAATCTACAAGTAAGTACATCTTAATATTGAACAATAGTATATTTCATAGCGAATGCTATGAATTTCGTTGTGGAGTGATTCAAAAGAAATGTTTGAGTGTTATAGATGTTGGAGGTTCGATTTCACGTTACTTCAGTTGTGAATACTAATTAGGCTATGTGTAAATATAATATTATGTTAGAAATCCACTGTAGTTAAATGTGGCTTAAATTTCGCTTAAACTATCGTTCCCAGAACTTACATTTAGTGAATTCTAACGCTAGTTCATATGTACAAATATTTTCTTATTTAAATAGAAAACCATTTAGTACTTTTAGAGTGACTTTCGGAATTTAGAAATTTGCACTGTTTTGGATCTTTCTTTGCTCACCGGCCTACAGTTGTTTCAATAGTGCTCGATTTTATCTTGGACTACAGTAGCACTCCAAATGTGTTACAGGAAATTATCAGTAGTGTGTTGAGCTGAAGTCAATAAATGTCTTAGTTAATTTTTGTGCTAGATTCTAGGGAATCGTCTGTAAATACAAAAATGTTTTACATCAAGGCTAACACTAACTTTTTCTCATTTATTTCACTACTCAAACCGTAGCAATAACAAATTGGTGACTCTGTAGAGAAAGCCATTGAAACAGGAAATACAAGTCACTTTCCATATCGTCTAGTTTTACTACGCATCAATCGACAAAAATAGTTAATTCCCTCTAAAGTAGAATGCGAGCGGAAATTCTGAGATCACGAATTCGGAACTCAGTTTGTCGCGATTGTGCTCTTACGATCTCATGGGCGAACCTTATGATTCTTACCTTTGAAGTTCTTTGATATCTGTAGATTAGAATCTTTAATTGCGCCTTAATTTGAATACTGCTGATAATAAGGTACGTGCATTTGTTCGAGTTACGATAAGGTTGGGATATAACGTACTATCTGGATAACACCACAGAACTTTCGTCAGAGAGTAAATATGCGTGGTAGTGGTCCTTGTATATACTTGAAATGATCGATTAGACTATTTTGAAAATTATTATAATTGGATTTACAAATTAAAAACAAAAGTTCTCGAGAGAGTTAGTGCAGATAGACAGTTAGTAAATATGATTCGACATAGGGGGAAAAGTTGAACGCGAAATATAGTTAGGGGTTGCTGAAAGATAATTAAGATAATATCAGATAATAGAATGAATGAAAATAATGGGTTTAGAGACATACAATTGGAGACAGGCCTACTTTTTGATTTATTAAAATTTTCGTATCTAGATATATAAATGAAAGATGAGAGCAGAATTTGCTATAAAATATGTAAGCTATTATCTGCAGCTAAGCATTTCACTAATAGAGGGAGAGCGAATGGTAGTTGGTATTCGTTTGATTAAAACTTTTAAAACTAATACATAATTTCATATATAAATTGCACAGTTCAATCTGATAGCTATCTGATAACTGACCCGATATTTTCTAAAATTAAGTTATGTTTATTGCTGTTAATTATGGGTTAACATTTGCCTGCCCGATATAAATCTGGACCAAATTATTACATGTAAATATAGTAAAATTTAAATCAATTACTGATATTTACTGCCTAGTTTAGAGTAAACAATTTCCCAATAGAAATTAGTATTCACAATCCAATATGGACATAAGGAAAATACGCAGAGAGGTCTGCCGATTCTAATTTGGATTTGTGGATCACTGATTGTGAAACTGCAGATAATAGCAAATTGCTTTTACAAATAATAGCATTATGGTTTCATATATTTTGGAACTACTTGCACTGCATGTATGTGTTCTACGATAGAAAGTGACACGGATAAATATGTTTTCTCCGACTCCTTACCGTTTCTAAATGCGAACGTACGTTCCGATTTTACTGGGGTAAACGTAAAAACGTGGCGAAAGAAATGCTATCACCACGCCTAGGCAGGTCCTGCAAAATTAACAAAATAAAAATAATTAATAAATTTACCTACACTAGAGTTTGAATATATACTACTTAAATGTAATTGACTTATTTCATATAAAATTCTATCAGCTATTTACATGACATTCAAAAATAGTGGAATTCTTCAACATCGGAAATTATTTCATTTAAATGCTGTCTAAAAGTTTATATAAATATTTGAAAGGACCTTATAAATCAAATTTCGTTATAAAAGGAAATATCGTAGTCCTTATATAGACTTTATTTCTCCGATACATGGCAGTTTCGAACAAAGATATAGAAAAAAGAAAGAAAAATAAACGAAAAGAAACAACACTTTGCATACAAGTACAGCTAAGCAATGCAAACCTAGTCGTTTACAAGTGACAAACAGAATCAAATCAACTCAATTATTTCTTAGAATATTCAATATGTAGCATTTTGTCAACGTAGATCCAAAATTTTAATCGCACTTTAGCAACATAATCCACAAACGATATATTATATTTCCTTTGTAAACTTTCAAATTCTAAATAATCTGGATGATCTAATTCGATCCCTTTAATAATTTTGGCATCCAATACTAATTTGTTTAAAAATTGTATCTAAGGTATTCATATAAGATACTCAAAGGCCAAAAACCAAAATAATATTGACACCACATAATTGCTTCCTTGTCATTCGTATGAAAGATCTTCGAAAAGATATTGTCATATGCTCTGCTCATACTCTTTAAGTCTGAATCTCGCAAGGTGGCAGCAACAGTGCCATATAGCAATGCTGATACACCATTACTATCAATCAGTTTAAGCATGACATCTTCAGATGCTTTTTTTCCCAGCCTTCATAAAATGGTGTTACCAGCTCTAAAAAATTTCCCTTTTGATTCTTCCCATTGGCATTTAAAATTTTTTGCTTTACAAATAGTGACTCCTAAGTATTTAATACATTCCATCCAATTAATTGCAACTCCTTGAATACTTAAAGGTGAGCATGAATAGCTACACCTTGGGCCTATTCTTATACAATGGCATTTTGAAACATTTATTGGTAAATCTAACTCATTGAAAACACTATCACATATATCAAACTTAAGTTGTAAATCAGTATTTCATTCCTATTGGAATTATGTCTAACACAACGAAATCGTTTGACTAAAAGATCTCTGGCACTGTGCTCACGGAACTCCTCGCAAATGCGTTAATCCCTTAAGAAGAGGCCCGGTTGCTGGCTGTTTCGACCTAAAATAGTGGAAACTGGTTGAAAGCCTTGCCTTTGTCATCCTCTGGCCTCCGTCTTGATGGTGAGGCAGTCAGAGTAGCGGTCGGTCTTCGTCTGGGCTTTGCTCTTTGTGAGCCACACAACTGTATCTGCGGAGTCACGGTTAACGCTCTGGGCACTCACGGCCTGTCGTGCATGCGGAGCGCTGGCAGAATCGGTAGAGAACAGTATCTGAATGATCTGGTATGGCGTGCCCTAACCGGCGGAAATATTCCGGCTATAAAAGATCCCTGGCATTGAGTTGGGAAGCGACCGGACGATGTATCACAACTTCCTTGGGCAAATGGCAAGTATATTGGCTGGGTATATTCACTTTGATGTACACATCCTCAGCAAGCTATCTCGGTCTTTCATGCGCTGCTGCTGGCTCAGCTGCTGAAGCCAGCAGTAAGGAGTAATAGGAAGTGCCGCCAATAGGAAGTCACTTAAATATGCCACAGTCTCTAGAAGTTACATCATCCTGCCAATTGCTTCTGAGACCTTGGGCCTCATCAACTCTGTCGCGTCTGACTTCAATAACGAACTAGGCAAGTGAACCAGCGCTATTACAAGCGACCAACGCGAAAAAGTCTTTCTGTGGCGGAACCTGTCCATTGCACTCCAGAGCTTTAACGCTGTCTGCGTTCGTGGCACATTGGCGAATGCAGCCTCCAAGAGCGTTGAGGAATTATTTTAAATATTTCTTTTTCATTTTTCTTTTAATTTAATAAAGTCTTTCTTTTACCTTATTTTTATTAGCCCAGGGCCCGATAAAATAAAAATAAAAATAATAACAAAGATATCCCTCTCAATAAAGCTAATATCCCCGCTATCAATGACCCTCTGGCTCTGGGCCTGCTCAGATCTGATGGGAAGCGACCCGATGAAGTATTGCAAATTTCCTGGTCAGAGAGCAAATGTGTTACATGGGAAGTCACTGTCACTGACAATTTTGCCTCTCGTAACATCTGCATTTCAAGCTGAGCTGCTGGTTCTGTGGCCGAAGCAGCTGCTAGCAGGAAACTCGTTACTTATATGTAGAATGAATTACTTTATATTTACACATTTGCACCCATAGCCATTGAGACCATGGGATCCATAAATTCTTCAGGCACAGACTTCATTGATGTGATAAGCAAGAGGACTACTGCTGTTAGTGGCGATCTACTTGAGAAATCTTCCTGTGCCAACGTTTGTCAATGGCTCTGCAGCGATACAATGCAGTTTATTTCGGTGGTACGTTTGGTGTGATGGCATCTCGGAGTGGAGAGCAAGTTTACAATAAAAAACAAATTTAAAAATAAAATAAACAAGAATCCCCTTTTCAGGGGTTAATAATAATAATAATAAAATAATATATAATATAATATAATACAATTATATAATTATATTATAATATAATATAATTATATAATTATATATAATATAATAGAAACTATTCACAGACTTCTGCCGGAGATATTCAGCTTTTGTTCATCTGCCTATAGCCAACCGACCCTTCTCAAATTTGGGAATCAATTCATCCACTCTAGTGAAGGAGTTCAACAGGGGGACCCTTTGGGCCCGTTACTTTTCTGTTTAACTATTCAACCTGTACTTACCCAACTTCAAAGTACTTTCAGGCTAAGCTACCTGGATGATCTAACGCTCGGAGGTTTAGATAGTACGGTAGCTAATGATGTTAGGATTATTTTGTCTAAGGGGGCCGAGCTCGGTCTGAGACTCAATTTAAACAAGCGCGAGATCATCTCTAAGACAATTACTCATGATGATCCTCTCCTAGAATCTCTCATGAAAACTTCAATCACTGATGCGGAACTTTTAGGTGCTCCTCTAACTGTAGGCCATGCCATGGATACTAAACTTGAGAAACATGTTGCGGATCTACAGAGAGCTGCTGCAAGATTGAAGGATATACAGCGTCACGATGCTCTGATCTTGCTGCGCTACTCTGTTAGCGCTCCTAAGGTTATGCACACTCTGCGTTCTTCACCCTGTTTTCAACACCCATTACTTCAGAATATTGACAAGATTTTAAGAGACTGTTTGTGCAGCCTGATAAATGCAGATTTATTAGACTCTCAATGGCAGCAAGCAGTCTTCCAGTTCGGAACGGTGGTCTCGAAATTCGCAGTATTTCTCAACTGTCTTCGTCAGCCTACCTGTCGTCTTATAATTCAACTCGGACCCTTCAAGAAGAAATACTGAGAAGCAGTGTCTCTTCCATCGATCCTGTGTACATCAAAGCTGCTGAGTCAATTTGGTGCAGTGAAGTCGAGGCCAGCGCTCCAGTCGGTCCTGCTGCTGGAATGCAAAGAAATTGGGACGATTGTATTGTGAAGAAGAGCTTCAATCCGATTCTAAACTCACTTTCTGACTTGAAAGAGAAAGCTCGACTGATTGCAGTTTCGTCTCCACACAGTAGTGACTGGCTGCACGCGCTTCCGATTACCTCCTGCGGATTACGCCTTGACGACGAATCTATCAGAATAGCAGTTGGCCTTCGTCTCGGCACCAAGCTTTGTGAAATTCACCAATGTGTGTGCGGTAGTCTGGTGGATCCTAAAGGTCATCGTGGACTTTCCTGCCGCAAGAGCGCTGGCAGATCGAGCAGGCACCACAACATAAATCACATAATTTGGCATGCCCTGATTAAGGCCAATATACCCTCCAAATTAGAACCGACTGGAATTTCTAGATCAGATGGCAAAATACCAGATGGTCTTACTCTGATCCCATGGAAAGGTGGCAAATCTCTGCTTTGGGATGTTACAGTAACAGATACCGTAGCTTAAGTCTTATTTAAATGTGTCTTCGGTGTCAGCTGGTGGAGCTGCTGAGCTAGCCGCCGACAGAAAAATAAGCAAATATCATGAATTGTCTCGTAGCTATTGTGTCATACCACTTGCTATCGAGACTTTTGGTCCTATGAATAAGGAAGGAAGCGAATTTATTTCTTCATTGCGTCATCATTTATCCGCCGCTACAGGAGATAAGCGCAAAACCAGCTTCTTGAGACAGAGACTCTCAATCTGCCTACAGAGGTATAATTCCATCTGTGTAAGGGGGACCTTTAGTGCAAATCGGACAGATAGCTATGTTACAACTGAAAACACTCTTGCATCTGATTATCTAATTCGTTCTACTTCTCTCTCCAACAGCTTGGCTCACACTCAGAATTTAATTTCACCCCGCCATTCTTCAACAATCTACCCACATGCACAGCTCCGTTCGGAATATCATCATCATGGTCAGACTGATAATGAAGTTCTTCATGCACATCAACTAGTTTCTGAAGATCTTCATGAACTTCAACCCGAACCTACGGCACCTGCCATAGGTCTTGCCAAGGCTGATGCAACGGAAGAAAGTGATGTGATTAAGAGAGTTTTGTCTACTAGTCCATCTACAGGACGCTTCTCCTCCTCAATCCTCAATTCAAATATGACGCTCACAACCCTTACAAGACCTCTGACTTCACTTCCACCCCAACTGTGACTGCTATCTACAAAGAGAGCTCCTTAGGTTTGTTGGAGAGTGACTGAGAGGCTACTCAGTCAGTGCGATGAGGTTATAAGCCCATCTCACTGCGCCGCCTCGAACAGGGAGTCCTGAACTACAGCCTCAGGGAGCGTTTCTCCGCCGCTTCTCAGCCCTGTCCTCCACGGCCCACCAGCGCCATATCCCCTAGATGCTCGAAGGCCGAGACCCTCATGGGTGCCTCCAGGGATAGTAGAAATAAATTCCCTTCGAGTAGGAAGAGGCAGGTTTCGAGGCTGACATTGATCGATCCCCGGAGAAATTTAGGCAGTCAGCCTGTCGAAGGGCTTGAAGAGTGAGAGAGTGTGGTAAAGAGAATGAATGAAATTTTCACGAACCGAACGTGGGTCGCTACATATCACAACGACCAGAGGCGCGATAAAACAGTGAAGGCTAAGAATTACGGGACTCACGAGAGGACAATGGAACAGAGGCCTGACGAATGTGGTGGCTGCTCGGGTACTCAGGTTGGCTACCCCTCCTCACCCAACCATCTGTCCAGATCTCCCTGCAATCAGCGCCATGCCCCGTCCAATCCCAGTCACGCTTCCCCTCGACATTCCCTGCAGAGTCTATCACGGAATACGACAGGGGAGGCAGGGAGAAGGGCGCTGGGGCCTATGTCTGAACATGCAGAATCCGTTAATCGAATCGTGGAAAGGATTTATAGCGTTGCGAAAAGCGAGCCCGGTGAGTTGCAGGACACTGAATTGGAAGAGTTGAATGAACAAATTACTGGTGAACAGTTGAACCTCGACAATGAGATCACTGGCGTGATAGGTGACAGTCGCGATGTGGTTCAGGAACACTATGTGGACGCTGTTAGTCCTGACGTAACCAGAAACATGGAAAACACCTCCATCAGTCTACCCAGAATTAATCTTAGACCTGCCATTTCAGCACCTATGCAGAATCTAAGTCCCAACCCATCTGAGGCTTCATCTGTTCTAACCAAAAATAAAAGCCAAATCCAAACAGGTGCCCGACCTATACCCCTAAAAACTGAAATCAAATATGGGGGTTCAGTCCACGCATCCTCAGCCTCAGGTGCCGACTGGTGACATGCGGGCACTGGGGAAGTACGTAAGCACGAGGGTGATCGTCAAAGGGTTGAACACAGCCCGTCTGAAAGAGAAGAGATGCGTCCTACGTCCCAGCCTCTCAATACCCCCATCCACCTCCTCGTGTGCGTCCATAGAACCTGAGATAGGTTCACAAGAGTTTTATGCGCTGACCATCAGCGAGAAAAATAAGAAACTCGAGGCTAGAATGGCCTTTGTCTCCCAGGGGTCCCTCTCATCAGGGCCACAGCACCAGGGTCAAAGGCTGAACCAGATGTTGGCCTCAGGGCAGGTTGAGGCGGAGAGGCAGAGCTCATCGGGTTTTACAAATCAGAGCTCTAATGAAGCGGATACTCGCTCCCAAAATTCTCTAGGAACAGCTATCCAGATTTCAGGGTTGATGGCTTCTAAAAGCGGTTCTCCCAGCAGAGTTCTCACAACTGCCTCATCAACACCTGTTCAGGGTAGTCACCGTCGTGGTGGATCGATAACAGATGAAGTGGGGAAGGGCGCTGCTGGAGCCAAAAGTTGTGGATTTAGGGCAATGTCACCCGCTGCTGCGACCAGCAACGTTTAATAATAATAATAATAATAATAACATCAAAATAATCTTAATTATAATAATAATAATAATAGTTATAATACTAATAATGACAATAATAATAAAATTTATTATTATAACAATGTTATTATTATTATTATTATTTTTTTAAAATGCCCTGGGCTGTAAAGGGCCCTGGGCTAAAAAATAAGATAAAAGAGACTTTATTTAATTAAAAGTATTTAAAAAGCGATTAAAATAATTCCTCTGCACTCTGGGAAGCCGCTTTAGCCAAAGTGCCACTGAAGCAGACTGCATTGAATCGCTGGAGAGCAATAGACAGTCGCTGACACAGAAGAGATTTTTCGCGCTTATCACCAGTAATGGCGCTGGTCCTCCTGCCTATTTCGTCAATATAGTCTGATGCGAGAGAGTTGATGGGCCCCAGGGTCTCAAAGGCAATAGGCATGAAAATATAGTTGCCAGAGATTTCGGCATACTTCAGAGTTTTCCTATTAGCCGCGGCCTCTGCTGCAGCACCAGCAGCAGCGCAAGAAAGGCCGAGATTGCTAACGGAGAAAGTGTCCGTAACAGTGACGTCCCAGCTAACACACTTCCCCTCTGCCCATGGTATTTGAGAGACACCGTCTGGACGTTTACCATCAGTGCGGATCAATCCCAGGGGCTCGTTAATGGCTGGGATATTCGCTCGACTCAGGGCGCACCAGATCAAGTCGTTTATGAACTGATGTCTGCTGATTCTGCCGGCACTACGCTTGCACGAGAGGCCGTGAATGCCTAACGCATTGACTGAGACACCACAAATGCAGTTGTGTGGCTCACATAAGGTAGTGCCCAGACGAAGACCGGCCGCGACTCTGACTGCTTCGTCGTCCAGACGGAGGCCGCATGATGAGATTGGTAAAGCCTTGATCCAGTCTCCACTATGGGGGGCCGACACTGCGAGCAGCCGCGCCTTTTCTTGTGGCAAAAGCGGCTTCGCAAGGAGTTCCGTGTGCAAAGCAGTAGTGACCTTTGAGTCCCAAGCCTTCATGCTATTAGCCATCATACCGATTGGAGGTTCGGATGTGGACAGAGCAGTCCAAATGCCCTGAATCCTGGATATCTCCAAGTCGGGAATTTGAAAGAATCCGGAAAGGATTGAATCCTGTAGAACGTTCTACTGGAACTGGACAACCCACTTGGTTCCACTAAGGAACTAAGTGGGTTGTCCAGTTCAGACGGCAAGCGTCCGGACGGCATGATTTTAGTGCCCTGGTGCAACGGTAAATGTGCCGTATGGGACGTCACGGTCATTGACACTATGGCAAACTCCTACCTGAATACGACTACAGTCACAGCCGGTGGAGCTGCTGTTCATGCCGCCTCTAGGAAATTGGATAAATACTGTGATCTGTCCTTAGGATATGAAGTTGTTCCGGTGGCCATTGAAACCATGGGCCCGATGAATCCCGAAGGAGCTGAATTTATTAATGGCATAGGCAGACTTATTGCAGAGCAAACCGGCGATAAGCGAGAGACTTCTTTTCTTTGGCAAGGGCTTTCCATGACTTTGCAAAGATTTAATGCAGTCTGCTTCAACAATTCTTTTAAGCCGATTGATTTCCTAGAGTAGCCGGGCGGCGATTCAGCACGTATTGCTTGAATCGTTTTTATCAAACCCCAGGTTCTTTACACCGGGGTAAAAATTAAATAAATAAATAAATAAATAAATAAAAGAATAAAAAATAAAAGTAACAATAATATAAATAATAATAATAAAATAGTAATAATAATAATAACAATAATAATAATTATTATTATTATAATCATTGCTATTATTAATTTGAAACAAAACAAGTGAGCTTCATATTTGTATTGGCGTACAGAGGATGAAAGCCTTAGGGTCTTAAGGTCTGCCAAATAAATGTAGGTCAGTATGATTGCTATTATTTTATAATAATAATAATAATAATAATAAAGCGGCTTCCCAGAGTGCAGAGGAATTATTTTAATCGCTTTTTTAAAGATTTTTAATTAAATAAAGTCCCTTTTATCTTATTTTTTAGCCCAGGGCCCTTTACAGCCCAGGGCATTAAATAAAAATAATAATAATAATAATAATAAAATAATAATAATAATAATAATAATTATTATTATTATTAATATTCTAATAAAAATAATTTTTATTATTTTATTATTATTATTAGTTTCTATTATTAGTATTATTATTATCGTTGCTATTATTAATTTGAAACACAACTAGTCAGCTTCATATTTATAACGGCTTTCAGAGGGTGAATGCCTTAGGGCCGAATTATCTCTAATATATATGTAAATGTAGGTCAGTAAGATTGAGTGCTTACAAATTCCGATTTCCTGACTTCCTATGCATATGGTAAACAATACTAGATAAAAACAAATCGAAGAAAGAATTTGAAATAAAATTAAACTGATTAACTATTAATAAAATTCAATGCTTACAAATCATAAATTATTACGCAAAGAATTCATGTTCTGAAACTGAGCTTTTACTAACGTTGCAACGAAAAATTAACCGATGCCACCTGTAGGCTCTATTATAAACTGGAATACAGGGTAGCCTGGTTGTGTTCATCAGTTTCTGTTTGTGTACATCTTATGTTCCTACATATTTGGCCCACTATAACTATTATTATTACTAATAAGGAGCTTTATTTCACCATTTAGGTAGTAAGACAAAAACAAACTACAAAAACAATCAGACATGCAATACTAAAAATAGCACAGAATATATTTGACGCAAACATAGAATCAAATAGATTCAAAAATATTAAATAATTAGTAGTTAAATGACTTCCAGCGAACGTTCAAAATAGAAACGCAATATTGACTTCCAGTCAATAGATCTTTTCGGTAATAGCTATAAATAGAACATCGTGGACACCAAATATAAACAGTGGACTAGAAAAAGTAAACACTGCATAGAATACTATTGAAATGTACTAGTTCCTCATAAAATTTCCAATACAAGTTTTCTTTAGAAATGTTATTTACTTTACAACCTACTATACGTATATTAATTAAAGAATAACTTAACACTTACAGTTTAGCTCTTTCCCCCATTATAGCGGTATGGATGCATTATAACGAAGTTATAATATAGACCCATTACATTTACATGTAAATTTATGTATCAGATGTCAACATAAACAAACCAGTGTTACCATACAACAAAATATGTTTTCAATTACCGAACTGATCTATTCTCTCAATTTGAAAGCTCACCGGTAAGGTACAGTACCTGTTGTTACAATCGCTGAGGCAATATTTATTAACCAATGACAACAAATCTCCATACAATTAAGAGTTTTACTATTAAACCATGAACGTAATAAGTAACTCTTTTTATAGAAATTTCGTCATCAGATAGGCCCTACGAGTTTTCATTAGTGTTCACTATCTGCGCACGTGTTTGTGCGATTAGTAGCTTATTGTTTTCCTGATAGAATTAATACATTAAGTTTGGTAGGCCTATATGATTTTAAATACGTTATGATTTGCCCAAATATTTACAAGTAATGAATCGATAAAGTGAAGAAAATTGAATGATTGGATTGCTTACATTTCATAAACTCTGCAGGTTGTTCCGTCCTTGTTGCAGGCACTGCAATAGAAACAATCGTCCCCAGAATTAGATTGGTGCGCAGATCTTGCATTCTTTGACGCTGAGAAATCCACCTTCTCTAATATAGGTTTTTCCTTCACTATGTATTCCTTTCCTTGAAAAGTCACTTTACAGGAATACGTTACAGCTCCATGTAATAACATAAAAGCGTAAACAACATATTGGAATGCCTTAGATAATAGAGAGAAAAGAAGTTAGTAAAAACCTATTTGCAAAGTGATTCTACTTTTCCAATATTAAGCTAATTTTTATTTACATTTTGCTCCTATTTCTACACTGATATGACATACCGCATGTGCTACATAGTTTCCTTTCTTGGTTGCTGTTTTTGCAGTTTTAGTTATTTCCTCCGTTTCCACTCCATTGTTAGTGGTATTCGTTGCCTTTTGTTGGGGCTCAAATATCAGCCGGCGCGGATTTAAGAATAACCTCTAACACCCGAGATTCTTTCCTTCAAAGCTGTAAACACTAAGTTTACCAAGGTGGTCTCCCACAAAGTACTAATCGGACGCGAAGGAGCTTAGCTTCGTTCAATTGACGCGCAGTTTAACCGAGTGTGCTAAATTCCGCCCCTATGCCAACCATTATGTTGTTATTACTTGTCTGAATATCCTGTTTAGGCTGAATGAATTAGAAAAAATAAATTTCCACCACGAAATATAGCTCATTGCGCATTCTGTAGAATATCCTCATAAATAGCTCATACACAACACAGGCAATAATTTAGAATTTTTGTGACTACAGAATCAAACAAGTTATATCAACATCTATTAGAAATTTTACAGCAGTAATCCCTATTCTTAAAAAGTCTTACCTGGTCCTGTTACCTTTTCGGCTGTAAACTTCTCTTCACCCTCAGCAATGCAAATGAGATATATTAGACAAATGGCCGCCGATAGACAAACGAAGTTTGAAGTCCTTGTTGCTTATCCAATCTTTAATAGAATGGCATTAAGCAAAAACCTGGATTGTGTAACACCGTAATCTGCAGATGAATATAGAGAATCAACGATTTCTATAAGTGATTGATTTTGACACTTTCTAGATGTTTCAGCGGGGATTTTAATCTTTCGAGAGAACGATACTTTCACATTCTTGGCTTTATGCGTTACTGTTTCATTGATTTAGTATGCACTTAATGCTGTATGTATATATATATATATATATATATATATATATATATATACATGTATATCTATATATACAGTATAAATATATATATATATATATACATATATATATATATATATACAGTATATATATATATATATATATATATGTGTATATATATATGTAGATATATGTGTGTATATATACATGTATATATATATATATATATATATATATATATATATATATATATATATATATATAATTAAATGTGAGTCAATAATTGATTAAGGATATGAGCCGAGTTAGGTAAGTATAGATTATACCATTTAATTAAATATTAAATATTTTCGAAAAGAAATAGAATATGGAAGTGCAGAGTCACTTTTAAAGATTGGCTTAATTATAATATTGTTGATTCGTTGAAATTAATACCCAGAATTTCCATTCGAAAATATTATTCTCTGATTCATAATAGTTTCTCAAATTGCAGAATTTATTTGTTTATTTCACCATATGAAGCAGTGTTCCTCGTGTTTTGCTCGAGTGTGGTTGGACCACTGCAGAATAGAGCAACCGCAAACAATCTGCCGCGGGTACGTAAGAGGCGACTAAAGGCAGGAGCTGAGAATGGCAAGAGGGGACCCACCTCACCACGAAATATTTTCCCCCAGGATTAAATGGTAATTAATCCTCCTAACTGAGGAAGGCAGCAGGAAACCACCTCAGAAGTCATATCTTTCCCAAGCTATAGGCTACATAACGTATGGTAAGCCATAGACTTTGTAAGGGGATTAGCGTGTTGATCTATGGAGTGCTCTTATGGAGCGAGAAAGCAGACTTTGAGTATGAATATGTACCTTGAACATGCCACTTGGCAGTGCCCTGAAGAAGAAGAAGAAACAGTGTGTAGATCTGAATATTAATATATCAGTTTAGTTTCTGGTATTACATTATATTTAAATATATACCAGGTGAATTAAAGATCAGTTTAAAATTACATGATTGCATCGAATAGATAACTATGATGAGACCTATATCACTATTGCTTTAAATTTAGTTTAAATATTTGGCGGTATAGCTGTGAGAGTTACTCTCTATCTCTCTCTGTCTTTCTCTTAGTGCTTGTGAACTGCCTATTTGGTGGTCCGTGACATAGAACTCCTCGACATAGTTAAATCCTCTGCCACTTTCTTCACATCAGCAAATGAATAATTTTTCAAATCACCCATCGTCAAAAATCTTGCTTTTTCTCTAACCTTTATTGCTCCCATTGTTCCTTCAATTCATCGTTTAGTAAGCCATTTCTTCTCAGTACATGCCCCATCCAGTTCTTCTTTCTATTCTTTGTGTCATTGATTAATTTTCAACTTATGCCAACCCTATTTAGCACTTCTTCTTTTGTTAATTTGGCAATTTGTCTGATATACACTCTTCTCCATAGCCACATTTCGAATGCATCCAATATCCGAATATCCTCCTTCCGTAACGTCCAAGTTTCACAAATGTGCAGGAGCGTGGTACACCTTAAAGTATTTATAATCCTTATCTTCTTTGGATTTCTTCAAGCCTTTTATTAATAATTTTTCTCTTACCGAAGGCCTCTGTCGCATGAGCAATTCTACATTTTATTTCTGTACCACATTTCCCATCTTCTGCTTTCGTGTGTTTTAAATATATGAAACACTTTACCTGTTTTAACTTATTACCGGGTATTTATATATTGACCCCTCCTCCTTTTCTAGACACTCTCATTACTCTGGTTTTTCCTATATTAATTTGCAATCCATAGGCCTATTTTAGTGCAGCAACGCCCATACTATGGATGCACAAATTTATGTAAACCCAATTGACTCCTAGCAGTCATATCGTAGGCAAATCTTACATCTATTGCAAGGTTAATTAGGCCTACCTTCACTTTGTATTTCTTCTTCAGTGGTTTCCATTTCTTTCATCATCAATGCCTTTGCGTAGGCCTACATGTTAACTAGAAGAGACGACATGCAACAGCCTTTTCCTACTCCAGTTGAACTTTGACAATTGCCTTTTGATTCATGTAAAGTTTGATAATTAATTTTCTCTCTCCAGTCTACTCCAAATTCTCAAAAAATTTCTAACATCCTCAACCAGTACTCTCTGTGATATTTACAGTATCTCTAACTGTATAGTAACTAATTTGCGGGAACTACATGTAGATGATATATTGCCGTTAACTATTAAATATTTAAGTTTTACTTCGCCATTGGCTAGAGTCAGTGGCGAAGTCGGTAGGAAACTCGACCGCGGATCAGTAAGTGCGGGGTTCAAATCTTGGGCTCTCCCGTCACTGACATCACTTTCGAGTGAGGAAACTGACGTTAACATTAGCTTCACCAGCTTGAACAAGTTTATCATCTGCTGGTATCATCAGCATGTATGCCATCAAAATTTTTCTAATTCTTTGTATCAGTTACAATAACTTCGAATAGAGCACAAATCAGGCTGCCAGCATGCGATATACACTGTTCGAAAAGTGGCTGATTACTATTGTATATCGATACTAGTTCAACTGTGTTTGCTGATCAATGATATAAAACATCGGTAACGGATTTGACAAAGTGAATCATCCTACTCTTTTTAAGGTAATGAAAGTAGGAGTGCCGGCAGAATGTCTTATAGATGTGTAAGATGGGAAGGTGTGCTATAGAGACCGTATCGAACACTAGCTGGTGTATTTCAAAGTTAAGTTTTAAGTCCCGTGTTATTCTCTATCTACAGAATGTTAAGGGCTTTCATGAAAATTTGACAAATTTGAATGATACTCTAAATGTATTCAAGTGGCATTAACTATGCAGATAATACACTAAAGCTAATTCCATCGAATAATACATTACAATATAGGCTTACATTATTTATTTATAGTCTATTGAAGGCATGATTAGAAATACAAATTACTGTTAAAAATGTACGTTAGAATAAGGTCGGTGTGGTTGATATTTTGTGATGCTCTAGGTATTTACACTAACATAAACGCTTATGCATAAATGCTAACTTTTCTTAGTTCAGTGCAAGACTATGATATATCGCTGTTAACACGAAAGTAGTATGTATTGATGCCTTTGCGTGACACCTACTTTTCTTTGTTTACATTTGTAAGACCTAACTTGACCTACTTTACTTTGGTCGACTTTTATTTGTTTAATTTTGCATGACCTTGAACTGGCTAAATAGAATACGCCCCGCCCACCGCCAGCAGCCATTCGAGCTACTAAAGTTTGACGTAAACACGATGACTCATTCAAACCGGAGAAATTATTGTTTTGACCTACTATGGTTCGACGTATTCGATTTACCAAAGTTTGACGTAAACACGATGACTCATTCGAGCTGGCTCAATTATTGTTTTGACCTACCAAAGTTTGACGTAAACATGATGACTCATTCGAATTGGCGCAATTATTGTTTTGAACCTGAACACGATGCAGCTGCTAGCTGCGTGTGGCTCTACAGTGCTAAACATATGCGACGAATAGCGGAACTTATGCTGTGTTATCTTTTGAATATTGTATCCATCGTTACCGCGATACAGTTAACCGATATTAGCATACAGCCAAGAAGCTTAGCTGCTTAGAGCAGCAGTACATATTTTCCAGTTGACCTAACAGCTGTGGGGAGCAGCGCACCGCCAAACCTATACTGACTTAAGAACCTAAGCAGCTGTCAGTTGCAGTTTACAAATTATAAAAGTCGTAACCGCCATGTAGCTGACGTTTAAAATTTGTGTCCGTTCAAAATCCACTCCGCGCTAAAAAATACTACATGAAAAAATACTATCTGTGCCAACTCTCTCCAGAACTTCCTCAAATGTAAGCAAATAAGAGTGGACCAAAGTAAAGTAGGTCAAGTTAGGTCATACAAATGTAAACAAAGAAAAGTAGGTCAAGTCATGCAAAGGCATCACTTACATACTACTCATGAGGATGCGATAACAGTTTTGGTTTAATTTATGATCAAGATCCACAATTAACTCCTATTTAAAGAAGCTGTTTTATAATTTGTCAACTGTTTTAGCCTGTGGTTGACGATTTTCTTACAGCGGAGGGTTTCTAATATTTGTGTGCATAGTATAAAATTAGTTTGTAATAAGAGTGTCCGTGTGAAAATTTCCAGAGGATTTTTTTCTAAGGGAGTAGTAATAATTTTCCTGTCCAGTAGGTGTTAATCGAAGCTGAAGAAGGTATTGGGGCCCACCCCATCATGAGCGGAATCCCCCAAGGCTAATTGTACATGTATATCAAAAGGAATGTATTAGATGATTTAAATATTCTCGAATGTGGACATGAGAGGAAACGGATGATAGAGAAAAGTGGAGGCGTTATATAACACGGCCAGTAGGTAGTACATTAAAGGAGATATGAGCCTTGGAAAGCAGGATGATCGGATAACAAATTCATATACAGTCTAGATATGAAAAGGAAGGCTGACGATAGAATTGGTTGCAAGAGCTATATGGTGTAGGCCTGCGAAAGGCAGTGCACCAAATGGATATACTTTTCTGAGTAGAAACATCGACTGGCTTTGATGCTAAAATTGTTGATATTCACCGACTGGTGCAACGGAATTAGTTTACGAGGGGTTTGAGAGAAGGGGGAAAGGTATGGAATAAAAAAGGATTAAAAGAGCGAAATGAAAAATTCATATGATCGATAAAGATGTAACTGTTTGATTCCTTCAAATCAATAGTAGGGCCCTACTTTACAAATTACAAATCTGAAGTGAAAATATAAAGCGAGAACAATATACATCCTTAAATGACTGAAATATCTGACTCTTTAATGAATTGTTTTCAGAGAGTCCTGTTGTATTCTCTATGCGATTGACAACATTTTTCCTATTGAAATTAATATTCACAGTCCGTCATAAGACATTATGGCAAATGCGCAGACAGGTCTACCGATTCTAACTAGGATTGGCGGATCGCTTGTTGTGAAATAGCCGGTATGTTAGTTGAAATAATATCATTACGGCGACAAAGTCTCTTTTGGAACTGACTCCATATACTAAGACTCCATGAATGCTTTCACGTTTTTGCAGTTCCTACAACATTGCAAAATAAAAATAATTAATAAATTTATATAGCCTACACTAGAATTAGACTATTTCTTCAATCTGAGTGACTAATTTCACAAAATCTACTGGCAGAAAATTGCATGAAGTTTCGAAATAGTGGAATTCTTCAAAATCGCAATTTATTTGATTTAAATGCTGTTCGACAGTTTATTTAAATATTTGAATGGACTCTGTGCATAAAATTTCGTTACAAAAAGAAGTATCCTATATTTAATTGGGTGAAAAACGATAAGGTCTTCTTCATTTTACTCCTGTTCTATGTACTCAGGCCTTGTAAAATTTATATGTAAAGGCAATTAATACTATCTAGAACTACTATCTAAGATATATTACTATCGATATTTTTCAAACAATTGATTGAATTTCTGCTAACTAATCATAACGCTTGCACAAGTATTAGGTGTTGAACTTATTCTACATGTTTTAATAATAATATAATGCTTCTAATAATTTTAACATTTACGGAATATTGGTTGTAATATACTAAATAAATATAATCCTAATAATATTCGTTAAAAATGAAAATATAAAAAAATTGAAATAATATTTATAAGAACAATTAATTAGTAGTAGTAGTTGCTGTTGTTACCCATTGAAGTATTAGTAGTAGTTGTTGTTGTTACACGTGAACTTGCTCTGTCTCAAATTTGACGGCCTCTGAGTCTTCTCAGCAGGGGGAGTCTTCAGAGTGGGCTCAGAGGCCGTCAAATTTGAGAAAGAGCAGATTCACGGAGCCAAGGCTCAATCTAAGCCGCACAGACGTCACTTCTTCATCCACGTGCTACTCAACGTGTCACCCAGTGCAGACTACGTCATACTGAAGGTCACGCAGGGCACGAGAACCATAGAGGCTGTGCAGCAGATGCTGGTCAAGTCCGGTAGAGCGGAAGAGAAGGTGGAGAACTACATGATGGTGGTGGAATATCAGAAGGAATGGGATCACATGGACTATGACAAGGGAGCCGTCATCCAGAGGATACTGGGCATTGATGAAAAGGTGCTTCATGCTCAGAGGAAGTGGAAGGTTCATTCCTAGGAAACAGCAACATCAAGAGGGAGGGGTCACTAAATGATGGATGTGGGAGCGGACTGGGACTCTCAGATGTTTCTTGTTTTTATCCACAACGTTTCCCCTGAACAGCCCTGCACCAAGCTCCAGGCTCTCACGTCCAACTTCAGATAGAGTCACACAAAATGTTTCAAAGGTTCGACGTCCGCAGGAGACGGATAATTTCGTTCTTTGTGAGGAAATCTTCTTATCCAGTTCAGTGGAGCGAGACAAGCCGGTGGCCAGGCACATAGAGATGCGGATACTTTCTGACGACAAGAACCTTCTGATGGATTAACTAAACTGGATGAACAACAGCGGAATGTTCATTATTGTGGAACGACAAAAAATCATTCGAGGAGAGGTCTAGGAGGGACTCTCAGAGTTTTCTCAGGCGGCTGTCATTACGGGTCTATCTACATTCACTAGAGACAAGAAAGACTTGTTCAATCGTCAACCAAGAGATTAAGGCAGCCGGGAAGGAACTCTGAGCTACAGGATTCATATGATCTGGTTGTGTCAGCACAGGATCCTCCGAGCCAGGATAAGAAGTCCCGCTGAATGTGGCTATGTTTTGTGAATGTGGCTACAAAACTACGTTTTGGTGAAAAGGCGATCATATCTGTGAGGGTGTACAAAGGGTGACCCTTTGGGGCCTCTCCTGTTCAGTCCTCTACTCCAGATCATTTCTTCTGCGCTGAAATGAGGTTGCGAAGCTGCTGTGCATACCGTCTGCCGATTCATTTGCTGTATGACAGATGATTGGGTGGGGACGAAATGGATTTCTGTAAAACTTGTAGCTCCCTGAAAGAGATTTCATGCTGGAGGCAGTAGACGCTTCATTACCTTAATTGGGTTCTTTTCGTCGCCTGTCCGATGGAGATCTAAGCGCACTTCGTTTTGATGAAAAGGTGATCATATCTGTGAGGGTGTACAGCAGGATGACCCTTTGGGGCCTCTCCAGTTCAGTTTAACAATACACTCGTTAATTCTGTCTCTATCTTCTGCGCTGAAATGAGGCTACTTTAACGACATAACTGTGGGCGACGAGTAGGCTACCGTGGTGGATGATCTCAAAGGTTGATGGTTGCGGGTATCGCCATTGGGCTGAGCATACCTAAATGTGAGCTCATTAATAAAAATAATAATTAATAGAATAATGAAAGACAGTTGTGAAGCTGCTGTGCATGCCACCTGCCGATTCATTGGCAGCATGCCAGATGATTGGGTGGTGACGAAACTGGATTTCTGTAAAACTTGTAACTCCCTGAAAAGAGATTTCATGCCGTAGGCAGTAGACGCTTCTTTACCTGAGCTGTGTCCTTTCCGTCACCTGTCCTATGGAGATCCAAGGGCACTACGTTTTGGTGATAAGGTGATCATGTCTTGTGAGGGTGTACTGCAGGGTGACCCGTTGGGGCCTCATGCTCAGCTTAATCATACACCCGTTAATCTGTACCTATCTTCTATCTTCTGCGCTGAAAATAGGCTATTTGGACGACATAACTGTGGGCGGCGAGAAGACTACCGTGGTAGATGATCTCAAGGTTGATAGTTGCGGGTATCGCTACTGGGCTGAGCATACCTAAATGTGAGCTCATTAGCACTCGCTCTGACCGTAATTTTAGTGTTATCAATTCCTTCATTCATGTGAAACCAGCCAGCCTTCTCGGGTCTCTACTGTTGCCGGTCAGGCTATGGATCTGGTTCTCATCTCCCAGTGCTCGAACCTAAAGAGAGCCGCCATCCGGTAAAGCTCATCTCCGCGCATGATGCTTTAACGATATTGCGAATCTGCTTAGGCTCCTCAAAGCTAATATATGATTTGCGGGCATCGCCGTGTGTGGGCTAGCCAATGCTGTAGTTTTTTTAATTTTGATATCATTAAAATTAACTTTAGCGCCGATCAGTGGATCCAAACAAGTCTGCCCATTTGCTATGGAGGGCTAGGTATACGTTCTGTCTCGTCGTTGGCAACTTATACCTTTTTGGCTTCTGCCGCGGGGACTAGATTTTTTATAGGAATTGATCCTTTCCTGCTTTCCTCAGTACACTGATTTGGAGGTTATTAATTTATTTTATTTATTTTAAATTTAAATTTTTGCATAACGTATACGCAATGTAATGAAAATAATTAAATGGCACATAATTAAAAAATCAGGGTTAACCCAAGGCACAATTCACTTAGAGGGACTCATATCAAATCACACATACATGTATAATATACAACCCACACACACACACACACACACACACACACACACACACACACACATAAATATATATATATATATATATATATATATATATATATATATATACATTCATATTCATTTTTTCATATAGGTACATATACAGGGTGAGTAAAAAGAATGATAACGCCTGCAAAAAGTTTGAATATCTCAGGCTATTGTTAATATTTGTAAATTAAACTTTTACCAATTAATAAGGGACTAATTTCTGGTGGGTTGGCCAATTTTCATCCATTTTGGTGCATAAATTGTCCAGTTATGCAAGTTTCAGCACAGCAACCCCCCATTTTTACTTAAAATGGCGTTTGCTGCAACGGTAAGGGCAGATTGCAATTCATTGACGAGAAGGTAAGGTTGAACTCTCAGTATTACGTCAGTACTTTGCTTCCGGAGCTGTTTGATGATTGCCATGCTCTTCTACCAAATGGTTTCATCTTTCAGCAGAATGGTGCTCCGGCTGATGCATCTCGTCATGCACAGGAAAGGATCAGCGAGAGAAACCCGGATTACATCAAGAAGAATGAATGGCCTCCAAACTCACCCGATCATAATCCTCTGGATTACCATATCTGGGGAACCATGCTTCATCTCTATCAGAAACACCAGCCGAAGCCTAAGAACAAGACAGAACTGCAGGAGGTGCTTTACGCCATTTTTAGGTAAAAATAGGGGGGTTGCTCTGCTGAAACTTGCATAACTGTCCTGTCTATGTACCAAATTGGATGAAAATTGGCCACCCCATCAAAAATTAGTCCTTTAGTAATTGGTAAAAGTTCTATTGTGAAATATTAACAATAGCCTGAGATATTCAAACTTTTTGCAGGTGTTATCATTTTTTTTTACTCACCCTGTACATACATACATATACATAAAATATATGCATATATATGCTAGTAATAATACACATACACATATACGCACACATACACAAAAATACACAGTATACACACATCTGCATGTATACATCAACTAATTTACATAATACAAGCCAGTATCATGAATAGTGAAACTCAAAGTATTGCCAGTAAAACAGAGAATATACAGTAAGTACTGAATGTAGTATCAATTCCGTAAAAGTAGCCTAGCAATAAAAGAAAGTAGAATACACATTATATTAGAACTCATTATTCAATATCTCAGTTAAAACCAAACATAAAGGAACCAGTTAAAAATCTAAAATTTTGATAAATCCTCAGATTTTGGGAGATTTTTAAAAGAAGAAAATGATTTTGCTCAGATAGTTGATTCACTCAATACATTCCATACTCCAATACATCGATATAAAAATTAGTGTAATGTGATATTAAGATGTGCTTTAGGCAACTTAAATCGGTAAGAGTGACCGAAGTTAATGAAATAATAATAATAATAGTAATTACTATTATAAATATTATTATTATTATTATTATTATTATAGGCTACATGTACGTCGTATAAGGTATTCAAATTAAAATAAATATTATTATTATTACTATTATTATCGTTATTATTATATAAATACCAGAATTAAAGAACCGTCTATGTATAATTATTAATATTATTTGTATTAAACGTTGCTGATCGCAGCAGCGGATGACATCGCCCTGAATCCATAGCTTTTGGCTACAGCAACGCCCGTCTCCACTTCATCTGTTATCGATCCACCTCGACGGTGACTCCCCTGAACAGGCGTTGATGAGGCAGTTGTGAAAACTCTGCTGGGAGAACCGCTTTTAGAAGCCATCAACCCTGAAATCTGGATAGCTGTTCCCAGAGAATTTTGGGACAAAGTATCCGCTTCATTAGAGCTCTGATTTGTAAAACCCGATGAGCTCTGCCTCTCCGCCTCAACCTGCCCTGAGGCCAACATCTGGTTCAGCCTTTGACCCTGGTGCTGTGGCCCTGGTGAGAGGGACCCCTGGGAGACAAAGGCCATTCTAGCCTCGAGTTTCTTATTTTTCTCGCTGATGGTCAGCGCATAAAACTCTTGTGAACCTATCTCAGGCTCTATGGACGCACTCGAGGAGGAGGATGGGGGTATTGAGAGGCTGGGACGTAGGACGCATCTCTTCTCTTTCAGACGGGCTGTGTTCAACCCGTTGAAGATCACCCTCGTGCTCACGTGCTGCCCCAGTGCCCGCATGTCACCAGTCGGCACCTGAGGCTGAGGCTGCGTGGACTGAACCCCCATATTTGATTTCAGTTTTTAGGGGTATAGGTCGGGCACCTGTTTGGATTTGGCTTTTATTTTGGGTTAGAACAGATGAAGCCACAGATGGGATGGGACTTAGATTCTGCATAGGTGCTGAAATGGCAGGTCTAAGATTAATTCTGGGTAGACTGATGGAGGTGTTTTCCATGTTTCTGGTTACGTCAGGACCAACAGGGTCCTCATAGTGTTCCTGAACCACATCGCGACCGTCACCTAACACACGTCAGTGATCGCATTGTCGAGGTTCAACTCTTCACCAGTAATTTGTTCATTCAACTCTTCCAATTCAATGTCCTGCAACTCACTGGCCTCGCTTTTCGCAACGCTATAAATCCTTTCCACGATTCGATTAGCGGATTCTGCATGTTCAGACATAGGCCCCAGCGCCCTTCTCCCTGCCTCCCCTGTCGTATTCTGTGATAAACTCTGCAGGGTATATCGAGGGGAAGCGTGACTGGGATTGGACGGGGCATGCCGCTGATTGCAGGGAGACCTGGACAGATGGCTGGGTGAGGAGGGGTAGCCAGCCTGAGTACCCGATGAGCCACCGCATTCGTTAGGCCGCTGTTCCATTGGCCTCTCGTGAGTCCCGTAGTTTTTTAGCCTTCACTGTTTTAACGCGCCTCTGGTCGTTGTGATATGTCGCGATCCACGTTCGGTTCGTGAAAATTTCATTCATTCTCTTTACCACACTCTCTGACTCTTCAAACCCATCGACAAGCTGACTGCCGAAATTTCTCCGGGGATCGATCAATGTCTGCCTCGATACCTGCCTCTTCCTACTCGAAGAGAATTTATTATTATTATTATTATTATTAGTATTTTATTATTATTTGTATTATTATTATTAATATTATTAACATTATTATTATTATTATTATTTTTATTTTATTTTAATTTTACATATTTTACCCAGTGTAAAGAACCTGGGATTTGATAAAAACGATTCAAGCAATACTTGCTGAATCGCCGCCCGGCTTCTTGAGGTCATCAATCGGCTTAAAATAATTGTTGAAGCAGACTGCATTAAATCATTGCGAAGTAATGGAAAGCCTTTGCCAAAGAAAAGATGTCTCTCGCTTTTCGCCGCATGGTTTCAATGTCCACCGGAACAACTTCATATCCTAGGGACAGATCGCGGTATTTATTCAATTTCCTAGAGGCGACATATTATTATTATTAGGATTATAATTACTATTATTATTATAATTATTATTATTATTATTATTATTAGTAGTAGTAGTAGTAGTAGTAGTAGTAGTAGTATTGTTATTATTATTATTATTACTATTACTACTATTTTAAAATTGTTTAATAGTTGAACTATGTTAAACTATTAAACTATTGCTAGACTGTCGTTGATGGAGTATTTGGGCCAGATGGTGGACGTGCTATTGAAAGGATCTGGAACTTGAGTTGGGGTTGGGTTGCCGTATTTGGCAAAGTTCGACCACATGGTCTGCACGAAATCAGCATAGACCATGTCCTCTGGCAACCAGCCCACGATTTCGAAGAAGATCTTGGAACTCTCTCGCACAGCCTCGGTAATGAAAAGATATCCGTAGCCCCAGACATAGGGCAGTTCTCCATTTTCTAGCACTCCGTGCCGTGCAGCTTACTTCTATCCTACCAAACCGTGACCCCGCCCTTCTCCTCGTCGTCTGTTCTTATGACTCCAGATCTGTCTCGATGTATGACTGTGTGTATGTCTGTGTGTCTTCCTTTCGTTTTCTTCTCCGCGGCTCGCTCTTCTTCAGGCTGCCTTAAATTTCGACTTTCATTGAATTCTGCCACACTATAGGTTTGTGTCAGATTCTGGAATCTGTCACAAGCTTCAATCTTGTGTCAGATTCCGGAATCTGTCACAAGCTTCAGTGCAGTCCTCCCCGAAAGATCGAATATGGTGGAAGGACCCCTCTCCAGGGAACTCTATGCCAGATCCGACCAGGAAGTAGCTGGGCTGGCAGGAGGAAGACTGATGTCCTCAACGTCGAGACTCAGTCAGAGGAAGGCTGGATCATTAGACAGGTCAAGGTCAGCGGTCATACCTAAATGATCGGGGATATGATGGTCCTCTGACTCGATCTGCATGCGAGAAATAACTAAGGCCAGATTTGTAGACATGGTTGTTGAGCTGCTCTTGCGCATCTCGTTACCACATTCGGGTGGTCTTGATCCATTCGCGATCCCTCACACTGAAAGACAAACTGACTATCAAGGGTGGATGGAAGACCGGTAGCGACGTCACTGTATGGGGGTGCCTAATCGTATTTACATGTAGCTGCTTCGCTGCTGACGATCCTAAGCGGCGTGATGATCATGCGATTGTAGTCTCTCTTAGTCATGGGGTGATCACTACTGAGAGCAGAGACTCCGCCCTCTCGCGCAGAAAATATGTGACAGAAATTCCTACGAGATCTTGAACGGTGAGGCAGCATATGATCTCGGACTGAGTGGAGGTACCCTGCAGGACGTGGACGACCGGGTGTGTCCCGGATCTATATTAGATAGACAGTACGCAGAGACATAGCGAAGGAGTGGAGTGGTGGTTTAGTGATGTCTTCCTTCAACCGCTACGCCATTATCAATCACTAGAAGTGTCTGCTCTAGACGCTTCTTTCTGGCCATAAACGTTTTGCTGGCCGAATGTTTGGCAGTTATGATTCGCGTCATGCGCGCAGTCGTTTGATTGGACACCAGCTGACTTTCCTTTGCTATGAGAGGGGCAGTAGCTGGCCAAGATGAACTCGGTGACATCTTGTACAAAGCCTGTTTCATGTCAAAGACTTTACGTGCAGCTTGACTTGGCCGAGGATAGTTTGACCTTAAAAGTTCTGCCTCCGCTGTTTTTCTTTCTCTCTTCTCTTAAATGCCAGCAGCTTATCGCTTTGTTCTATGCAAAACGTCGTACTTCCCTTGATCTTCTCGTCAGATACAGTTACCGCGGACCCTGGAATTAGATACGTGAGGTTACTACTCTGACTCTCTCCCTGAACTGGTTTGATACAGGCAACAGCCGCCTGTGAGGCCGTCAAGTTGTCCTTGAACGGATAGATTAAGCGCATTTCTGACTCAAGTACCATTGGCTTCATTCCAATTTCTAACCCTGACTCACCGAGCACAGCTGGCTTACCAAAAAGAGGTGCCTGCTCAAAAGTTGGAATCTGAGTGTCTCTCCCCACCTTAACTTCTGAGGAGCCATCGATGAACAGGGATATGCAATCACTACTAGATTGGTTGACTGGGATAGAACCTGGGGTTTGATAAAAACGATTCAAGCAATACGTGCTGAACCGCCGCCCGGCTACTCGAATTATTATTATTATTATTATTATTATTATTATTATATTATTTGTTATTATTATTATCATTATTTAACCCAACGAGTTTTCGTCAGTGTTTACTATTTGCTATTTCAAGTGGTTGTGCGATTAATGGCCTATTGTGCCTGATAATATTAATATATTAAGTTTGATATTTGAATCTAAATGAGTTCGAAATTGCGCACTTATTTTCAAATAATGATCGATAAAGTGAAGAAAATTAAACGATTAGAATACTTACGTATAATAAATGTCGCAGAAAGCTCCATATTTCCTGCAGACATCGCAATAGAAACAACCTTCCCCTGTTTCAGATCTTGCTTCCTTTGACATATCCAGTTCCCTGTAGAGACGTTTATCGTTCACTGTGTGTTTCATTCCTTGAAAATTTACTTTACAAGAGTACGTTATAACTCCACCTAATAACAAAAGAAACATTTTTTACATATTGGAATGTCAGAGATAACGAAGAGAGTAGAAGTTATTAAAAACCTATTTGCACAGTGATTGTACTCTTTCAATATTCAGCCAATGCTAACCATTAAGCAGTTACTAATTCTTTGAATCTCCAGTTCGGCTAAATGAATTAGAATAGTTAAAAATTTTCACCTTAGAGTATCGTCATATTGCGCATTTTTTAGAATATCCTCAAAACAAGCTCATATATAATACAGGCCGTACTTTAAAAATCCTGTGACTACAGAAACAAATAAGTGAGATCAACATCTATAAGAATTTTTACAGCAGCTTTTACAAAGTCTTACCTGGTCCTGTTATCGTTTCAGCTACAAAATTTGTTCCGCCCTCAGCAGTGCACATTAAATATATAAGACAAATGGCCGCCGATAGACAAACGGAGATTGAAGTCCTTGTTGCTGCTCCCATTCTTTAATAAAATGGTGCTTTGCAAAAACCTGGATTGTGTAACAACGTAATCAACAACTGAATATAGAGAATCGACGGCTTATATAAGTGATTGGTTTTGACACTTCCTAGATGTTGTTGCTAGGATTTTAATCTTTCGAGAGAACGATATTATGTCCTCCTTTGCTTTATGCGTTACTGTTTCATTGATTTAGTATGCACTTACGTGTGTGTGTGTGTGTGTATATATATATATATATATATATATATATATATATATATATATATATATATATATATATATATATAATTAAACATAAGTCGATAATGAACAGATTAATCACATGAGTAGAGTTAGGTATGTATATATAACAACATTAAATTAAATATTAAATATTTCAGAAAAACTAGAATATGTATAGTGCATACTCATTTTTTAATGATTGGCTTATATATTGTTGTTTCGTTGAAATTAACTTAATGCTCTAAATTATCTTTCGATAATATTATTCTCTGACTCATAACTTCATAACATAATATATATTCATATATATATATATATATATATATATATATATATATATATATATATTATATTGTATTATTATTACTATACATGTATATGCATATATATATAGACATATTTTACTGGATATATATATATATATATATATATATATATATATACTTATCTTACTCTGTCTCATAAGAAAAGACACCCTTAGAATATGTAATGAGTTTTGAATTGGTGAACTCATTCCTTTTGCCAATCAACACTACATTTAATTTGACACATTCATTATTAAATATAACCTGGAAACCGTCAGAGCTTGTGTATTTCAGCAATGTAACCCTCAGGATTAAAGTTTACAACCAGAAATAAATATCTCTAGCCTTCTACAAACATCGAAGTGTAAACGAGATTTATGGACTATAGAATCTGTAGTTTGATGCAATAAGATGTTTACAATTATATACAAAGCACGCCGCACGCCGCACGCTGCACGCCCCGCAAAGCCGCCACAAGCACGCCGCTTACGTATAGCTTCACATCTGCGGCAAGTACTGATTAATCGGCCACATAAGTGAGCTGCGTTAGATAACCCCATCATTGAACGAGCAGTTAAAAGTGACGAGATCGACTGCGAACTTTTGTCGAGACTGAGGGAAGACATTTTGTATATTGGACTCAGTGATCTGACTCGACTTTCTCAGCCGTGCGAAACCCGAGACGGACCCGAGGGGACGAACCACAGCTAGATGCCGCCATATTCATCATCGCCATCGTGAAAAAAGAAGCAAACAGATTGATAGGCTTGACCCAGTGGCTTGAGCCAGTGGCTTGAGCCAGTGGTGATGTCGGTAAGATATTCGATCGCGGATTAGTTTGTACAGGGTTCAAATCCTGGGCTCACCCATCAGTGACATCGCTTTCGTGTGAAGAAACTGACTTTACACTAGCTTTACCGGCTTGAAAACGTTCATCATCTGCCGGTATCAACCGTATGCTATCTAAATTGTTTGAACACTATCAGGTGATTGAACTTTCTAATCTCTTAGTGATCAGCTACAACAACTAAGATCTAGAATTGAAATCTGGTGGTCAGCATGCGATTTACACTGTTCGAAAAGTGATTGACTATTATTGTATATCGATAGTAGTACAACTGTGTTTGCTGCTTATACAGTACATTGATAAAGGATTCAGTTCATCCAAAAAGTGAACCATTCAGTTCTTTTTATGCAAATGAATGTAGGAGTAAGATGAACTTTACATTTTAAAAGTTATAAATGACAATTTTGAAGGAAAGAAAATAATACCAACACAGGAGTTCCTCAGGGAGATTTTTTAAGTACTATATTATTTACTTTATATCTACCCATAGCTTTAAATGTAAAAGAAGATAATAATATACTAGTAGAAATACAAGATAATGCGTATTGGAATAAAAAGAAAAATTAGAAAACAAATATAGAAACAATAGATCAGCAGTTTGCCGCTGACATAGGATGGATTATATTTGGAAATAACAAATCTGATGAACTAATTGAATATGTAGAAAATAGATTAAAAATAAGAGATTTACAGATAAATAAAGATAAACCAGAGAAAATAATTATGCCAAACACAATAGATGATATGCAATGCAAAATACTAAATATTTAGGTAATATGCTAGTATCAGAAAAAATTTAAATCATAGGAAAAAATTAACAATGATGGCATTTAATAAATATAAATCAAAACTAAGAAATAAAAAATTACGCTTGAAAATAAGAATTAAAATATGTAATAAATATATCAAAGCTATCTTTATATATAGTAGTAAATTATGGATAATAAGTAAAAACATAGAAAGTAATATAGATACATGTATATTTCAATGAAAACTATTGAGAATCATATTAAATATAAAATACTCACACATAGTTAACAATACGGACCAATGTGACAGAACAATAGAAAATCCATGGAGTGAATTAGTAAAATTACAAAGACTCAGTTGAATAGGACATATGCTAAGATTGGATGAAAATACTCCAGTAAGAAAAGCTCTAAATAATAGAATAATAAATAATAAAATGAAATTAAGTATGGGAAATAAATATACTTCAATTAAACAATATAATAAATGTATAGAACAAATGGACACTAAATATAACCTAGCAAAAGAGAGATGTGTATGATCTTGCCCAGGACCGGTATCAGTGGAGACAGAAGGTAAAAGAGGCTGCTCTGGTGTCTACAAAGTGACGTTACGCAGAGAAAAGAAGAAGAGAATGTTGGATTGCCGGCACAATATCTCTTACAATTGTGTCAGATGGAAATATGTGCTATAGCGACCGTATCGACTGCTATAACTAGTAAATGGCTGGGTGGAGTCTTTAGGCCCGATTGATTCTCTCTTGACATCTATGTTAATGATTTGCTTGACAAATTTTAAAAATTTGAATGTTAGGCCTACTCTAAAAATATACAAGTGGTATTATTTATGCAGCTGACACACTAAAGTTTAGTACATCCCTTTGTAGATTACAACGTAGTCCTACATTTTTTATTTGCAGTTCATCGATGGTGTGATTATAAATTTCTAATTAATGTTACAAATGAACATTAGGATGAGATCTGTATGGTCTAAATTTTATGATGCAATAAGTATTATCTTATTTTTCTTCTTCAGTGCACTGCCAAGTGGCAGGTTCAAGGTACATATTCATACTCAAAGTCTGCCTTCTCGCTCTGAATGAGCACTCCTTAGATCAACAAGTTAATCCGTTCACAAAGTCTATGCCTTAACCATAACTTATGTAGAATAAAACTTGGGAAAAGTATGACTTCTGAGGTGGTTTCTTGTTTCCTTCCTCAATTAGATATATTAATTACCACTTAATCCTGGGGGAAAATATTTCATGGTGAGGTGGGTCCCCTCTCGCTATCCTCAACTCCTGCTTTAGTCGCATCTTACGCACTCGCAGCAGATTGTTTGCGGTTGCCCAATTCTGCAGTGGTCGAAACACACTCGAGGACAATGCGGGGAAGTATTGTCTACATAGTAATTTTTCTTAGTTCAGTGCAAAATTTAATATATCGTTGTTGACACTTGGATTCTAGAGAAGTTTTGTGAGTTTATGATCATATGTCCTTATTTTACTCTTATTTAAAAAGACTTTTCAATTGGTCAACTGTTCTCGACTATGGTTGACGGTTTCCGTAAAATGGAGTATTGCTAGAAAATTAGTTACCAACTTGATTTTGCGTGTAATACAACTTTTGAGTTGTATTTTGAGTTGATGAGTAGAAACAGCGACTGTCAATATAATTTGATGCTAAAGTTAATATTCGCAGACTGGTGGATGGAATAGGCTACGAGGATTTGAGAGGCGGGAAAAGTTCAGGATGAAAAAGTATAAAAGCGAGAAATGCAAAATTCATATCATCGTTAGAGGTGTAGCTGTTTGCTTTATTTAAGTCAATAATACTTTAGAGAGAGAGAGAAATATGTTTTATTATTACACGAAGTTTCACAAAATTCACAGATTAATCACATCAATAAACGTATGACAAAAAAAATTAAGTAAGCGTTATCAGAACCTTAATCATAGGTGCAATACATCCTGTAAGTGCAAAATAAAACAACAACAAAAAATTTGCATAAGAAATAAGTAAAAAACTAGGCCATCAAAGAGGACGCAAGGCGTCTTATCCGGTTGAACACCCAGTTTTCACTCCAGTATAGTTTTTCGGCAAAGAACTCTGAGAGAGCCCAAATCATTTACAAGTAATTATACATAACCATTTTTATAGATTAATAAAATTTAAAATATCTAGATTAAGCTATCAAAATCATCATAAAATGTTCAAGAGTGTGGATGGAAATGGAAGATTACCAGTTATTAAGTAAGTAATGTTTGTATTTATGACAGAATGTAGAGAGAGAGTTGATGTTTCTAATAGAGGTTGGAATTTCGTTCCAGTTTGTGCAGGCATCATTGACATATGATTTATAAAAAGTGGCAGAAGACTTCTTGTAAAGATAGCTAGATCCGTATAGTCTTGTGGGGTAGTTAGCATGATTGAGATCAAAAATGTTTGCCAATACTGTGGATGAGGATGATCTGTTATGTAGACACTTATGAATAAGTTTCGCTGAACAAAATTTATGTAATAAATGGATAGGCAGGATATTAAAAAAAATGTATAAATTTTTGACATTACTAAAGCGGTGCATTCCTTGCAACGTTCTTAGTACTCTATTGCAAACAATGTGCAGTGGCTGCAAGATGTTCCAGGAGGCGTGTCCATACACTTCAATGCAGTAGCTAATGCGAGAGTGGATCATTGAAAAATATAAATTCCTACGGCAGGGCATAGGAATATTGTCTCTACGATTGAATAATAAACAGTTAGCACATTTTATCTTCTTCACAACAGTATCAACATGGTTTTTAAATGACAATTGCTCGTCAATCTCTATTCCAAGAAATTTGATATTTTTTACTCTTGAAATTGAACTATTATCAAGCATTATCTCAAGTTTTTCATTTTTTATATACTGCTCATCCTTTTTGTTAGGGAAGAAAACAATGTAAGCAGATTTTTTAGAGTTTGTCGTTAAGCGATTCATTTGAAACCAATGATTTAATCTTGAACTGGTGTGGTTAGCTAGTGAGAATAGATCAGGCAGGTTGCTACTGTTAATAAAAGCATTTGAATCATCAGCAAAAAGTTTAAGTGAGATTTCAGGACAAGAATTTTGGATGTCATTGAAATATATTAAGAATAGCAAGGGCCCTAAAATAGATCCCTGTGGGACACCAACAGTAACTGGTTTGATGGTAGAAATGGTTTGTCCTATTTCAGTATATTGAAGTCTATTTGACAAGTAAGATTTGAGCCATTGAAGCGATAAACCTCTTATGCCATAGTGTTGTAGTTTATGTAATAGAATACCGTGATCCACCGTGTCGAAGGCTTTGCTAAGGTCAAGGAATAGCCCGATTGAGTGCATGCTTTTCCCTTTGTTTGAACGAATCATATTTAGACTGCTAAATATAGCGTCGATCGTTGAATGTCCTTTCCTAAATCCAAATTGGTTATCACAAATCAAATGAAATTTATCTAGGAATACTGTAATGCGGTTATACATTAATTTTTCAAATATTTTGCTTACGTTATTTAAAAGTGAGATTGGCCTATAATTTTGCACATCATCGCTCTTGCCTGATTTATAGATTGGGATAACTTTAGCCGTCTTAAAACTAGAAGGGAAAACTCCTGAACTAAAACTACCGTTAATTATATAGGATAGAGGGTCAGCAATAAAGTGAGCAGAAAGTTGAATAATTTGATTTGGTATTTCATCTGGTCCTGTATAATTCGTATTTTTAAGTGCCATTAATGCATTTAAAACTTCACTAGGGGTGTTGGGTTTTAGAAAAAGGGTTTTTTTGTTTGAAAATGATAAATATTGTTCAAAATTACTTTCTCTTGAAAGGGTGGAATTAAATTTAGAGGATAATTTTAAACCAATATCTGAAAAATATTCATTAAAAATGTTGGCCATTTCAAATTGATCATGAACTTTAACATTATTATGAGTTATATATCCAATTGAGGAATTTCCTTGTTTCTTTTTAAAGCTGCATATATTATTACGATTTTTCCATATATTTTTTATAGAATTATTACGTGACTTGAGGATATTATTATAATATTCAGATCGTTTTTCTTTGAGTATTTTGTCCAAATCTTTTCTATAGGATTTGTAGTTAAGCATGTCATTGATTTTGCCTGATCTTTTAGCTTTAAAATACATGGCATTTTTAATCCTAATTTTCGTTTTTAATTCTTTGTTGATCCAGCATTTATCTCTAAATTTGGATCTTGAAATGCGTGTAAGAGGCAGGTGAGCGTTCGAATATTTGCTTATAGTATTAGATAAAAATGCTACCTTTTCGTCCACGGAATTCGTAGCATATATAAGACCAATTGACGTTAGATAGAGAGGACTGAAAGGATTCAATGTTATTTGCATTATAAATCCTCCTATACGGGCGAACATCATAATCAAGCATTTTATCTTTAGAGGTCACAATTATTAAGTTTGCATAATGGTCAGAAATATCACAAATAATAGTTAAACATTTGATTAGACTGTTACCGTCACCGCTTAAACCAAAGTTTGCGAAGACATGATCTATGACAGTTGCATAATCCTTATCACAATGAGTTGGTAAAATTGAAAAACAATTAAATTTTAAACTATCTAATATATCGACATAGTTTCTAATGTGGACATTGGTCAAGTAGTTATTGAGATTGATATTTAAATCACCAATTACAAAACTTTTTCTTAATCGGCTAACAAGCTTCATGAACTTAGCAATTAAAACATTAAATTCGGAAATTAACGTAGTAGGATGTCGGTAGAACAGATAGAAACGAAAAATGCTGCTCTTAACTGTGATGTTAATCACTAAGTGTTCTGCGAGTGAACCAAAGAAATCGTTGTCCATAGATGAGTGAGTAATGTTGTAGCACAGGTGCTTCTTAATTAGGAATCCGACTCCTCCCACTCGGCCGATTTTAGGAGAGCTATAAATAAAATTGTAGTCCGTGAAGACAGAATTTAAGTAGCAAATATTAGTCACCCATATCTCTGACAGAGCTATGACATCAAATTTGTTATTGAAGGTTTTCAGCATTTCTTTTAATTTTTCATGATTTGCGTTGAGACTGCTTATATTAATATGGAAGACAGAAATATTAGATGTTTTCTCTACCGATTTAAGATATTTGTAGGAATCCTCATAATTATAGTATCCAATTCTAGAGCTATTTATAAGATCATTGTCTAGTAAGCTATTAGGACTGATATTGTTTAAGTTGTCTATTTCAAGAAAGATATTTAGATTCTCCATAATCGGTGATCTAAGAGATTGCAGGAGTTAGGCCTATTGGAAGAGCTGTGCGAGTGGCCGCTGCTGTGGTGGAGTTAGCAGAGGAGTTTTGACTGGTTGCTTCTTTGGGTTTGAAGGTCCACTGTTTAATTATGATTCCACTGGACCATAGTAGTTTAGAGTTGATGAGATTTTCGAATATGTTTTCATTGATGCAGACACGGAATGCATTCGAATTAGTGTCTCTTGATTTGATTTGGAAGCAAGAGATTGGAGGACTGCCACATGCTGATGTAATGGATGACCCTAACGATTCAACGGTTTCGGAGAGGTCGACGTTGTAAATCCCGAAAACCCTTTTCTTAATAAAGGGCTTTGCTGCTTTTATTATGGCGTTTGTTGGCTGGCTGACGTCAGAAGGCTGTAAGTTCTTTCCTATTATCTTAATCAGTTTTTTCTTAAGAGGCGGTTGCTTTCTTGGAGGAGAATTAGCAACACGATCGCTCCAAAGCATGCTGCTCTCAGGAGTTGTGTTTATGTTTTGATCTGGAGGTGACAGCTGGGCGTCAGCGACTCTACGCTTCTTACGACTAGCTGCGTTGATCCATGAACCCCCTTCTGATTCACAATCAGCTGTCTCATAGTCGATGGATTTGTGTATAACTCGAGCAGCTGTAGTGTGACGGCGAGTGTGAGAGTTATTGATGGGAGCTTGAGTTGATTGCTGAGTCGATGGGTGATCAGCTGATTGTTGTGAGTGAGATTGTGAATGAACGACCGTGTGCACAGCTGTATTGGTACGCTGAAAGTTAATGAGATCGACAATAGAGGCTATGCGAGCCAGCTCAGTCGAACTTTGAATTCTAACACTTTCGTCATTTGCATATTGAGCTTTCAAGATGGCCACGGTTTCTTCAATGGTGCTCAATTTTGACATGAATATATTCCATTCACCGTTATCCAGTTTCACGGAGGGAATGTCGTCCAGGTTTTCAACTGAATAGCGGGGAAGGAGGCTTGAGTAGTCGTTCTCGAATACGAATGAAAGGGCCGATAAGATATCATCAAGCTCCAACTTTGCTTTACAGTCTTTATCTCCTTTATCTCTACGATTAGGTGGAGATTTAAAGTTGTCTAGACATAACGCTTCTATATCCATTATTAGCATATCCTTTGCTGCACTTATGGATTCATTATTATAGAATTCAATTATCCTAGACTTAGTTGTCTTAGATGAGAGTTTCTTAAGCGAGTTTATTGCAAAGCACAATAAGGCGTTTATTTTAGAACAACTGTGTGTCGCCATGTTTGTTTTACTTTACACATTTTAAATGTAAAGTGACAATTTAAAACGAGTGCACTATACGTATTTTAATGAGTGGAATATCTTACTCTATATTGAATAGTTTTTCTGAGAGTCCTATTTTATTCTTTATGTGATTCTCGATCACATAATCCTGTCGGTGAATCGTGTCAGTACCATTGGTCCTTACTTGACAGTGATGATGACACTTAATCTTTGCTGCAGGAAGAGCAACCGTATCCAATGAGATTAACTTTAAAGGATTATCGAATATTGATAAAACTGAGAAATAAGTAAACTACGGATCGGTATGTCTATATCATAGAAGCGAAGATTGGGATCATTAGAGCCATGCTGCGTGAATGGGTGAGAGATTTGTAGGCTTCTATTGACATTTATCTCGAAAATACAGGAATAGGACACCACAAGCGAGGGGTATCCTGTCAAAAAACACAGTAAAATGCGTAATACTAATGCTAATACTGATAGACTGCTAAGAATTCCGCATTAGCAGAGGTTTAGGAGGATGCTTTTGTGGAAAAAGTCTTCAATTAGAATTCTTAGATTCTTTTTTAAAGTTCTTCTTAGGCCTATTTAGGAAGAATTCTTAGGAAGTATGTAATTGAAAAGAACAGTTAGAAAGGAATTTCAAAGAATTATGATTGGACAGTTATGTATACATATATATATATATATATATATATATATATATATATATATATATATAAATTGTGCTATTGTGCTACAATGCTATTGTGCTACAATGTATTACACTAACACTATTCTGCCAGATATCAGAGTCATCATCATCTATCGGCCTTTTTCAGGGTCAGTACATTTTCAAAAATGAATTGATTCTAATTGGCGTTTTACGTTGCGTGTTAAATGAAAAAAATTAATTTTTTCACAAAACTTGGATAACTCCGGTTCCCTTAAAAATATTTTACAAAATTTGGTCAGCTTGTGGCTAAATTCCTCCACAAGAGAACCTTAAAATTTCAAGGCGAAATATTAAGAATTGACTAAGCTATCGCAATTATGCTACGAGGATATTTTTTAATGCGCACCCTGTATACCTGTCAACAATCGGTCTTCCAAGGTGGTCACCCATAAAGTACTAACCGAGGAGGCCGAACAAGCTTAATTTCGATTATTGACGCGCTACTAAACCAAATGCGCTAATCCCGCCGTCAAGGCTGATAAGGGAAATTTTTCTAGCTCAATTCCGTAAGTTTATGCTCGGGGTTATTCAGTAGATCCAGTAAACAATTGTATTCTGAGTAGCTAGGAGGTGAGCCTTGATAAAAGCTTACGTAGCATGAAATGCAAAGAAGTTAAAATATGTAGACAGTACTTCGGGATCAATTGAATTCGTCAGTTGAGAAAACAACAGTTGATTTTCTCTTGTCGCGGTTTATAAAACAATTAATTGTTTAGAATATAAATAGGTAAGTTGTGTCCTTTAAGTAATAGTTATGCTATTCATTGTAAGTCCTTAACGCAATAGGTATATTAAATAGGCTTGGTCAAGTACTGATGATACTTTCAATTAAGAGATAACCTAAGTATTACTTTTACATAAGAACAAGTTCAACAGAGGAAATAAAGGTACTGTTTGGAAACTGGTGTTATCAATATTAATTGGTATTAGTTAAGAGTCTGATGAGTCTTAAACAAGCATATAATTGCTTCCTGACTCTGTAATGTTATGTTATGTTAAACATAAAGACATACCGTCTCCCTTTTAGGGCATTGCTTACTGGCAGGTCCATGGTATATAACGCCTCCACTCTTCTCTGCCTTCCGCTTTCCTCTTAATGTCAACTTACAAGTGGGTCATTAAATCATTTAACAAATCAAATATCGGCCTGGCTCTGCCTCTAATTCCATCCACTCTGCCATCTACGACCTCTTTTAGTACAAATTCCCCCTCAGAATGTCCTTTATCAAACGCTCCTCGCTAATTCTTAATGCATTTATCAACTAAACTGTCTATCTGTACCAAAATTCTACAGAACTTCCACATTTGTAAACTTTTGAACCCAGCTAATCCTTTCCATTCTTCTCCATATCCACTTTTTCAATGCCTGTAGTTTCCTAATATCTTGCTTAATGAAGTTCCAATCAGTATGTAAAGTATGTTGATGGTACACTATAGCATATTTAGGATATATCTAGGATTAAGATTAAATATTGATTAACTAAGAAGTTTTTGGTGTCTCAGAAGTCTTAAACCCATAAACTGCTGATTCGGTACTAATTCATTTCCAGGTACTTAGTTCAGATCATAATAGATGTATTGAGCTACTTAGTTCGGATGATAGCAGATGTATTGAATTTTTCTAAGTTCTCAGGGATTTCGTAATTCGTAACAGATGAGAAATTAACCTAGCTGTTATGATTCCGTTTGTAAGTACGTGTATAAACTGTACAACCGAAATTGAGTCTTCTTATGTGATTCAGAAAACGTCTATCCAAGTAAATATGCCAATAGGAATCATTACCATAGAATTAATGTCGAAAAACATGCGCATATGTGGAAATGAAGAGAAAAGAGGAAAACAGAGAAGAATGGAGGTGTTATATAACGGGGACCTGCCAGTAGGCAGTGCACTAAGAGAAAGAGAGAGTAATGTCTAAATCTTACTTTTGTGTAAGTGCTGAGTAGCGGTGTAGTACCGTGACTGCTTCGATTCGATCATCCAGCCTTCAGATGAACGCATTAGGCACACGAAACCAACGACCGAACAGAGAATCAAGCAGACTGTAGATTTAATTTTTGAGCTTTCTATGAAACTCGGACTTGAAACTGATTGACCTTCTAATAAATCAACAGCCAGAAATGGCTACTTTTATAGCCATAGCTGGTAATTAATTGCCGAAACATGGCTTTCACGAAGCAGGTGTATTTCTGATAGAAATAAATGTATTCTAGCTATTATGTCATTTGAGTGGAAAATCAATGATGTTTTATGGATTGCCTTGATGGTTTATCCTGTATTAAAGTTCTTTTCTCGAATTACTACTGTGGTTTTACCAAAATCTAATTCATTCCGATTCAAACGATATGTACACGTATGTTCGCATCAATACGACCAATTAACTATTTATTGATTTAACATTTATATGCATATAAATTATATGATTTGCCTCGTTAGCAACACTGACAACTTTGCTGAGTTTAAAAGATTTTTTGCATTTTATTAAAAGGAAACATTAAACGCATATATGTTCACGATCATTTCCAGCAAATTCTGTGCTATGATCTATTTTGAAGAAACTGCTGCAAAAGCTGAACTGGGAATATAATCTGAAAATCAAAAATATCTTGCAGTTGCTGCTTCAGATATATTTACCATATGAGTTAATCAGAGTGAAGTTGAAATGGTAAATAAATAACTGTTCTGAGAGGTATGATATCACAAAATGGATTAAGTGAAAGAGATGTAAAAATATCGAATCTATAAAGCGTATATGACGCTTTCGAGACTTTAAAAATATCTGGAACAGTAAAAGAATTAATACAGTACTAATGTTAAAAATATATGCAATCGCTGTATAGCCAGTACTAGACTGCCTTTATGCGTGTTAATGTTGTAAAAGTACCATAGCTAATCATAAACTAAAAAGTATTCGAAAAAGGTGTCTCAGGTGAATTTTAATATTCATTTTTTGGACCACGTCAAAAATGAAACAGTATTCGAGAGATCTGGACAAAGAAAATTAGATTAAATATTTATTGAAGGAACTTGAGGTTCTTGGGTTATTTATTGAAAATGTATGAATGCAGATATGCAAAAACTTGCTATTAACTGGTAGCCAAATCAAGGAAAATGGAAAAAAGGAAGACCTAGGGATACTTGGCTCAGTCTGATCGACACAGTTCAGCGAATATTGAACATTTCGTGGGAATAGTCTGTGTGGGCTGCTGACAAAAATGAACTGGAGGAAAGTTTCCGGCCTTTGTTGTGTTCCGAACGCAAGAATTGATGATGATGCTGATAATCTATAATAAGACCTAGTATCTGTTTGAAACAGGTTTTTGGCTATATTAATGAAGATAGTGGCGTGGATGTGTGATGCTTGTTATTATACTTGTTATATTCCAGTTTAACATTATTGTACTTTAACATTCACATTCGAAATTAAGGTGTTTAATCGCAATTTTAAATGTAAACGTCTACTATGCAAAGATTGCATCATTGAAGTGCACCATTTTGCACATAAATAATATATTATCCAGCTGCACACTGGTGCAATTGCACAAATGGGCGAATACTTACCACTCAAAATGAGACTGGTTGAGAATTTCATGCACTTTTCAATATATATATATATACTGTATATATATATATATATATATATATATATATATATATATATATATATATATATATGCTAAATAAGAGGAAGAGGCAGATAGTATAGTGTGACACTGATGAAAATATTTAGAATTAATCACTATCTTTAAGATTGATTTCATGATATTGATGAAAAACTCAATTTTTCAGAAGTTTTGGCAGGCAAAGCGTTGGCCATTGGATGCTATAATTAGCAATAGTTAATGAGACATGATGAATCGCCTATATTTAAATGACACAACTTATAAATGAATCAAGTCGTCTGAATATTGAATTTTTGCGACGGCTGATCAATAAGTAGAGAGAAAAAGCATGAGGAATAGTTATTCTCAACGAAATAAATATTTCTGCTGACTGGCTGACTTCATTAAGAAAAGTTTTTAAATTTGAGAGAATAGTCTCCCACATGACTATTCTTTAGTCATGTGTGTGAAGCCACTGTGGTTGCTAAGGGACCGTTCTGACGATGGCTTCTCATCTATAATGGTAAACAATGGATAAAAACGAATGGCGTGCTTAACTATTGACATTTTCAGGGTTTGACCTTATGTGAATTTGCAATGGACATGAAGGGAGTTGGAGGAGGAAATGCCCCTTCAAAGAAAACAATCTATCGATGTGTAGCTGAATTCCAGCGAGGTAGACAACCGACTGAGCACGTGTACCGTTCAGGAAGCCCTGTCGAGACCTACACCGAAGTAAATATTCAACGTGTTCAGGATATGATTCAAAAAGATCAACGATTAAGCATCAGTTACGTAGTTGATATTTTTGAATTGTCATATGGCTCATCCCATCATACAATTACTGACATTTTGGGTTGCAACAAGGTGTGTGCTAGATGGGTTACATGAATGTTGACGGCTGAAATCGAGGAAGTCCGACCAACAACTTGTCGTGAGACTCTCTTTCTGTACACCACGCAAAGTTTCTTCGTAGATATGACACCATTGAAGAGACTTGGACTCACCATTTTGATCCGGACACAAAACTGCAGAGTAAGCAGTGGAAACACGTCAACGACACCTGTCAAACTAAGCAAGATTGCGTTAGCACGTAAAGTTATGGCATCGGTATTTTTGAAGAGTGGTGGAATTCTGATGATTGACTACTTAGAGCGATGAAAGACTGTCACATATATCTACTTTACAGATTTAATAAGGAAGCTTCTTGCAGATATCAAGGATAAACGACGAGGAGAGTTATGTCTAGGTAATCTGCTTCATCAGGATAATGCTCCTGCTCACAGCTTCGCTGTTTCAAAAGCTGCCATTAATGATTGCGGTTTGGAATTGCTAAAACACTAGATATATTCGTCAAATTTTGCCCCATCTAACTTGCATCTGTTTTGCTTTGTAAGGGACCCCTTCGTGGACAGAGATGTGACAGCGACGAAAATATCATCCATTCCATAGATGACTAGTTTGAGGGGATACATGAATCATTCTTTACGACGGTGTAAAAGAAATTGAACGTCGCGGGGAAATAAATGTTTTCCCTCGAGATTACATTGAAAACTTATGAAAATATTGTATTCAGATTTCTTTTTTTGTCTGCATTTCTCATTACACATTGATCAACTCTCGTATATTTCTTACTAATTATACCTTTTATTTTTGTCTTTATTTTATTCTTCCATTAAAAGAATGATCAATCGATCAAAAAAATTAACGCCCGATTCCTCTCCATAAGGCAATGTCAGGGATGTCTCTTGCAAAATGAATGAATGAATGAAATTTGTATTTTTCATCTTAATTTGGAATATTGTTTTAATTTGTTATATTTGCTAATACAACATTTTACTCTTAAAAAAGGAGGAGATTCATGCCCCAAATCCCCTCCAATGGCTATAGATTAGTAATCCCTAAATGCATAGTTTTATGTGCAACTCCACATTCCGCCGCATATCGGCCTAGAGGCATTAATTCATTTCTATGCACTTTACGGCTTTGTGGCAAAAACAGGCACCAGGTCTTACAAACCGGGAGACGCAAACATTTTTGAGGGCTAGAGTTTTTTTGTTTTTGCAAAATACGCAAAAATCTATCAAGTAAAATACTACACCATACTTGGCAAAACTTAATAATTAAACTTGCAAGACAGAAATATAACAATGTTCATGATATTAGTATTTAATCAGTTTTTTTTGCCTATTTAAATATCAGTTTATTATATTTATTTTAATTTACTTTTGAAAACGTGTGAATTGATAATTGCCAGGTAATGGCTTGGTTTCCTGCATGTGGGCTTAACGTTATGATCAGAAGCCCTATATGCTTCTCTACTGCAGCTTGGTAGAACACCTAAATAGTATATTAAGTATACAATTTAAATCGGAATGAATTTAAATGACACTAATTTGATCAAAGAATTTAGATACAGTGTACATCATTGAGGTATTCCGTGAGAGTTTCATTGAATTTGAACTCACTGAAATAATTGCTAAAATATATATCTTTCAATGAAAGCTACACCTGCTGCGAGAAAGTCATATTTCAATATTTAATTACCGGACAAGGTTCTTATAAAAGTAGCAGTTTCTCTGTACTAGACACTTGATTTTTGCGAGCCCAATCGGTTTCATTTTAAATCAGTTTCACAGCAAAGAGCAGCGATGAAATCTACAATCTGCTTGATTCTCTGGTTGGTCGTTGGTTTGGTTTGTCTAATGCATTCATCTGAAGGCTGGGTGTTACAAGCTAGAGAAACGCGGTACTACGCCGCTGTTCCATTATATTTCCAGGTAAGGTTTCGACAATTATATTTATTCTGCTTAATTAATTTCAAATTTTCTCCGATCGAAGTACTATGAATTATATTAATTATAAGGCTCCGATGCGTGCAGTTTTTTATCATTTTAAATATAGTTTTAATACCTTTTTACAAGCGGAGGCGTAACAGTCTGGTTAACTTAGCTTCATTTGCGGATTAGGATATCCTTCCTTGAGGATAGGCAAAATTCAATACATCAGATAATATTCGAAAACAATAACTGAAAATCACTAAAAACCGAAACAGCCTGTGGGATACACATTTCCTGATCTCTTCTTAGCTGATAAATCAGTAAGCTTTACCTTACATATATCCTAAACATTTGCTGTTATACCATGAACATGTTTTGGTTATGTTTAATTTAATGTTAATCGAGCATATCATAAAAACGCCTCGCTACACTTGACATTAATTACATACAATGAAACAAGAAGTATACAAAGTCTCTCTTAGTGCACTGCCTACTGGCAGGTCCATGTTATATAACGCCTCCACTCTTTTCTGTCTTCCGCCTTCCTCCTCATTTCCACATATGAGTGTGTCTTGGAATCATCTCACATACCTAATATTGGCCTACCTCAGCTTCTATTTCCTTCCATTCTAACTTCTGCGATCTCTTTAAATAGACTCTCCCGCCTTGGAATGTTTTCTGTCCAACTCTTCTTCCTATGTCTTAATACATTTATCAACTGCCTATCTCTACCAACGCTCTCCATAACTTTCTCATTTGTAACCTTTTGAGTCAAGCTACTCCTCTCTATTCTGCTCCATAACTACATTTCCAATTCCCCTAGTTTCCCAATATATTTCTTCCTTAAGGTCCATGTTTCACATCCATATAAAAGTTTGGTCCAAACCAAGGTTTTCACTTTCTTTATTTTTATGTCTTTCTTTATACTGTTTGCTAAAAGTTCTTTCCTAATACCGAAGGCCACTTTTGATTTTGCAATCTTAATGCAGATTTCAGTCTCACATTTCCAATCATCGGTTATAGTGTGACCCAAATGTTTGAAACATCTAACCTGTTCCAATTTCGTACCATTTATTGTAATATTAACTCCACCGTTACAATGGGACCGTCTCATCACTTTGATCTTTTGATATTAATCTTCATGCCATATTTCAATGCCGTATCATTCAGACCATCCATTATCTTCTGCAATCCAGTCTCACTACCCGCTACCATTCCTGTTACATCCGAAAATACTACATCTTGTAAAAAATTTCCTCCTACTTATATTCACTCATTCATGTCTGCCATGGTCTACTGAATAATATTCTAAGCGTAAATGTTAAACAGCAGCGGCGAAATGCTACACCCTTGTTTTACTCCACTTCCTATTTCAGTTTCTTCTGAGTATTCTTGTTGCTCATTTATTCATGTGCAAGTTTAAAATTAGTCGATCACTCCAATGTTTTCACACTCTTTAGTGTTGTGTTTGTTCAAATACTTTTTTTCTTTTCTCTGTTCATCAAGAACATTTTGTTTGGAGTTAATTTCTCTTACGAAAGCCTCTTTTTATCTGTGAAATTCTACATGTTTTTTCCGTTTCACATTACCCATCTCCCCGTGTTGTGCTCGGGTGTTGTTGATCTACTGCAGAATAAGGCAACCGTGCGCAACCTACTGCGTGTACGTAAGAGGCGACTAATGCAGGAGTTGAGGATGGCTAGAGCGGACCCACCTCACCATAAAATATTTTCTCCCAGGATTAAATGGTAACTAATCCATCTGGACTAAAAAGGTAATTAATCCATCTAACTTGGGAAGACAAAGGGAAGCCATCTCAGAAGCCATACTTTGCCAAGCTATAGGATACATAAGATACGGATAATCCATAAAATTTGTGAAGAGATTAACGTGTGATCTAAGGAGTACTCTTATGGAGCGAAAAAGCAGACTTTGGGTATGAATGTGTATCTTGAACCTGCCACTTGCAGTGCACTGAAGAAGACTACTCATAATCCGCAATGGTGTGGCTCAGATATTTGAGGCTTCGTATCTGGTATTACGGTGCACTATCTCTCTCTCTCTCTCTCTCTCTCTCTCTCTCTTAGTGCACTGACTACTGGCAGGTCCAGGGTATATAGCGCCTCCACTCTTCTCTGTCTTCCGCCTTCCTCTTTCTTTCCATATATGACTGGGTCTTTAAATCATGTAACATACCTAATCTCGGCCTGCCCTCGAGTCTTTTTCCTTCGATAAACGGTGCACTATCCAATGTAATATTTAACATCCTTGCAGTTCTTTGACACTCTCATCATCAAGTCTTTTTAGACTAATATGCATGCCATATCGCAATGATGTGGCATTCAAACTGACATCTTAATTCACTACTTGTAAGCGTATCTTGATTATCATCAAACCTCACTTCTTTCCGCAACCTCCATCCATTAACTACCCATTCCTCTATACCTTCCAGCACGTCAATCAACTGTTCAATCTCGGAATACCGGTTGAGCACTAGTGATGAAATATAACATCCTTGTCTATGTGTTTATCCGCGCTCCAACGTCCTGCTTCATCTCCTTCAGAGAACTCTTGCTGAACTCTTTTACTATTTTAACTTTTGCTTTCTGTTTCTAAACTTCATATAAAATTATTGTCTTTATCATTCTTTATAATATTTCGTGGTCTATTTATTAGTTGTTTGGCTCAGGATTTCTGAAATTTTCGATTGCTTATGCAAAACCAACCTATTTACCCAGAAATAAAAGCTCAATTTTACCCTAATTTATTCGATATCTAAATCTAATTTCTATAAGTGAATCTGGTCCAGCTGATATATTATCAATGTGAAATATAGGGATTTGAACCCCACCTTGACAGTTTCATATTGTATTCATACAGAGTAGTTCTGGTTTATTGGCCGCTTTTGCTACGAGCAGGCTGCGCTTGCCTAGCATACAGTGACTAGAATTTATCATAGTAACTTTTAAATTGTATTTCTTCTATATTCTTTCGAATTTTTCTTTTTAATTCTAGACTCTCTAAGAATTCCATTTAATTATGTACAACTTCTTTCTAACCTCAGGATCTACGAATTCCTTCTAACTATCTACGAATAATTTCAGATGAAAATTTAAAAATTCTTTCTAATTATACACACTTTTTCATAGCAGCATGATTTCGAAACCGTCCGATTGGTACGAATACTTAACAATATATCAGTATCAGTATTAGTATTATGCCTTAAAATGTGTGTTTATTGTATGACAGAGTCCAATGCTGTGGCGGACTATAACTGTACTTTCGAAATAAAAGATGGTTCACTTAGTGTCTCGCGCCAGTTCCGGTGGTATGGAATCGATATTGAGAGTCGTCGCTTCACCGGTGTAGACATAATATCTGACAGTTCCCTAGCAGATGTCTTTGGTTGCACGAAGGCCTGCTACTATTGCACTCCTTGCTATTATAAGAAAGGAACTTATTGTGATGGTTACGAAGGGTTAGTATTCAAAAAGTAAAGTAAACAGGTAATATAGTGAAATTATCGACTAAGTTGATATCTATCACTTTTAGTGCCACATGTTTAAACCATTTGGAAATTTTGTCCATTTTTCGTCTAACCAGTCCAGTGAATATCCGAGATTTTACTCTCAGATCAGCGCGGCTGGGTTTCGAACCCAAGAAGGTTAAATTCACCTCAGAATCTGTCATTTAAAACTTCATGACGATTCCTCTACGCTACAGTAACATTATAAAATATTTTATATTCCATATATATATATATATATATATATATATATATATATATATAAGTTATTTGCCTTTATTATAGCACTTGCTAATCAAATTCTGTTTGTTTCTTACACTCGACTATATTCCAATATTAAATTAATCTGATGCATATTTATTGAATTCGTAATATATACGGCAGTACACGTGAGGAGTATTATAAAATTCAATATCATAATTTATTAAGAGAAATCTAAAGTTCTACGTCAGAAAGAGATGTTTTGAAGGGACATCCTGTGTTTGTGCATCTAATTCATAAAGTTATTAATCTCTTTAGAAGAATATTAATATGCAATAGTATTACAAGGAAACTCTAGCTATATACATCAGGTGTAAAGCACTTCCGAGACAATCTGCACTTAATATTTGCGTATTTAATTTAATGTACCAGTAACAGAAATTACACTTTATTGTACGGCAGGTTTTCTTTGTGATCCCAGCAAAGAATAATTGTAACATGTATTTCAAGATAATATACTTAATTATTATACACATAACAAGTATATTAGATATATGTTTCTATATGTATGTGCAGAGGTTAAAGATGGAATTGATAGCTAGTGAAACAGTCAACTTTTCGGGCCCTCTGTAATGTATTTACAGGTTTCCAATTATCTAGTATGGGCCTCTCTCGGGGGAAAGCACCTTAGAAAAAATGAGAGCCAGGGAAATGCTTTTCCTCTAGCTATGCTCCCCCACTTTAACCACAGTGTATGTGGTTGTGTGTGTGTGTGTGTTTGTATGTGTACTTCTACAATATTGAAATCTTAAAGAATATTAAAATTAGGAATCTACTAAACCGATACTTAATGCCAATATTTCTGAAATAACTGTAATTTTACGAAACTGATCAGGCATAAACTTAAAATTGCAGGTAAGCACAGTAATTTTTGCTACAACAATAAATCTGTTATATAATTTAGGAAAACATGCCTTCTTACTTTAAAAAAAAGCTGGCAAAGCTAAGGTTAACGTCAGTTTCCTCACTCGAAAGCGATGTCAGTGACGGGCGAGCCCAGGATTTGAACCCGCACCTACTGATCTGCGGTCGAATATCTTACCGACTTCCGAGAAGTCGGTCAACTTTATAAGCTATTATACCTAGTAAAATATTACTAAAAACATAACAAACCTTTCTTATAATTGTAGCATCATAGTAGATACGCATATGTTTATTTAAGAATATAGAGAAAATATTCCAGTTCCAGATAAGTCTATTTTGTTGTTTTATTAATTTTTCAAGTATTCTGTGTGAAAGAAGAGATATCAAATTTACTCATAATCACGCTAAAATACCAGAAATAGCGACGCTTTATCTAAGGATTTTGACTAATATCTAAATCTAAGTAAAGGATTTAATTTTAAACACTAAGTTTTCAATTTTTCCTAAACACGTTGTTTAGAAACTTTAACACTAAGCGTCTAAATGGCTCGTTCTCATTTGAAAGTTAGAATTGTAAATTCTCAATTTTATACAGTATTTTCTATGAATAGTTTTGTAATATATTTATACTTGCTCATAGTTTTGTATTATATTTTTATACTTACTCAATTTATTTCTGGCTATATTTCTAATATTTTTACAGTATTTTATTTTATAGAATGATAATATGCAAAAGCTCTTAGAGACAACACTAAGCAAATTACGGCGCCGAAATATTAAATATTATATATATATATATATATATATATATATATATATATATACAGTATACATATATATATATATATATACATATATATATACATATAATTTATATTATATTATTTTTAGATTTTCTATTATATTATTATGCTTTTACTGAAACATAAGTTTAGCCAGACCGCAAGAGACAATTAATCAAGCTATTCTTGCAAATCGAAAGAGGCTGTAGACATGTATTCACAATGGTGATAATTTTATGCATCTACTACAGTAGATGGCTCTACCACACACGTAAACGACTCTTTCATTGGCAATAATCGCTTAAAAGGGAATGGCTGCTGACTGTTTAAAAGGCCTTGTTTAGGTGTTTAGTCATTATAGGCCTTTTAGCACTTTTTAAAGCAGAAAAGCCGTAATTTTGTTACTTCTAAATATATTACACTACTTTTACAGGTTATTCGCAAAAGTCCTTCTCTTTAGGCTTCGTTGGCTTCGATATTGTGTAGAAATATTTTGAGTTCTGTCGAAATTATTGAGATTTTGCTAGGTGGTTGTCTTTGTGTAGCAGTTTATATATATATATATATATATATATATATATATATATATATATATACATATATATAGTGTATATATATATACATATATATACATACATATATGTACATATATATATACACACATATATATATATATATATATATATATATATATATAAAGACGTCTTTATATATTAAATATACATATATACATATATGAAATACATACAATTAAATGCTCTGATGATATGGTGAAGTTATTAAGTACTTAACTAATACTCTAGTAAACCAGTCCAATCTGCCTCTTAAGTGCTGATCCAGAAATAATTCTAGGCCTAAGGATAAATGTTGGATCGAAAAAGATTTAAAAGCAAAAATTAGATTTAAAAAATACTTGCATTTTAAAGCGAAGCAATCAGGCATCAGTAGGGATATGTTAATTTACAAATCCAGCAAAAAAGATCTTGATAAATTAATGAAAATTTAACGTAGGGATTTCTAGAAAAAATTACTTGACTCGAGGAAAAACTCAATCAAAATAATATGGAAAACATTAAGCAATATATGTAGCTTTAAGAAGCAAAAGGAAAACTCCCATATTCGTTATATTACTAAAATAATAAATGAATTCAGAATAAACCTGATACTGCAGATATCTTTACTGAACATTTCTCTGAAATCTGATCAAAATTATCGGAAAATTCAAGGTTATCGATATTACCAGATTAACGTTAGATAATTTCTTAATAATCCTTGCCAAAAACTCTATTTTTTAAACCCTACCAAAAATATCCAGGTATTAAATGTTATTTTAACACTCAAAAAACTAACTCCATAGGTCCTGATGACATCTCAGGTAAAATTTTATTAATATCCTCTTCTTTTTTGCTGAACCCCAGTTTTTAATATAAATTACATTTTTAGTTCTGGTATATTTCTAGAAGGCTTTACAACTGTCAAACTCCTACCTATACATAAATCAGGCAAAAATGATGGAGTTCAAATTACAGACCTATATCACTACTCAACAATCTAAGTAAATTTTTGAATTAACAAAAATTGACAGATAACGATAAAAGAAAAAAAGAAAAGGTTGACAGATAACCGCCCATTCAAATTTTTTAATAAATATAATTTACTCTCCGATAATATAATCAATTTTGTTTCATAACGAGACACTCAACTGTGGATGCTATTCATAGCAGTTTAAACAAGATCCGAGCTCATAAAGCTAATAAAATGCATTCTTTTGTTCTTCTACTTGATCTTAGCAAAGCTTTTTACACTGTCAAAAATAATATCCTGTGTCAAAAACTAGAATACTATGGTGTAAGAGGGTTAATTATGCAATGGCTTCAATCCTACCTAATGGATAGACTCCAATATACTACAGTTGAACAGTCTTCTTCCTCTATATGACCTGTCTCTATAGGCGTAACGTAAGGCTCAATATTGGGCCACCATTATTCCTTATTTATATCAATGATATGGAAAATGCCTGTAGAGATATCTCATTTAGCCTACTCTGACGACTCAAATGCCTTCGTAAATGGTAAAAATGTGAAAGATATGTCAACTGCTAACAGTGCTTTTGAAATGAGAAGAAAATGGGCATTAATTAATCACCTAATGATTAACCTGGCCAAAACAGCTTACACTATATTTTTCACGAATTTTTTCATGAATAGTACATGTAGGCTATATTTCTAAACACAATCTTAATTTATAAATTGAACAAACGACGCTAACAATGGTAAAGTACGTAAAACTTCTACGTATGGAGATCGATGAAGACTTATCTTTCAAATATTATTGTGATACACTTATTAAAAAAATTAAAAACACAAACGGCCTACTGTTTGTTTCATCGAAGAGATCTAATCCACATATCATGTCGTCGTAACCTCTATTTTTCACTTACACATTCTCGTATCAGCTACTGTGTTGAAGTGTATGGGCATGCCTCTTGGAACACCTTAAAGCCACTACATATTCTCTGCAATAGAACTTTAAGACTTTTGCGATATCAAAATCAATCGTTTTAGCCATGCTAAAGACCTTTATAAGCCTTATAATACTTTAGCAATTCGTTTGCTACACAAACTTTGTTCTGCCAAGCTAATCCACAAATGTCTCTACAATAGAGCCTCAACTACCAAAATTTAAGTTGAAATGTTCGATCGCAATTATTCCAATTACTATACTAGATTAAGTGGATCTAGATATTTATATAAGAAATCAGATATCTCATTTTTCAAAACTTATGTTAATACTGCTTTTACTAATTGAAATGAAATTTCACCTCTCATTCGAAATATATGTATTCTGTCATCATTCATTCTTTTTCTTCTCTAAATGCCGTGCCTGTTCCAAGCCTGGGCGGTCATGGTCATATTCCTCCACGTGTCTCTCTTCATTGTTGCTCTGATCATCTCTGTTTCAGTTAACTGCATCCATTTGCCAATACTCTTAATAAACGTCATCCGCTCTCGACCCTTGCATCTTTTGCCATCTATTATTCCTGTCACTACGGTACATCATTCATTACCCAATATAAAAGCCATTCAATATGAAGTTGGGAAGAATATTCCTTACGCACTACTTGTGCTTGTCGTCCAATCCATTTAATTCTAATTTATTTAAATGATAAAAGTTTACGCCAATTTATTTTCTTATTTTTTTGTATGATTTTCCTTTATATATATTTATTTATGAATTGGTTTTTTCTATAAAAGTTTGATATGAATGACACACTGATCTTCATTTCTTTTGAGAAGTCAAAGAGTTATGCTCTCCTTGTACGTCTTCAATGAAATATTCTGTGATAACTTTTTCACAAAAACTGTTTCTCAATTCAAACAGCAGGATGCTTTATTAACGTTTGTACTTCGATGCCTAATTCAATTTTTTATTTTGCTTTTAAATTTGCAGAACCTGCAAGCGCTTACAGAAAGATATAGCAAGTGCTTCAAATGAGGAAAAGAATAAATTCTATAGAATTGATCAATATAATGAATATTATGGTTATTAACCAATAGTAATGGACAATAATATGTCATAGTTCTTAGTTATTTCATAATTCTTAATCGACCACGAGACCAGCTACTATAAGATTAGCGATATAACTGGACATCAACATATTTAGAAATTTATTATATCTACGATACTTCTTAGGTTTCATATATCGAGGTACGTTGTATTTCATATATTGAGTTTTTACAAATTATTTTTAAAGTTAGGTCATTCTAAACTGAAAGAAAAGATCATCTACGTAAGAGTTAAGGATTATATGTAGCGTTGTGAATGTTAGATAACCATCTAAGATAAACTTATACTAAGATTTTTAGCAGGAGATAATAATAATAATAATAATAATAATAACGGTTTAACGTCCGTTTCCTCTTTTAAGGATGATGTTAGGGATGTACCTCCATCACATGTCACTACGAATCGCTTCAACCAAACGACCTGAAGAAACATGTGCTGAAGAGAAAACTAAATATATATTCGACAAATAAAATTTTATCTCAATTTGAGCTGTGTCTACAGTTAGGTTTTTCCAGCCGAAAATATTGCAGGGAAGTATTCAATGACTGTAGACCATTGTTATTCATTATTACCAAGCGTCATGTTTTCAATTGTTTTATTTAGTTGATGGTAGTGATGTTGACAAGGCCAGGACCCTCAGGGTCAAATCCAGAACCACCAAGGCCAAGGCCACGACCATAATGGCCAAGACAAGGTCTTTAACGTCAATTGCACTAGAAATTTAAATTTTAAGCAGCCACAACTTCCGTTAAATATTGAATCATAAGCGCAGAATTACAGATTAAAACGAGATATCAAATGCTGAAAATAACATATTGAATACACAATATTGACGCTATTTTAATGTTCCTATTTTATCTATTTATTTCGTAAAGTGTATGCGTGAAAGGAAAAACAAAGGCCAACAATGGCACTTGCGTGTTCCGACTAAACTGCATAAAATACAATTGAATTCATAATGCATGATCATAACGGCACAAAGTATTAGATAGCCGACTCAATTGATTTAATTAGTCTAAAAGATTAAAAATTTAAAAAACAAAACGTTTTAGTGAACTACAACTTCAGGTAACTCATGAAATTATTGCTAAAATTGTGCTAAAATTGTGCTATTCTGATCGTATCTGTTCATTAAAAATTTTCTTAACTCAGTAGACTCCAGACCCTTCTTAAAGTCATTTAAAGACTTAGCATTAACAACTTGATATGTCAAAGAATTCCAAGGAGCAACACATCGAATTTTGAAATAAGACATTTCAGCGTTGAAGTGAAATAAATTTAAATAAATGGTTTTACCCTTATTCCTAGTAATACCTTGTTTGAAATGGAAAAATTCATTTGAATTTGGATGAACTAAGTTGAAAATTATTTCGTGATACATGCACAAGTCTGGATGCTTAATTTTATCAATGTAGTTTGCCAACGTTGGCCTTGGCCTTGATCAAGGCCAAGCCCAGGGTGCAAGGCCAAGGCCTAACATCACTGGTTGCTGGCCCCTATTATGACATATCTTATGTTGCTGCAATTAAGTTTCAACACAACGTTCACACTAACAGACTATCAAGTAGCCTATTTAGCATTTGTTGAAGACCAACAACTAGCCGAGATTAAAATTAAATCATCTGCATACATAATAATGCCATGCCAACATACTGACTAAACAAATAACAGCAAATATAATTCTCTTTTAGAGCAAGTCTAAATTAATTTATATGCACAAAATTCTAAGTAATGCATAAACCTAGTCACAGACAAACGGTGAAGATTTCACTGTGATAGGGACTTAGTACAAATGAACTATATTATTTAACTTGATCTCTGGATCGGATTGAAAGCTGGATCGTAGGACAGGTCAATGTCAGAGGTCATGCCTAAACGATCGGAGATGTGATGGTCCCCTGACTAGATCTGCATGTGAGAAATGACTACCGCCAGATCAGACGACATGGTTGTTGAGCTGCTCGTGCGCATCTCGTGACCACATTCGGGGGGTCTTAGATCCACGCTCGATCCCTCACACTGAAAGATAAACGAAGTCTCAAGGGGGATGGAAGACCAGTGGTGACGTCACTGTATGAGGGTGCCTGATCATAATTAGCTGCTTCGCTGCTGACGACTATAAGCAGCTTGCTGATCACGTGATTGTAGTCTCGCTTAGTCATGGGATGATCCTTACTGAGAGCAGAGGCTCCACCCTCTCGCGACAAAAACTGTGGCAGAAATTCCTACGAGATCTTGAACAACCCGGCTGTACATCTGCAGACGATCTCGGACTGAGTGGAGGTACCCTGTAGGGCGTGGACAACCGGGTGTGACCCGGATCTATATTTGATAGACAGGACGCAGAGGCAGAGCGAAGCAGTGGAGTGGCCCGTGGAGACGTGTCGACTCCTGGAGTGGCTCTCTAGGAAATTGTTCCTTACCTGGTAGTCGCAAACTGTTCTACCAGTAGTCTTCTCTGGGTAGTTTAGAAGATGATGATGCTGTGGTTCTTTAACAGGATCATGACTTCCTTTAACCGCTACGCCATTATCAATCGCCAAAAGTGTTTGCTCCAGACTCTTCTTTCTGGCACTAAACGTTTTGATGGCCGGATGCTTGGCAGCTGTGATACGCGTCATGCGTGCATTCCTATTATTATTATTATTACTATTATTATTATTATTATAATTATTATTATTATTATTATTATTATTATTAGTAGTAGTAGTAGTAGTAGGTAGTAGTATTGTTGTTGTTGTTTTTGTTATTATTACTATTATTGTGTGTCTAAATCATTAGCGATATGTTAATTAAATCCAATATCTAAAATTACTAAATTACATTTTGTATTCTCGTCTGCTATGGAACCCAACTTTAACTTTGTCCGCTGAAAGTTAAACGTTGCTGATTGCCGCAGGGGGTGATATTGCCCTGAATCCACTGCTTTTGGATCCAGCAGGGCCGGTCCCCACTTCCTCTGTTATCGAACCATCACGACTGTGACTCCCCTCAACAGGCGTTGATGAGGCAATTGTTTCACTGTTGGGAGAATTTGAGAAGTCAACGTCCCTGAAATCCGGATAGCTATTCCTAGAGAATTCTGGAATAGAGTATCCGTTTGATTAGAGCTCTGATTTGTAAAGCCTGATGAGCTCTGCCTCTCAGCCTCAGCCTGCTCTGAGGTAAAAATCAATAATAATAATTACTATTGTTTATAGTTACTATTGCTACTATAATTACTATAATTACTATTACTTTATTGACGAAATAGGCAGGAGGACCAGCGCCATTACTGGTGATAAGCGCGAGAAATCTTTTCTGTGGCAGCGACTGTCTATTGCTCTCCAGCGATTCAATGCAGTCTGCTTCAGTGGCACTTTGGCTAAAGCGGCTTCCCAGAGTGCAGAGGAATTATTTTAATCGCTTTTTTTTAAAAAACTTTTAATTAAATAAAGTCTCCTTTATCTTATTTTTTAGCCCAGGGCCCTTTACAGCCCAGGGCATTTAAAAAAAGATACTATTATAATAATAATAATTATTATTATTAGTGGTATTATTATTATTATTATTGTTTTTATTATTATTATTACTACTATTATTATTACTACTATTATTATTACTATTATTATAAACATTATTATTACTATTATGGGCTCACAGTAAGATCAGCGTTGAACATTGACAGGACGTGAATTGAATACATTGACAGATCGTAAATTAAATACATTGACAGGTAGTGAAATGAATACATTGACAGGAAGTGTTTAAGATGATCAAGTGAAAGAGATGTGGAGTGTAGAATCGATAAAGCATATGACGTATTCCAAAAGCTTCAATATATTTGTAAGAGTAATAAAATTGAGGAACAATTAAAGATAAAAATATATTCAACAATTATTCAACCAGTTTTAATGTATGCATGTGACACCTGGGAAAGTACTAATAAACTAGAGCACAAATTAAACTGCTTTCAAAAAAGATGCCTCCGAAGAATTTTAAATATCCACCATTGGGACAACGCCAAAAATGAAATAGTACTCGAAAGGAGTGTACAAAGAAAATTAGATGAAATAGTTTCTGAGAGAAGGTTGAGGTTTTTAGATCATCTACTGAGAATGTCTGAGGATAGATACGCAAAGACCGCAGTTAACTGGAAGAAAACTCAAGGAAACAGGAAACGAGGAAGACCTAGGAGTACTTGACTAAATAAGATCAACAAGGATTTGAGAGCATTGAACATTTCATGGGAAGACGCTGTGAAGATTGCTGATGATAGAAACGAATGGAGGAATGTTGCCGCAATATGTTCTGTACAGAACTCAAGGAACTTATGATGATGATGTTTAGGATGATACTCGTTATATAGATGTGACTAGACACAGAAATTTTTTTACATGAGAGAATTACATGTACATTCGTCCATGGCAACATCGAGTAAAATTGAGATATATCCAAGCCGGGGACCAAAAAGATTTGCCTTTTTCCTATACAATCCTACTAAAAATTTCAATCTCGCATTTCAAATTGTCTTTGATGATGTGACCTAGATAACAGAGGATGGGATATACGAGAAATTTGTTGAACTTGTATAGGCATTTACCATTTATTTCAAATCTGCATTTCTTAATAACAATAATGATATTGATTGAGAGAGGATGCATAGCTTTAAATACACTATGGATCACAAAAGATTATCAGATTCTGGTTTCGTTAAACAAAATAAATGTCATTGTATGAATTGCCATGCATGGATACCTTACTGCTCTATATGCCAAAGCTAACATTGAATTAAACACTGCCTCAAGCTTGAAATTACTGATATTGAACCCTATATCTACATGTTAATAGACAACCTTAAATCCTCCTGTTCATATCACTGGTTCAGCCCTCGTTAGGTTTTTTCAATTTATTATGTTTCAATTTATCTTACTTTAATCTTACGTTATATTTGTATCTAATCCTGAAACATAAATTCAATATATTTTCTTCGTTTAAGCTTCACTTAACTTGACTCTCAAATTTTTATTTAGTCAATAAATGGTACTTAATAGATATACGTAGACATTCTAAATTCCAAAATTCAATGTTGGCCTGTTACATAATTTATTTTATAACAGCTAGTTTCTTGGCTGATTATAACATCTGGTTTCTTGGTTGACAATAACAGTTGGTTTCCCGGTTGATTATAACAGCGGTGTCTTGGTTGTCTATAACAGCTGGTGTCTTGGTTGTCTATAACAGCTGGTTTCTTGATTGGTAGAGAACAATGAAGACGCAAAATACTTCAACGTTCATCATCATCATCTTCATCAGACTACTCAAACCTTATGTAAAGAAATTCGCCGCGTTCTTTATCGTCACAAGTCTTTAGATATTCTATGATATCTGCGCAGATTCTGTAAATGCCAATGAAAACATGTACTTGAACTACATGAATAAATTAATAGAATGTTTAGGAGTGTTATGAAAGTGTCAAGGAATCAAAGAGATGTATATAAGATATTGAATAATACGCGATTGGAACAGATAAGAAACTAGAAGAGTTTGGGTCACACCACCACGACATCGGCTGGATCCATTTGCGATGTCGGTAAGATGTTCGACCGCGGTTCAGTATGCGTGACGATCAAATCCTGGGCTCGCCCGTCATTGACATAGCTTTCTAGTGAGAAAACTGACGATATCGTTAGCGTTTTGCTTAGTCACCGATGATTGGAAATAAAATGTCGATTGCACAGACGAAATAGGCTTACGGAAAGAGAGAAGAACTACTAACAAAAGTAATTGAGAAGAATACAGAGATAAAGATTGTGAAATCATCGAATGTGGTCTACACTTCTGTACGTATGTGAACTGTGGATGTTAAGGTAATAGGATATCAGGAAACTAAAGGCAATGAAAATGTGCCTATGGATAAGGATGGAAAAGATTAGTTGGACTGACAAAAACGCAAATGAAGAAGTATTTGAAATAGTCAGTGCAGATAGACAGTTAATAAATGTGATAAGAAATAGAAAGAAAAGCTGGATGGGACATATTATAAGGGGGAGCGGGGGTTCCTAAGTGATATAATAGAAGGAAGAATACAATGGAAAAGAGTTAGAGGAAAATAGAGACATGGGATGCTGGATTATCTCATAACAAATGCATGTATAGAGATGAAAAGGAAGTCTGAGGATAGAATTGGTTAGAAGATTATATGCTATGGACCTGCCGATAGGCGGTGCACTAGCTGAAAAAGAAGAGCACACTATAACCTCGCACCCTGTCAAACAAATTAGGAAATCCTAATCACAGATTATAGGCCTACGATTATACAATATTCAAAAGGCAGTATTGCACTTCATTCCTATCTATATTTTGGAAAAATATCGAAACCTTGATAAAATAAAAAATATGCAACTTAACTTAATTTTTTTATTTTAATAAAATAGGAACACCAAAGCGGGTTATTCAACCCTCTACAATTCACATACAAACATAAATGTCAATTTCAAATATGATCTTAGCTAGCCGCTTAGTGAAGGTGTTCGGCATTTAGTAGCTTAATAATGACATAATTATGTTGCTTCCTTGTATGTATGGAACGCAACATTTAAATTTATTAGTATAATATACTATTAAGAAGAAGAAAAGAAGTAAGCGATTATTGAAATCGCATTGATACATTGAAGGATGAAATGGAGTCAGCAATCAGTGAAAAGAAAGCTGCAGGAAAAGGCAACTTTATTCCAAGTTTTGAAAGGAGAGACACTAAACAAGTCAGTGAAAGTATGTCTCTTCTTCAGTTCACTGCCAAGTGGCAGGTTACATATTCATATTCAAAGACTGCTTTCTCGTTCCATAAGAAGACTCCTTAGATCAACAAGTTAATCTCTTCACAAAGTCTATGTCGTATCCATACCTTATTTAGCTTATGGCTTGGGAATAGTATGGCTTCTGAGGTGGTTTCCCGTTGCCTTCCTCAGTTAAATTAATTAATTACCATTTAATCCTGGGGAAAATATTTTATGGTAATGTGGGTCCTCTCTTGCCATCCACAGCTCCTGCCTTAGTCGCCTAAAACGTACGCGCAGCAGATTGTTAGCGGTTGCCCTATCCTGCAGTGGTCCAACCACTCCCGAACACAACACGGGGAAAGTATGGTAGTATGTATGGAAGTGTCAAATTTGGGTGTTTTGCTGGAATATAATGTTTAGTCAGTGATGATCCCAATCAAAAAAATCGTCAATGATGTGGAATGTTCAAACTACAGAACAGTCAGTTTAATACCTAAATCGAAGACATTTGTAAAGAAAATAAATATTCACATTTAAGCAGATTTGATATTGAGCAAGAGACAATTTGGTTTTGGGAAAGGCTGCGGTAAAAGAGGATTAATGGACGCAAAGCATTCCCTTGTGAACGATGCTACGAATATAGGAACGACGATCTTATGTATTTATTTTGACTTTAAAAAGCCTTTGATATGATTAATTATGATGAATAGCTTGAAAAGTTTAGGAATTGACTGGACAGAAAGAACACTAATTAAAATCATGTACATGATTAAAAATTTGTAACAAAGATACAACAAAAATACCACGAAGAAGGTGAAAGAGGACATGGAGAATGACATGGTTGTAGCATTAATTTCGCCACTCTTGTTAAACATAACATTGCGGCAGAAGCAATGATGGCGAAGGGTATGGCAAACATTGAAGAAGGAATAAAAGTAGGAGCTAAATTACTGTTAGATATGAGATTTGCAGCTAATTATTTAGTAGTAGTGTGAATCCAAAACAAACTGAAGAAGTTAATGTATATTCTGAATTGTTCGGCATTGAACTTTGATATTAAAGATTAACATCAAAGAGACAAAGGTGATGATGAGTGCGTCCCTGGAAAAAGATAAAGTCAATATCGCAATATATGGGTATATATTGGAAGGTAACGAGTTCAAATATTTGGGTCATACAATAACTGATGATGGGATATGTGAACTGCATCATGTAGTAGGACTTGTGCAATCGAAGCTTTAGGCAATTAGAAAGAAGTTTTAAGAAATCTAAAGAAACCCAAAAAGATAAAGACATTAAAAGACATCATAATGATCACGATATTATTTGAATGTGAAATATGGACCATAAGAAAAGAAGTTATACGGAAATCAGAAATACTGGAAATGTGGATATAGTTAAGAATTCCTCCAACACACTCCTCGACCCACAAACCTCTGCGAGGGGCAGGGCCTCAGCTCTCGAGCCTGGCCACTGCAAGTGTTAACTCCCCAGTGAGGTGCCCCAAGTTCAGGGAACACCAGCCGCAGAACCCGATCAGCTCACCGGCTGGGTTGACCCCTCAGGTTCTTCTGCGTCCTGACACTGACACCTCTCAGCCGCCGCAAGATGGTTACGTTCAACCCACGGCTGACCTGCTCTCTCCGTTCTACGTCAACCATCCGTTCAGTCTGGAGATCAATGCTCTGATACAGCCTCTTGGTAGAGCTCAGTCTGCTCCCACGAGATCTGATCAGCAGCTGTTTGGTCTGCCACTGCTACATCAACAGCAGCCTCATGCTGCTGGAATGAGGCGGGAGCGCAGCAGTCAGCTGATTGGTGGGGAGCAATTTTCTATGATATCGGAGTTGGTGAAGAGCGAGACGGGAGGGAGATCTGAGTGCAGATCAGCCGATATCACATAGAAGATTTCAGAAAAACTTAAATACGGCGTATTTTCGCAGTGGAATGAGAACGATAGATTAATGATTTTTTAATTAATTAAAATTCATCAATCAATCACCATCACAGATTGTTATTTGATAAATTAAAAATTTAATAAATGAATTGTTTGATAAATTAGTATCTAATTAAATTGCAAAAATTAAAATGTCGTTGATAGATGGTTTAGTAGATTAATATTTTTTCAGATTGACCGTACAGTAGATTTATAATTCACTACATGTAGATAGCTAGTTTACTTTTTTTTTTTTTTTTTTTGTTAAGAATGGAAAAGTTTAGCTGGACCCAAAACGTTACTGATAAAGTTCGGAGCTCTGGAGAGAGTTGGCTCCGATAGACAGTTGACAAATGAATAAAAATTTTAAGAAGAATTATAAATGACATGTTGTACGGGGTGAAAGGTACTACAGGAGGTCCGTCTTAGGAGGACAAATTTAACGAATGAGAAGCAGAAGCAGACCGAGAGGAGTGATATTGGAAGATATAAAGACCCATTCATATTCATAAAGAGAAAAATAGAATATAAAGAAGAGTGTATGCTTTATTTACCATAGGCCTGCCGATAAAATGTTTAATGAGATAGAGAGAGAGAGAGAGGGAGAGAGAGAGAGAGAGAAAGAGAGAAATTAATAATTTATTCTAATTGAACAGAAAAAGGATGTAATAGTATACATATATATATCTAATTACTACAAGAAAGCGCAATATCTACATACATTTTACATTTAGAACACTTACCCGTCATAACCATCACATGTTGATCCCCCAGGATAACAATTTTTGCAATAGTAGCAGGCCTTCGAACCAGTGAAAAGATTTGATAAGGATATGCCAGGTGGTATGTCTACATCATAGAAGCGCTCCAACACATCCAGACTCCATTGGAATACGTGTGAGATATTAAGAGGGGGTTCGTAGAAGGTAAAATTACAGTAATAGTTGTCCACTTCATCGTCCGCTGAATTAAAATACAGTCTTATTTGACACGTTTAAATAATAATATTAAATAATAATAAAGGTTTAATGTCCGCTTCCTCATCCAGGGATGATGTCAGGGACGTCCCCAACAGCACAAATCACTACAGATCAATTCACCCAGACCAATCTGCAAAAGAAGTGTGCTGAGGAGAAGTAAGGTCCTAAACGAAAGCCAGCCCGGTGATCAAAAAATGGTCAGGGTAGATTGATTATGTCTACGGTGGAAAAAGGTAAGTCTTAAGCTTGCTAGAGAATGTTGAAAGTGAAGAACAAGAGCGAAGATTAGCAGGTAAAAAGTTCCAGATTGTGGGTGCTGCGTAAGAAATAGAACGTCTTCCCAATGATGTGAGAATATTTGGAACAGAGAGAAGATTGGCATCGGTGGAACGAAGTGAACGTGAGGGACGATAGGGAAGAAGAATTTGAGATAAGTAAGAAGGCTTGCCAAATCACAGAGTTTTGAAAGTTAATAGAACTATTTTCTATTTTATGCGTTGATTAACAGGGAGCCAGTGAAGTCTGCGAAGTAAAGAAAGAGAGCGAAATTGAAGTCGAGAGGACTTGCAAACAACACGTGCAAGAGAATTTTGGACGTGCTGCAAACGATTGAGAGAAGAAGTAGGCAATCCATGTAATAATGAATTACAGTAGTCGAGCTTTGAATGAACTATAGAATTAGCAAGGATAGTGGCTGAATTTCCAGTAAGGGATGGACGTATTTGCCTAATCTGACGAATCTGAAAGAAAAAGAAGCACGAAACACAGAAGAGATATGGGATTTATTTAAAGTCAAGGTTTTCATCAAATATGACTCCAAGGTTTTGGCGGATCGAGAAGCTGAAAGAGCAAGATTCTGGAAATTAACAGAATTATTAGTAATTTTATTTCTTTGCAAAAGAGTGCCAATTAAAAGGTATTCAGTTTTGGAGGGATTAACAGCGAGACGGTTAGCCCAAAACCAGGAATAAACCTTGTCTAGAATGGATGAGAGATGGGCCAGTTTCTGATCGGAATCATGATTAGAAAAGGAAATATACAGTTGAGTGTCGTCTGCATAGAAATGAAAATTTATGGAAGACTGAGCAAGCAAGTAGCTAAGAGGAGTGATATATAAAGAGAAGAGCAATGGACCTAACACTGAACCTTGAGGAACACCGCGTAGGAGGGGTAGTTCAGAAGAGCGATTTTGACCAATAACAACTGATTGTGTGCGACATGAGAGATATGATGTAAGAAGGGAAAAAGCAGAATCAGAAATGCCAAAACAAGATTTAAGCCTATTTATTAGAATGCCATGGTCAATTGTATCTAAGGCAGCAGAGAGATCTAGAAGAACCAAGGCAGAAACCTGTTTACTACTCATGGCCAAGCTAAGATCATTATGTATACGAAGAAGAGCGGTTTCAGTAGAATGGGGTTTTCTATAGGCAGATTGATAATGAGAGAGAGAGAAGGGAAAGAATCAAGATGAGTGCATAAACGGGTATAAATTACCTTTTCAAGAAGTTTAGAGATGAAGTTAAGGTTGGAAATAGGACGGTAAACTGGAAAGATAATCTTGTGGTAGAGAAGGATTTTTTAGCAAAGGAGATACAACTGCTTGTTTGAAGGAGGTTGGGAAGATACCTTCTGAGAACGAGAGGTTGATTAAGTAATAGGAGCAACTAAAACATCAATACAGGATTTCAGTAATCGTGTAGGAATAACATCAAGGCAGCAAGATGAGTCAGTAGAGCGAAGAATAAAATTGCGTATTTCTTCCGGATTAGCTGGTTCAAAACTAGAAAGTAGTGGTGGTTCAGGCACATTTACAGAAATGGAGTTGTCGGTGTCAATGGAGTTGGAGGGTATAGAGCTATAGAGTTTGGCTATTTTGTCATCGAAAAAGTTGAGAAAAGAGGTAGCAAGAAATGATGGTGAGGTGGTAGATGGGAGTGATTTGGGAATGGTGCGATTAAGCAGGGGTGTCAAGTGCTCCCCATAATTTCTTGGGGCAATTTTGATTCTGCGAGATTAAATTTTGATAGTACAAGCTTTTAGCAGAACTAATCATTTTATTTAATAATTTTCTTTGTTTCAGATACTTGGACTTAATGTCTGGATTTCTTAGTTCAGGTGGATTTTTCAGATCCTTCCTGAACTTAGTTTCGAGTTTGGAACGCTGAGATTTTTGTTTAAGGATTTGTTCAGAAGTGAATGGTTTCCTAGGGTTAGAGCGGCAAAGAATGGTCTTGAGAGGGGCATGTTTGTCTAATATGGAAGAAAATATGGAGCTAAAATGAGCTGAATATTCGGCAACAGTTGAAGACGGATTAGAATACAAAGATGACACAATATCAGCAGAGAAGGTGTCAATGTTAATAGAAGAGAGTTTTCTATAAGTTTTAAGTGTTCTGGAAGGGTGTACATTAACTGTCATAGGCAATTTACAGAAAATTGCACTGTGATCTGATAATGAAGGATCAGAGATTCCATGATCAAGAAATGACATGTTATTTCGAGTGATAAGCAGATCAAGAATGTGACCAGAGGAGTGAGTAGGGGAAGATATATACTGTGTGAGATCAAACGCATCAAGTGTTGATAAAAAGGCAGAAGAATAATGGTCATCGGAATCAAGGTGGATGTTGAAATCGCCCATAATTATTAAATCAGTGGGTGATGAGGCAATGTCTTCAAGAAGGAAAAATCAGAAATGAAATTGGCCTTGGATAAAGAAGGTGGTCTGTAGACAATCAAAAGGAGATAGGATTTGGATTTGCATACAAGATGGAACGACATATATTCAAAGGATAAAAATGGAGAATAGTTACAGAGAAAGAAAAAGTTGACCTAAAAATAGCAGCGATGCCACCACCACGACCAGAAGAACGATCAATATGTTGAATGGAATAGTCACGGGGAGTGAGAGAGTTAAGGACTTGCTGTCCTTAACTGGAGTGGAGTGTCAGGAGAGAGCCATGATTCTGTCAAAAACAGAATATCAATGGACTCGTCAAGAGTAAACTGTTGACTGAGTTCGGGTTTGTTTAGGTTTTTTGTGATAGTTGTGGCAGACCAAATATTGAGGCAGTAAGTGGACAGGTTAGAAACAGAAGAAACAGGGCCAGGACTCAACTCAACATCGCCTTCTAAAATTAAGAGAAAGGTAAGAATGACGTTTAAATGTCGTTTAGAAGTGAGATTAAGTGAAACAGAATGAAGATAGGATTTAGAAAAGTATGGCAAAAAGTAAAGAATCAAGGCATTGACAAACGGAGGCATACGGTATAGGTTGGTAAATGAGTTTGCATGAGGAAGAAATACGGTCAATGGAACTACTGTCAGTGAAGTGGTTGGTCATATATGGAGTAGTGAGGGCTAAAACAAGGTAAATGGAAAGAAAGAGCAATGAAAACACATCTATAGCATGAAAGACGGGAAATGATTTCTTTCTGTGGGTGAAGCAGAAAGAAATCAACCAATTAAAGTAAAGGAAAAACATTCTAGGACAAAAATGTGTTTAAATATATGGGTAAAAAGCGCGGTAAAAAAGTGAAAATTTTTAAAACAAATATGTTAAACCCATTATCGTAAATTAGAAGAAAATAAATGTATACTGAAAGGTAGAAAATTATAATATACTACAGTAAAGTATATGAGAAACAATTTAACGAATTATGAATAAAATATTATATTAAAACAAAAAACAGTATTATTTATAAATAAAAGTGTCATCCATTAGGCTCAGCTTAGGCTCCTCTCCAATTATTTGCTAATGGTTGCTACAAATTCCGCATTAACCTGGGGTTTGGGAAAGTGCTGTTATTACAAAAAATTTAATTATAAGAAATTTGCCAACTCGATTTCTGAGCTTTAAATATCCTCTTCACCACGTTGCGTACTTCTCATTAAATGCTAGACAACTGTAGACTACGTTTATCGTCAGAGGCTAATAAACCAGAACTAAGAAGACAATGGAAAATTGCAGGTTTGATGTTCAAATCCAAAATCACATATGACAGCATATTGTAGTGGTGCGATGTTGATATATTTGTTTATTCACCTTTCCGGGGATCGAATCTTTAGGATCGGAGTCTATTTGCCTCTCTCTGGGAAGAAGAAGATTTTGATACTAATTCGTGATCTAACTAAATAACCAACCAAGAGAAACTATTCAATGTTTACATTTAATGTAGTTTATCAACTTTAACGAAATTCAAACAATTATTAAAGAGTTTTAATGCTTTTCAATATACACATTACATAAAACTACAGAAACATTATTTTAACCGAAAGTGCCTTTAAGACGAAAGTCCTTGAACATTAACTAAGACTAATTAATTAATTTCAACTTGCCCTATTAAAGCTGCTGTCCTAATATTAACTTTTAGAAACTAAGGTTTATTCTAAACTGTCGATCCATCTGCACTGTTGAATTAACTTCTCTGTTTATATATTCTTATCATAAGATTTTATTTAGTACAAAATCCCTAAATTGTAATGATAAACTATCAACTAAATGTGACTTATGATAATACCCTTGAATTTGTCTGAAGGTGATTAACAAAGATTGGATGTCTCCGTGACTAAAGTAACTTAGAGGTTTCGAAGCTTAGAGGTCATTTAAGGTTAACAGATTTAGAAGTCGATTGACGGTTAACCAAGTTTAAGATCGGCTGAAGGTTAACAAAGTTAAAGATCGGCTGAAGGTTAACAAATCTAAAGATCGGCTGAAGGTTAACAAATCTAAAGGTTAGTTGAAGGTTGACAAAGTTTAAGGTCAGTTGAAGGTTGACAAAGTTTAAGGTCAGTTGAAGGCATAAGCAGTTGGTTTGCTATATCTTATCACTACAATATCAACTCTACCTACATGTACATGGTGCTAGGTTTTCTATTGAAATTCTATAACAATAATAATAATAATAATAATTATTATTATTATTATTACTATTATTATTATTGTAGCTGTATCACTTGACGATTAAAAATTTATGGCGAGTAAGCTTATATATTTAAATGTTTATTAGTATTATTATTATTATTGCGAAAGTTAAACTTTGCTGATCGCAGCAGCGGGTGACATTGCCCTGAATCCACTGCTTTTGGCTCCAGCAGCGCCCGTCCCCACTTCCTCTGTTATCGATCCACCACGGCGGTGACTCCTCTGAATAGGCGTTGATGAGGTAGTCGTGAGACCTCTGTTGGGAGAACCGCTTTTTGAAGTCAACAACCCTGAAATCTGGATAGCTGTTATAAGAGAATTCTGGGATCTAGTTTCCGCTTGAATAGAGCTCTGATTTGTAAAACCCGATGAGCTCTGCCTCTCCGCCTCAGCCTGCCCTGAGACCAACATCTGGTTCAGCCCTAGACCCTGGTGCTGTGGCCCTAGTGGGAAGGACCCCTGGGACGCAGAGACCATTCTAGCCTCGAGTATCTCCTTTTTCTCGCTGACGGTCAGCCCAGAAAACTCTTGTGGATCTATCTCAGGCTCTATGGACGCACTCGAGGAGGAGGGGGAAGGTATTGAGAGGCCGGGACGTAGGACGCATCTCTTCACTTTCAGACGGGCTGTGTTCAACCCGTTGACGATCACCCTCGTGCTCACGTGCTGCCCCAGTGCCCGCTTGTCATCAGTCGGCACCTGAGGCTGAGGCTGCGTGGACTGGATCCCAAGTTTGATTTGAGTTTTTGGGGGCACGGGTCGGGCACCTGTTAGTATTTGGCTTTTATTTTGGGTTGGAACAGATGAAACCACAGATGGGATGGGGCTTAGATTCTGTAGGTGCTGAAATGGCAGGTCTAAGGCTAAATCCGGGTAGACTGATGGAGGTGTTTTCCATGTTTCTGGTTACGTCCGGACTAACAGCGTCCACATAGTATTCCTGAACCACACCGCGGCCGTCACCTAACATGTCAGTGTTGTACCCGAGGAGCCACCGCATTTTATTATTATTATTATTATTATTATTATTATTATTTTTACCCCGGTGTAAAGAACCTGGGGTTTGATAAATTATTATTATTATTATTATTATTATTATAAAGGTTTAACGTCCGTTTCCTTGTACAAGGATGATGTCAGTGATGTTATGATGTTGACATTTCAGCCGAAGTATAAAATTTGGCTAAGTTCTCTAGGAAATCTCAACCTGAACAATTACGGAGCTAATCCTAGGTTAAGCCACGATTTATAAATACCAGTATAAACAGCACAACCTATGCACTTATGCACATCTCTTATAAGTTTTCGAGAATTTCGACCGGAAAATATTTTAAAATTAATAGGGTAAATAAAAATCTAAATCATACTCTGCACATCGCGTTCAGTGGGGGAAACGAATACAGTGTGCCGCGAGACGAGGAGGCCGTCAGAAGATCGCATTAGACACACGAAACCAACGATCAAACACAGCATCAGGTAGACTGTAGATTTCATTGCTGCTCTTCTCTATGCAACTGTGATTTAACATGAAACTCATAAGAAATCAATTGCCCAGTGTAGAGAAACAACTCCTTATATAAGAGCCGTATCTGAACATTATTGAAATATGGTTTTAGGGAAGCAGGTGTGGCTTTGTTACAAAGATATAAATTCTAACGCTTATCTAAATTCAATGAGTAGTGTAACGTAAATTATAACTACTAATGATTAGACTAGAGAGCAAAGTATAGGCCTATACTAAAAATTTCTCTGCTGCTCTTATCTACTAAACTTTTATTTAAAAGTATTAAAGTAAAAAAGTTTGACGTTTTATTTTTTTTCTGACGAGTTGATCTTGTCGGAAATTAGCGGTTTAAAACAGAGTAAAAGCTCCTTTTATAATAGATATGTCTGATAATTAATTATTGATCGCAATTTGAATTTCACGAAACAGGTGCAGATCTGAATTGTTCATAAATTTATTCGTTAATTAGTTCTATTAAGTTAATATAACTTCATTTTATTTAATTCCCATCCATATGATACATAGGCCTATTTATAGTAGGTAGCCTACTTGACTATTTTAGAGCACTCTTTATGGCTGTTGCGGCAAGGTGTTTAACTTTCTGCTGATTTTTCGAAAATGTATTTGTACATTTACTCTGCAAAACATGTTGACAATTATATAGCATAGAGAGACAGTACGCCGCTTATTAATATCTTTGACATCAATCACAATCTATAAGGTTTATTTCTTGTAATTTTATAAAAATTCATTTTATCAGCAGAATTGGCTGAGAAGGCGTAGATGTAAAGGATAATAATAGTTAAAGAGGCATGATGAAAAGAGTTAAAATATGATAGAATATTTAAATGAATCAAATCACCTTGATACAGGATCTAAGTAAATCGTTGTTGGCGTAAATTATTATTATTATTTCATTCAATCGTTAATCAATGAATGCCTAAATGACGTGACATAAGTTATAGGCCATCCGTTTTATAGGTATTTAATTTGATTCTCTATACAAGTTTTACCTTGAAATATGCAAATTTTCTGATAGTTGTGTATAGAAAGTCAACATCGATTTTACAAAGTATAACTTGTAAACTTTTGTTGAAATAATGTTACTGAAAATGTGATAGTGCGGAATGATTGACTTACAGAAATTATTTAGAACTTTTACAGAACCAGCGCGTTTGTATTTCTATTCTACCACAAAAGTCAATTAAGAGCGTTCTGATTAGCTAGAACAAAGAAGTTTACATGTACGTTTACATGTATTCACAGAATTCATGCGCTATCCATTAAATCGTAATAATAAACCACACTTGATCGAAAGCTGCTGTAGTCCAGAGGTTAAAATCTCATGCTTTAGATCTTGATTCCTAGGTTAGATTGCCGCTCGCGTCACTTTTTAGGATTAGAGTATGCGTTAGAATTACGGATAGGGTTAGCTAATAGCTAAAAACTTATCTCAAAAGTTAAAGTAAAAAATTGTGGTAGAATAAAAATACAAGCAACCGGCGAACATAATAATAATAACAACAATTAGATTATACATGTATGTATGGTACTTGTACACTGTTCACGTGACACGTATGAGTAATTGCTACTTTTGATACTTATTCATTAAATTTTTCATTGTACTTTGATAAAGTTGGTTTAAAGTTAATTAAACCTCAGGGATCGTCCTTGGATAGCTGAATGCCTCTGGGAGAGAGAGCGGATGTATGCTATGTTTTATGACTGCTCCCTGAGTGATTCGTTGTTGTTTTCTAACTTTCGCTACTCGCTTGCGTTTGTCAGAGGTAACTTTGTGTTATTTTATAACTAATCTCAGCTAGTATTAATATCTAATGTCTAACTTAATTATCACAGCACACTCCGTTGATAATGACATGCCCAATGCTTTATTTAATTCTTTGACAACTTATACAAGTTGGTTATCATAAGTGAATCAACAAAATCAATAAAATGAGCGACACAAATATATAGTTAATAATTACGGCATAGGGTGCTACATAATAAATCAGACGACTTTGTATAACCAAGTCCCTTCCCTAAGTAGCTAACTGACTAAAGAAGAATAACTAAGCCTGAGAGACTGGTCCGTGGCGGTCTCCGATAGCTCGAATCCTGATTCCTGCTAGTTGATCGTTTGCGAGCTAAGATCGAGTCCCGTGAGCTCGTAACTCCAGATTAAACTAAACTCCATTTAAAACCCGAATGTCAATTATTCTACCCCTAAGCCTTATATAATACTCTATTCCAGGCTCATAATCGGCCTTCATAAATAGTAAAATACACTTCTAAACTTAATAGGATTCATATACTAAATATTACCTTGAACGAGAATTACAAGATTACAGCCAACATATTAGACCTTGTGAGAGACTCGAGCCAAGAAGATCTTGAAGTGAAATAATCATTTAGTCAATAAGACCTTGAAGTGAAACCTTTTAGCATTGCCTACAGATTATAACTGAATTGACCTCGACTAGCATATCAATGTTCTAGCCTTGCTTACAGATTATAACTGAATTGACCTCGACTAGCACATCAATGTTTTAGCCTTGCCTACAGATTATAACTGAATTGACCTCGACTAGCACATCAATGTTTTAGCCTTGCCTACAGATTATAACTGAATTGACCTCGACTAGCACATCAATGTTTTAGCCTTGCTTACAGATTATAACTGAATTGACCTCGACTAGCACATTAATGTTTTAGCCTTGCCTACAGATTATAACTGAATTGACCTCGACGAGCATTATTTAATAGATAAATCACAATTCAACCTCGCAATAGAGTTCGCAAACAATTTGGCCTTGAAAGCGATGTTCACCCTTATAAAACCATGACCCTAGACTTGATCATTACAGTACATTGCCATTTGGGTGCATTAAACAATCCGATGTCACACAAAAGTAAAACACGCATTATACTGAAGTGATCAACTACGTTGATATCTATCACTTTTTAATACCACATGTTTAAATCGTTAGGCAATTTATTCCAATTTCTGTGTTACCTGTCCAGTGAATGTCCGAGATTTTACCCTCAGATCAGCGCGGCTTGGATTCGAACCCACGAGGGTTCAATTCACCTCAGAATCTGTCATTTAAAATTCATGACGTTACCCCTACGCCATTTAGACAATCTAAATTCACAGACGCAGAGTTGATACTTATTCATTGTGCATTACCATTTGGATGCATCAAAACAATGCGATGTCAAGCACATACTATGCGCCTCTTACAATCTATATAAGTAGTAGGCCATGGTAATTTAGGTATAACGCAATTATTTAACTATAGAAAACACAATTTCTTCTTAAATTGAACAAATTCGTTTTCATTTCCGTTTGCATGTAGGCCTACGTCGCGTTGACATTTTTATTATTTCCGTTTACCTTTTTTATATTTGTTTACTTTCCCGTGTATTTCTCTGCTTACTTTTCCGCTTGCTCTTTCTTTATCCATTCATATTTTCTTTGCTACATTAGTTCACTTTAGATGAAATTTCTGTGATCATAATAGACATTGATATAACTACATAATGCACATAAATACATTCAGGGCCTACATGTAAAATAGATTTATCTTCATGAGATGCATGAAATATACACAGATCTATTATACTTGAATCTATCAAATAATTATATTACCGGACGTGTAACTTAGGGGTTACTTTGTTCATATTGAATGCTTAGAGAAGCCAATTCACTATTTTAGGAACAGCTAGTTTCAAATGCACAAAAGATCTCACTTCTTCGCACGTTATGTAAAATTGCACAAATTAATAATATAAATACTTAACATGAAATAAAAAAATTTATTGTAAATTTCAAGTTATTTCACTTTTTTATCCCATCAGATATATGACTCTGAGAGATAATTGAAGAATAAGAACTAGTCTTCAACATCCTTATGTTATGTTTTGTAAAAAAATTGTTTTTTTATCTCAATCATTCACAAGGCAAAATAAATTTCCTTTATGAAATCAAAGTAATGGCATATAGGCATAGTTGTTCAAATATACCAAGTTATTCTTAATCCATACTCTCATTGGCAGTGAACGTGGTATTTAATAGTTCAATCTTTTTCCTACACAAAGTAGTATTAAAATTATTATCAAAATACGTCATGCGTAAAAAAACTAAAAAGCTGGTATAGCTGGTGTTAATGTCAGTTTCCTCACTCGAAAGCGATGTCAGTGACGGGTGAGCCCAAGAGTTGAACCACGCACATACTGATGATCCGCGGTCGAGTATCTTGTAACGTTATAACATTGATAAATTGACCCGTCCTCACTGGAATTTCACACCGTTCACTTCACATGGTGACTTTGCTGATGCGAATATTAAGAAAATGCTGAACACAGGCCAAAATATACGAAAGTATTAGGTGACCATTGTTGTTGTATATATAAGGAATTCTGATGGAGCTGAATACAAATTGGCAGTAGCAGATTATTCGTGGAACAACATAACATTTTCTTGGCAACTTTGCCAACATCAATTATTCTTTTGAAATTTAACACCTCAAGCGGCCGGGTCTACCGGAGCATATAAGAGTTTGAACACCGCCCAGTACGTATATTTTAACTTGGCCAGAAATTTGCAAAATTCCTTTTATAGCATCACTATGTCATTTTTTCTGATACTTGTAATAAATTATTAGTAATTGCTTAGTGTGATTAGGCTATTTCATAAGGCTGGCTTTGCAATTTATTTTAAATCAATCAATAAGGATTTAACGTAAGGCTGCTCGCCATAGGGCAATGTCAGGGACGCCTCTTGCAGACTCTACACAAACAGGCGCCAAAGCACCACACGATGGCGACTGAGTACACAGAGACCACAAGAGAAATCGAGATCAAAAACAGTGCAAGTCCATGATCAAAGGCAAGTGGGTCAAGATTTAGACCTATGGCTATCTATATTTTGCCTCAATTGAATTTACACAAAATCAATTTTGCAATAATATCTACATCATTGGAAACTGATTGATGTCCTTAATCCGCTAAACTTTGCTAGACTTAAGGCAATCGTTGGCATAAAAAACATACCCAGCATAAGTTTCACAAACTGTTCCTTGCATACCGCAAGCCTAGCAATAGAAACATATTCGCCCGGTTTTAAGGATGTCTTTTAGATCAGGATGATCGGTTGTTGTTATCTCTTCCTCCACATAAAGAGGGTTTTCCATGACTATGTACTCCTTCCCACGAAAAGTTCTCGTTACAGGAATACGCTACAGTCCAATCTAACAACATAAACACAAAGTTAATACAGAGCAAAACTAATGATTTTTCTGTGAAAAACTTTGGTTTGAAAGTAGGAATGGAATTGGCAAAGGGGAGAATATATTTTTGGAAATAGTTACTAATTATAATTTAGCACAACAGAACTGACTCTTCAGGCAGCTCAAACGCACTTGACATTATGTAATCCAGAGGTTATCGAATTGCTTGATTGAATAGCAGTTATCGAATAGCATATATACATGTATCTCTCTCTCTCTCTCTCTCTCTCTTCAGTGCCCTGCCATGTGACGGGTTCAAGGTACATATTCACACTCAAAGTCTGCTTTCTCTCTCCATAAGAGCACTCCTTAGACGAAAAAGTTAATCACTTAACAAAGTCTGTACCTTTTGTAGCCTACAGCTTGGGGAAAGTATGGCTTCTGAGGTGGTTTGCCGTTGCCTTCCTCAGAATAGCATCTATTTTTATTAATTTCAGAATAGATCAACCGCTCCATCTAGCGGTGTTAAGCAAATTATAAATTCAATTTAGGAACGTCAACCTCAAGCATGTCTTAAAGAATGTGATTATCAATACATAACGCAGAGAAGAATTTGTGTATCCAGTGAGTTTACAATACATCCAGGCTGACTTAATAATATTAGGCCTAATAATGTAATAATAGCCTAATTGTGACTAATAATAATAACAATAAATAATAAAAGTGTAACGTCCGTTTCCTCATCCATGGATTATGTCAGGGACCTCCTCAACAACACACATCACTACAGATCAATTCACCCAGACCAATCTGCAAAAGAAATGTGCTGAGGAGAAGTAAGGTCCTAAACGAAAGCCAGTCCAGTGACCAAAAATGATCAGGGTAGATTGATTATGTTTATTGGTGGGAAGAGGTAAGTCTTATGTTTGCTAGAGAAAGTTGAAAGAGAAAAACAAGAGCGAAGTTTAGCAGATAAATTAATGCAGCAATAAGAGTGCAATTATTGCAGTCATCATTATCCTCCTCCATGAATCCCAGTTTAACTAAGGTCGGGATACAAATAGACTGTCTCAAATCCTCTCTGTCCTACACCAAACCACCAGCCAATCCCCTTTTTGAGAATTCCATTCGTTTCAATTTTTTTAGAAATTTCTGGAGCCTAGGCGCTCACCAACCGAATGCCCTTTCTGACGTTGGTATGTATCTTAGTGCTTTAGTCGCCTTCTACGACGCGTGCAGTCACCGGATGGTCAATTCTTGAAACAACCCGGACACTACACGGGGAATGCAATTATTGCAGTAATTATTTAAAATTCTTACAGTTCAGCTAATGTGACTAAGAAATCTTACCTAGCCCTCCTATTAGGCGAGGTGCGAACAGCTTGGAGCCCTGGGCAGGGTGAATTAAATACACAAAACAAATTGCAGCAGACAGAACGAGACAGACTGAAGTTCTCATTGCAGTTCCCACTCTGTGATACAGTGCTATCAAACCAGCGTGAATCCTACTGCAGCTGATAGTCGTTTGTTGATAAACAGTGAATTGAACATTATGACTAATACAAGAAAAAACTATAAATTGTTCCTTAAATTGACATTTATATTGGTATTTACCCCGCAGAAGCTATGATTGCAAAGCATTTTGCAATTTCCTATCTTCTAATAAGAAAGAAACACATTGAAAACGACTATTTTGTTCTTTTAATATCAAAATAGTAGGATCGACAATGCAAAAACAGCAATTGTTTATCAACACACTACGTCTGACCTTCACATTTAGTGTATGTTTACTTATTTCCTATGAACTATCTCGTTCAACTTTGTCAGCAAATCATCACAACTTTACGGGGAATTGTGTGACAACGTAATCGATGGCTGGATGTAGAGAAACAACGCCTTATAAAAGACTTTAGCTTATATAAGTTACATATTTATTTTAATTTATTTCATTTATCATACGCATATCACAATTGGCATCCACAATAAACAGTTAGAGCGCATGAACGGAAATATAGGCCCACAAGTGGCACTTACTTATTCCGAATTTAAATAAAAATAAAAAATATAAAATACAAACATTTGCATTAATTATTAATTAGGTTCAATAAAATCCTTAGTGAAGGCCATAATTATTTACCAAGATAAATTTAGCGGAACATGTAATATCATTGTTACGACCTTCAACAATATACACTCATAAATATCTGTACACAATGACAATTAAGCGTACAACTTAGGTCCTGCACTTAATCTACACATACAATTTCAATAATATAAAAACGGTAATGCACTGGAATACTTACGACAGTTAAAAGTTAGATTCTTTGATAGAAAAAAGAAGATACAGTTACAAAAGAAGATAACATTAGAGTTTCACTGATCATTAACAGATCATGTAAAACACATATCAATAACCATACTTCATTAAAAAATCTCTTACTAATAGTTTCCTCAAAAAATAATTTAGAAAATTACAACAAAAATTCTTTTTTTTTTAAAATTGATATGCTAATAATAACTAAAGAGAACTAAACGGTCGTGAGATTTTAATCTCCAGCCTCTAATCTTACCTACGTAGATAGCTATATAAAAAATATCGACAATCAATTGCAATATGATGGCTTCGTACTCGAGACGCCTTGTATCATTTCCCTTTGAAGGAAAGTCAAAGATGAAGAAACGGAGAGGATGCAATAAAATATTATCTAATTTAAGAAGATTAATTTCTGGCTATCGATTAACAATTCTACGGAGAGGATGAAACCAGGAGAGAGAGAGGGAGAGGCATCCTCCATGGCCTATAACGCACAGCGCAACTTATTGAGGTACCGTTTGCGGTGCACCAATGCGTATGTGCATGCTGTGTATATCCCCATACAACACACGGAACAACGCGCCCAAATAAGATGCGTACTGCGTAAACTAACTTTGATTTTTAGGCCCCCCTGGAAAATTTCGTGACGCAAACTGCGTCATTTCTTATATGGCGAAGACGCCCCTGACACGAGATAATCACATTATCTAATTTACAAAGTCTTATTTCTGGCTATTGATTAACAATTACTTTCTCATCACTACATTCGCAGTCAGGGCAATAGTGAATGTAATGATTAGAGTGGCAGATGAATGATGAGTTTTATATTACTGTTTAATAGTATTCAAAAGGAATGCAAGCAAAGTCAACAACTAAGCCAATTAATCATTTAAAAGCAAATGCGTGATTAGTATCACTAAATGAAATAGGACAGTTAAGAAGTGAAAAATATAATAGTGGTAGGCTATAAAAAGAAAAGGAATAAAACAAATTCAAAAGAAAATAAATTCAATCATGAAGGCAAGGTAACTTCATACAAAGACCTTTATTTGGCCATGCACAAGTGCCGAAGTTTTTTTTTAAAGAGAGTGAATCCGGTGATTTGTATTATCAATTATTGTAATTGCGCGTTTTTTTTAAAACACTAAAGTTGTTCATATGTATTCCTAGTGTTTAACTGATTATCCCCATACAACATCATCATCATCATCATCTTCTCCTGAATCCCAGTTCAATCAGGGTCGGGATACGAATAGACTGTCTTAAATCCTCTCTGTCCTATATCATATCATCAGTCAATCCCCTATTTGAGACTTTTCCATTCCCCTAGATTTTTGTAGCAATTTCTGAAGACTAGGCGCTCATCAACCGAATGCCCCTTCTGACGTTGGTGTGGATTTCAGTGCTTTAGTCGCATTCTACGACACATGGAATCACCGGTTGGTCAATTCTTCAAACAAACCGATCACAACAGGCCTCTCCCCATACAACAGTACCTTTTAAATCTGATTTCAATGAAAGTTTTTAAATTACTGAATATTCTAAGCAAAATTGAAGTATAAATTGTGTAAAAACAGTATTCGAAATTTAAGCCCATACCTACTATACGTAATCTAACCTCAATTAAATCACTGTACTGTTATATCCCCATACAACAGTGGAGTGATTTCATTGAGGTAAGACTGCATATAGTAGCAATAGGCTTATTGATCGAACACTGTTTTAATTAAATTTACACTTCAACTTGCTAAGAATCATCAGTAATTTAGAAACTATCATTGAAATAAGATTAAAAAGGTTTTTCAATTTACTTTAAGTCAATAACTGCAAATATAAATTTTTTGGTTCAACTCTTTAAAATCGTCATGTTATCAATTTTAAAATTAAAAGTCTTGTTACTATCGCAGTGTTCATAAAACACCGGTATATTTTATACCCAAACGTCATATAAATAGTTTTAGATACATCAACAGATATCGTATTTCTTACGCAGTGGTTAGGATGTACACACACGGTGATAAGTTCTTGGAATAAGAAGGCTAGTGAGATGATCTATAGGATTACGATTTTCTAATACGATATTTTGACATCATCTATTCAACTGCTTACAACCGGAAGCCTCGGTGGTTTTGCGGTATAGTTGCTAGGGTTTAGATCATGGGGTTTGAGGTTCGACTTTGGCTCGAGTCCCTGTTTTGGTTTTACAGAATTTTTAGTTTCTTAGGAATATGTGTATAGTTAGGGTAAAGGGTAGGGTTAGGATTAGGGATAGTTTAAAAAGTTGAATTCAAATTACAATTACATTGTTTTTTAAAGTCTATTCAACAATAACAATTAAGCTCCTCCTACTAGTTCTCTTATTCCAAGATCTTGTCACCGTGTACATCGTAACCACTGCGTATTTCTTAAACCAATCAGGCTTGGTTAGAATTTGAATGGACGACCAGTTTGAAGGACCGATAGCTACGAGATTTGAATTAAAATCTCGTGGCATTTTAAGAGTATCCTCATATCACATCTTAACATAATAACAACTTGGATACTACTGTTTACTATGTCAACATCGAGAATTATTTAAATCATCTCTAGCAGAACTTCGCGCTATCATAGATATCGTACATAATCATAGATAGAGGAAGAAGTAGCGAAAATTACAAAAAACACTAGCTAAGCAAAAACTCAGCAACGAGATTACAACATTTGTCATTTGAGCAACTGCACTCATTTTTAGTTTGCATATTCATTTTTTAGTTTGTTTTGTTATGCATGCATGATGAATGATCAACTAGATAGGTTTTTTAAACCTTTTTGAGGCCTAGTTTGTGTACATTTGAGTAAAGTTTTGAAATAAAATATAGTTCTCTCTATGCACGAACAAAAAAATAGAATGAAAAAGCGTAACGTATGGAACAATTCCCTCTATTTGTAATACAATTCCCATTACGTGTAGAACAATTCCTCTACCTGTAGAACAGTTCCCTCTACATGTAGAACAATTCCCTCTACATGTAGAACAATTCCCTCTACGTATAGAGCCATCCCTTTACGTCTGAAACATTTCCCACTAGTGCTCCATTCTATACGTCCAACATTTTCAGTAGCACGATACCTTAGACCCCCCCCCTCAACCAGAAACCGCCGCAAAAACTCCGGGTACAAGATGGTCACTCACAAGACAAGGATGATTAATTTAAAAAATATTTAATCGTAATGCGAGGTCACGAAGAAACATCTGCACGGATAAATTTATAACATTTGTAAAATACAGATAACTTCTCAACCACTCACTGAGCAAGCGGAAATACAGTATTTCTAATAAATGAGTTCTGAGAGTTTCACTCGAGATAAATCCGGGCAAAAATGGCGAAAGTCACTGCCTAGTTTTATCCGGAAGACATCTGCATGACGCTTTCAGTAAAAGTTCACCACAGGATCTATAAATAAAATAAACTGCGATGTTAGCACTGATAGGGAAACATTTACCAGATATTAAACAACGCGGACAGCAGAAATACTTTTTGCAAACATAAATAGTAACCGATAACTGAAGAATTATCACTGCTTAAGATATCAATAATCACTTATAGGCTTGATTTACGCTGCGACTAGACTTTTAAGCAGAATTGATTAGTAGAATTTCATAAAGAAATCAAAGAAACCTCTGAATTAATTCAAAGTTCAAAAATCGTTCGATCTTCTTCAAGTTCTTCGAATTCTTTAAGTAATTATTTAATGTATTGTTAATTATACTGTTTGAAATGAAATGTTGATATAAGTATTTAATTCCAAAAAAATTACTGAAAATCTGGCTCCTATATGAAGTCTATAGTTAGCGTCTTAGCATAGTTTTCTATGAAGATTAGTATCAGAAATTATCAGTTAGTATGCTTATAAATAAATATAAGTAAGTATAAGTAAGTATCAGTAAGCATAAGTAAATATTGGTAGGTAGCAATGATATTCTGATAGATACAGTAAGTAAGGATGCAGACTTGGGTGCCACGCATTTTATGCACAATTATATTTCAAACAAGTATATTTCTTAATCAATTTTGGCAGTTATGATCAGGCGGTTAATAACAAAAGCTTCCAGATACGGCAGCAGGATGTCTCTCAAAATAATGGCAATTAGGACCCAATAAAAACAAGTAAACGTAAAACCGAAAGATATTTATATAGTTTGAGATTTCACATATCATACGTTTTGAGAAAGTTTTGACAGATGGAGCCCAATTTTGTACAGGGTGAACACATGAAACAGGCCTCCACGTTTTTGACCGAGCTGGGAATATACATGTAGAGTGGATCATCTCTCACAGTGTAGGCATTCACACCTTGAGTAATCACGCAGTATGGCGAACGACCTCCCTCTAAATCAATCGAAGACATAGCACTGTGTTATATATATATATATATATATATATATATATATATATATATATATATATAAAACACAGTGCTATGTCCTCAAAATCAATCAAAGACATAGCACTGTGTTATATATATATATATATATATATATATATATATATATATAGAGCACTGTGTTATATATATATATATATATATATATATATATATATAACACAGTGCTATGTCTTTGATTGATTTAGAGGACACACACACACACACACACACTCACACACACACACACACACATATATATATATATATAATATATATACATATATATATATATATATGTATATATGTATGTATATATTATATATATGTGTGTGTGAGTGTGTGTGCGTGTGCTTGTGTGTGTGTGTGTGTGTGTGTATTTCATTACTTTATTGGTAAAATATTACAATGCATGTACATGTGCAATAGAAAAGCATCTACTTCTGAAACAGATAGACCTGCTCAAGTAAACAGGCGATAGTTATGATTACAACTAACCAAACTTATCTTACGCTCTTGTTGTATATAAATACCAAAGATTTGGCGTTGAGTGACCTGAGAGACCTTTCGGCCATCGGGCAGGCTCTTAAAGTACTCTTACTTTAGTTTTAAGTAATAATTACCTTGCCTCAAACTATTGCATAAACGCCAAATAGTTAAATCGCAGCCATCAATAAGCTATTTGATTCGCCAATTCAAAAACTTATAAGTCCCATGTTTCAGTAAATCGAGAAATTTAGAAAATAGCCGAATTCAGAAGTAAATTTCTCTTTCATGGAGAAATGAAAGTGTATTCATGCTTTTGCAGTAATCGTCACTCTGTCAACCACTCCAAAACCGAATATCTTTTAATCGGCACCACTCCCCAGCAAAGAACCAAAATTGCCAATTCCTCCATCTATTTTCAAAATCTTACCCTCACTCCTACTCCCAAGGCTAAAAACCTTGGTGTCATATTTGATGAAAATCTTGATTTTAAATCTCATATCTCATCTGTCTGTCGTTCATCTTTCTTCCAGATTCGTCAAATCAGACAGATACGGTCATCTCTTGATAAAAATTCATTCATAATTCTTGCCAACTCAATAGTTCATTCTAAACTTGACTACTGCAATTCATTTGCTATATGGTTTACCTTCTTCTTCTCTCATGCATTTGCAACGCGTTCAAAAGACTCTAGCATGTGTTGTCTGTCGATCCTCGAAGCTTCAGGCCACCTCTAGTTCCTTACTTAATAACCTTTATTGGCTTCCTGTAGTTCAAAGAATTAAGTATAAAATTGCTCTTTTAACTTTCAAAACACTCCTTTTGGGTAAACCTTCTCACCTTTCTGATCTCCTAATCCAATATCAACCTTCTCGTAAGCTTCGTTCTTCTGATACCAAACTGCTCAAAGTTCCTAATATTCTCACTTCGTTAGGTAGACGTTCATTTTCTTTCTCCGCTCCTACTGTTGGAACTCTCTTGGGACGTCCCTGACATCATCCTTGTATGAAGAAACGGACATTAAACCTTTATTATTATTATTACTATTATTATTACTATTATTATTATTATTATTATTTCCTTTTGAATCGTTTCTTGTCTCAAGAAAAAAGATCCGAATGTGTCTTCAAACACCAATCAACTTTAATAAATAACACGAGATCATAGTATATATAATAAAGAGGTCATAGACAGAAGTAGGCCGAGATTAGGAATGTTAGATGATTTAAAGATCCACTCGTAAGTGAACATGAAGAGGAAAACGGAAGACAGAGAAGAGTGGAGGAGTTATATACCATGGATCTACCAGTAGTTAGTGCACTAAGGGAGAGATGTAGCAGGATGTACAATTCCTACCTTTCATTTCCCACTGAGTTGCAACCCTTTGAGATAGTAGAGACTGACTAACAGCTACCACTCCGCACAGCACACATAGAAATAGACACGACGAATCCTTCATGTCATAAGCTCTAAATTTTAGTAACTTCTGCAAACTATTAAAACCAGTTTGAAAAAAAGTGTTTGCTATTCATGTGAACCTAGACAAGTATATATTCTTGCATTTGCTGCATTATTTTGACGACTCTATGATTAACTGGACTACCTCATGTATGCTGCCTCATGTAGACTTTGGCGGCCTTTTTTATAAATTAGTTGCTTATATAATGAAGAGAGAAAAGCTATTTGACAATTTAGTCAATTAGCAGCTTCCAGCAGTAATTCATAAATTGCATGATGTAGGTCTACATGCAACCGTTGCGGGAAATAAATATCGTTGCAAATATGAAGTATTTTTTGTGCTAACAGCACAGCACTATTAGCAAGCATTTGTTGCTTAATAAAACACATTACGTTGAATAAAATAAGCTGAAATTTAATGTTTAGTATGTTCTAGTACGATTAATTACTAGAACATGCTATTATTATATATATTGTACAAGCAAAATATACAGGAAATACTGTTGTACGATAAGGAAATATTAACTAATGCAGTGGAAGTGCAATGTTATCCACTGTCTGGAATTTAAAAGGTAAATTTCGATATTTAGTTGTCCTATTAGCGTTGTGACCGGGATATTCATTACAGAGTGTACTAACTGTAAACTGAACATGTGTAAGGGGGGACTAAGCAAGAAACAGAGGAAAACAGTGGAAATCCACCTTATAAGTCTTTCTGTCTCAAGATAACGCTTCATTAAGGCTTGGTCTTGGCTAGACCGTTGTGATGAGAACAACTGCTTAGTAAATGAAGTGTTAGTACGGTATATATGAATAGTAAACAGGATAAACCGGTAAACAGGATAGTTTTTTCAGGGATTGACGCCTCCTGCCCGGTAAATGTCAGTCAAAGCTGAGGAAGGCATAGGGGGCCCACCTCGTCAAAAAGTACATCCCCCAAGAAAATAATGGTATATCACGACAAAAATGAGCGCCCCCAGTCCCGTGCACCCCTTAAATGGGGAGGGGGTGGTAAGAATCTCACGGCCAGACGGCACCTTGGGTGCCCCACAGATATACCAGGAGGACATTCCATGCACAAGGATAAGTGTGGGCACATGGAATGTGAGAACTATGAGTGAAAGGGGAAAGTTAGAAAATGTAAAGAGAGAAATGGAGAAAGGGAAAATAAATGTCCTAGGGATGAGTGAAGTAAGGTGTTTGGGAACTGGAGATTTTATAAGTGATGGGTACAGGGTTATAAACTCCGGAGAAGATAAAAGGGAGAAGGGTGTGGTAATAGTATTGGATAGAAATTTAAGTGAACGAGTAACAAAGATTCTTCAGTGCAGTGACAGACTGATGTTAGTGCGGATCAAAGCAGATCCAGTAGATTTGGTGTTTATCCAAATCTACATGCCTAAATCAGCCTCAGAGGATGAGGAAATTGAAGCGATGTACGAAAAATAGAAGGAATGATTAAAGGAGAAAGCCACAGATCAAGTGATAGTTATGGGGGATTGGAACGCGGTGGTGGGTGAAGGGAGAGATGGAAATGAAGTTGGGGAATATGGTCTAGGAAAAAGAAATGAGAGAGGACAGACATTGGTTGACTTTTGCAATAGAATGAGATTAGTGGTGTCCAACACTTGGTTCAAACATGAGAAGAGAAGGCGTTACACATGGAAGAAACCAGGAAGCACCGGAAACGAGGGAAGATACCAGATAGATTATATTCTGATAAAGCAACGGTACAGGAATAGTGTGAAGAATTCAAGGGCTTATCCAGGAGCCGATGTTAATTCAGACCACAATCTAGTAATGACAAAAGTAGGGCTTCAGCTGAAGAAAATACTTAAGAAGAAAAGCAGTAAGAGATGGAATTTGAACGGATTGAACGAGAAAAGATGTCAGTTTCAGGAAGCAGTAGAAAGAAATGTTAAGGAAATGAAGGACTACGAAAGAACAGGGGTAAATGAAAGATGGTGTCAGCTAAATGAGGCTATTAAAATAGGTGCAAAAGAAGTTTATGGCTTTCTTAAAGCAAATACAGCTAAAAAAAACCTTGGATCATAAGCGAGATGCTAGACAAAAATGGATGAAAGGAGGAAATGGAAAAGTATTGACACTAGTCGTGGCCGAAGGAAATATAGAAGCTTAAACAGTGAACTTAGAAGATTTACAGACAAAGCAAAAGATCATTGGTGGAGTGAAAAGTGTGATGATTTAACAGAATATGATAGAAGAGGGAGGTCGGATCTATTATACCTGGAAGTCAGGATATTAACAAGAACCGATAAGAAAAAGAAAGGAGATGCAAAGAACATTAGTGTAATGGGTAAAGATGGGGAATTGAAGACAGAGCTGGAAGAAGTAAAAGAAAGATGGAGAGAATATGTAGAGGAATTGTATGATAAGGCTGGGAAACCATTTCAAGAGGATTTTAAAATAGAAGAAGAGAATATCATAGCAGACTATAAAGGGGGCCCCGATTTAATGAAGGAGGAAATTTATTCTGCAATTAACAGTATGAAAAAGGAAAAGGCAGCCGGAATAGATGAAATCCCAGCAGAATTTTTGTAAATGTTGGAAGGAGAAACACTCAAAAAGTTAACTGAAGTATGTATGGAAGTGTACAGTACAGGTATTTGGCCAGACGACTTTACTAAGTCAGTGATGAATCCAATTCCCATAAAGCCAATGCTGTGGAGTGTTCGGATTACAGAACAATCAGCTTAATACCTCATGCATCGAAGATCTTATTAAAAATAGTAAATAATCGCATTCAGTCGAAAGCAGAGATGATACTGAGCAAGACACAATTTGGTTTTAGGAAAGGATGCGGCAAAAGAGAAGCAATAGGAGTAATGCGGGTTCTTTGCGAAAGAAGCTTAAAATATGGTAATGACGTTTTTGTATGCTTTGTAGACTTCGAGAAGGCCTTTGACAGGATTGATTGGATAACGATGATGAATATCTTAAAAAGAATAGGAATTGACGGAGAGATAGAAGACTAATTTTGAACTTGTACATGAATCAAAGAGCAGTAATCAAAATCCAACAAGAATACTCAGAAGCAGGTGAAATAGGACGTGGAGTAAGACAAGGTTGTAGCATTTCGCCGCTGCTGTTTAACATTTACGCTGAGGCAATGATGGAGGAAGCCATGGAAGAATTGGAAGAAGGAATAAAAGTAGGAGGGAATTTGTTACAAGATGTACGATTTGCAGATGACCAAAGAATGGTAGGGGGCTGCGAGATTGGATTGCAGAAGATAGGCTGAATAATACGGCCCTAAGATATGGCATGAAGATTAATATAAAAGACCAAGGTTATGAGAGTGTCCAATAATAAAGGTGAAGTGAATATCACAATAAATGGTACGAAATTGGAACAGGTAAGGAGTTTCAAATATTTGGGTCATACTATAACCGATGATGGGAAATGTGAGACAGAAATATGCAGTAGGATTGCACAAGCAAAAGAAACATTATATAATAGGAAACTGTTAACAAAAGTGCTAAAGAAAGACACTAAGATAGAGTCAGCGAAGACCTTGATATGGACCACGCCATTTTATGAATCTGAAATATGGACATCAAGGAAAGAAAATATCAGGAAACTGGAGGCATTGGAAATATGGATATGGAGAAGAATGGAAAGGATTAGCTGGACTCAAAAGGTTACAAATGAGGGAGTCCTGGAGAGAGTTGGCACAGATAGACAGTTGATAAATGTATTAAGAAATAGGAAGAAGAGATGGATAGAACACATTCTAAGGGGGGAAGGTATATTAAAAGAGGTCATAGAAGGTAGAATGGAAGGAAAGAGAGTCAGGGGCAGGCCGAGGTTAGGTATGTTAGATGATTTAAATACCAACTTATATGTGGAAATGAAGAGGAAGGCGGAAGACAGAGAATAGTAGAGGCGTTATGTACCATGGACCTGCCAGTAGGCAGTGCACTAAGAGATATGAATAGTTTAATCCATGGATTCATGTAATGTTGTAACATAGTAAGTATAATGGAAAAACAATTTTTAATTTCATCTCTCATATACATGTATGTAGCCAATTAACTGTTTATGCTATATTGTAAGTTTTCATGCTATTTATGTTACAATTTTTGTACTGTAACTTTCTTCGGCTGTCAGATTCAAAACAAATAAACGAAAATATTGTTATGTAATTCGCTAACATGAGAGGAAACAGTAAGTAGGAATCTGTAGTTTGACCCTGCCACTTGGCTGAACATATAGACTCAGTGATGGTACAATTGACTACATATTTGAAGCTCTCTTTTTTAGAACAATGAAAGAAAAACAAAAACCATATAGCAAAGGATGTGCATAAATATTGTTAAATTTGAGCATTGTGTTTTTCAATCTGACGAAAATCGTAGTGCTATACTAATTTGCAATATTCCAAAATTGAACAAATATTACAGTATATCGATCGTAATCGTAATTTCTCTATTGCGATGTCGTTATTTGCCAATTGAACCCCAAAGTATAAAAATTGCGATTTACGACGTGAGGGACGTGCGATGTGCGACGTGCGATGTGCGACGTGTGATGTGCGACGTGCGATGTGCGACGTGTGATGTGTGACATGCGATGTGTGACGTGCGACGTGCGACATGCGACGTGTGACATGCGACGTGTGACATGCGACGAGTGAATTGCGACGTGTGCCGCCCCGAAAGGTGCACCGTAACACAAAAGCGATACCGTCAAGTGCGTTTTAGGCCTGACAACAAACAACTGGGCGTGGCATATTTAGATAATGTTAGGACTCACCATGTAAGGCACCTGCGATATAACAGTATAGAGATCTTCAATGATATATAATAATTGAAATATAATAATCAAAGTCTCTATTGGTTAGTATTGACTAATGGCATGTAATTCTAACATTAATTTCTACTTTCTGCCTATCAGTAAAAAGAGCTGTAAAGCTGCTGTTAACGTCAAATTCATCTCTCGAAAACGAATTCAGTAACTGGAGAGCCCAGGATTTGAACCCCCATACATACTGATCCGCTATCGGATACCTTACCACATCGCCATGTTAAAATATACATGTGCTACAACTCATCAAAATTTCTAGTACTGGACCAATCCTTAGTTACCTTTCCCCCATTTTCCCTTCAACTAGGTTTCAAATGTTAAAAATTTAAATATGAATAAAATCGAAACTCTCGTCAGTCCAATACATTTTATTAACAAAGACGTAACAAGGCTACGATAAACTAACAATGCAAAATTAATCAATGATCAGAAAATCAACCCATTTAGAGTAGGGTCTACGAAGTACACTAAGAAGAGGAATGCAACAATAGACTAAAAAATTCTGAAATCTAATAGTGAATACTAAAAAGCAAATGATTGACTGAATGATTAAGGAAAAAGCAAAGAACACTGTTTATAAGCTTAAAAACTACAACTCTTAAGGAGATCTACAATCTATTCGTTTATACAATTTCCAGAATAATACTGCGACATGTAAACGTTAATTATTAATATTTTATTAAATCACTAGAGCGAGTCAACGAGCAATTTAAACAACAGTAGCGGATTTAGCGGTCGATGAAATTATGATTCCATAGCCACTGTTGCAATCCGCATGGGTTAAAATTTTGATCATACCACAATATCTAATGCTCATCATTGATAGCAGGGGCGTGTATTCTAGAATTTCTAGATGATTCTAGAAGTTCTAGATGTTTATAGACGTTCCAAAAAATTCTAAAAATTGCAGATGATTCTAGAAGTTTCAGATGATTCTAGAAGATTAAGATGATGCTAGAAGTTCCAGATGATTCCAGAAGTTCAAGGCGATTCTAAAAGTTCCAGACTATTCTAGAAGTGCCTGATGATTATAGAAGTTCCAGATGATTCTAGAAGTTCTAGATAATTCTAGAAGTTCCAAATGATTCTAGAAGTTTCAGATGGCTCTAGAAGTTCCGGATGATTCTAAAAGTTCCAGATGATTCTAGAAGTTTCAGATGATTCTAGAAGTTCTCATAGTGATGCACAAAGAGTACGTCACTGAAGTATTTGTTGTCCACTGCGCAAGCCTCTTCCACTGACCTGGTCATCGGAGGAGGTCCACAACTGAACACCCCGAATACACCCGTCTGTTAGAACAATGAATACACTGAATACAGTGAATACAATGAATACAGTGAATACACTGTACTGTATTCACTGTACAGTGAATACAGTACAGTGCAGTACAGAGCAGTACAGTGCAGTGTAATACATTACAGCAGTACAGTGCAGTACAGTACAGTACAGTACAGTGCAGTACAGTACAGTACAGTACAGTGCAGTACAGTACAGTGCAGTACAGTACAGTTCAGTACAGTACAGTTCAGTACAGTATAGTGCAGTGCAGTACAGTACAGGAGAGTAGAGTACGGTACAGTGCAGTGCAGTGAAGTACAGTACAGTGCAGTGCAGTTCAGTTCAGTACAATGCAGTATAGTGCAGTACAGTTCAGTAGAGTACAGTACAGTTCAATGAAGTAGAGTATAGTATGGTATGGTACAGTACAGTACTGTACAGTACAATACAATGCAATTCATGCAATGCAAAGCAATGCAATGCAATACAATACAATGCAAAGCAATGAAATGTAATACAAAGCAAACCAAAGCAAAACCAATGCAATACAATAACATGCAATACAATACATTATAGTACAATACAATAAAATACAATACAATAAAATACAATACAATAAAATACAATACAATAAAATACAATACAATAAAATACAATACAATAAAATACAATACAATAAAATACAATACAATAAAATACAATACAATACATTATAGTACAATACAATAAAATACAATACATTATAGTACAATACAATAAAATACAATACATTATAGTACAATACAATAAAATACAATACAATACATTATAGTACAATACAATAAAATACAATAAAATACATTATAGTACAATGCAATAAAATACAATACAATACATTATAGTACAATACAATAAAAAATCATCTGATACAACATCTAGCTCAGCGTAAATCATACATTATTTTATTGTCATATAGCCGAATCATCGAGATCTGATGTTTGATTGTTTGAAGATTAAGCATTCAATAAGTATTCGAAGTTAATTCACAAAAAAATGAATAATTTAGAAATTAATTAATTTAGAAAAAGGAACATAATGAAAAAGTGACATTATTGATTCACAAATTTAGTGATTGGCTAATTCTCTTATTGATTATTCTGTTGTGTGATTGATTGATAAGCGTGTAAACCTTGGGGTGCTCTCTAGTGAGGAGACGGAAAAGCTGTGGGAAATCCGGACGTCCGAAATGAGTGACCGATTTGAGTCCCGTGAACAGACTGCGATTAGATAACTTCTGGAAGTGCCTCTCACAGATGTACTAGACAATCAATCCATCAATTAATCAATCAATTATATAAGACAGTATCTCTCGCAGATGTAATAAAACATTCAAACACATAGTCAATCAATCTAACAATCAATCAATATAACAATCAATCAATCAATTAATCAGTCAGTCAGCCAAACAATCAATAAATTAATAAATAATTTCGATTTCTTCCAGAGATATACTTTGTAATCAAACATTCATTCAATAAAAAATCACCGAAATGGTCTTCAAAGGTTGTACCAGACCGAAACACAATAAATCAATTAATCAATCACTTAATCATTCTATTAATCAATCAATTATGTAAGAAAGTGTCTCTAACAGATGTAATGAAACATTCAAACACGTAGTCATTCAATCTAACAATCAATCACACAATCAATCAAATAATGTATGAATAAATTAATTAATTAACTAGCCAATCAATCAAGTCAAAAAATCAATCAAATCCACCAATCAAATCAATCGATATCTTAATATAGTCATACCACAATGCAAATTTAATTATATTACTAGAACTTTTATCTATGACTTTATCGAAGACAATAATGATTGAACTACACAATGATTATTATAAGGTTCATTATCAATAATTACCTAATTATTTATAAATAATTATCAAACTAATTATCATTAATTTTCATTATCAAACATTACTTCTAAAATCGAATTGGAAGTCAGAGGATCAATTAGATAGTGATAACACTGAAAGCCGCAGTATACGTTTATGTTTTTGTCGGCATTCATGATAGCAGCATAGAGATTAAATTTTATGGAGATTAAATAGCTAGACCTACGATTGGTTAAAATGAATCCAAGCATTGAACGGATTGGACGACAATTTTAAAGTCAGAGAACCGATATAAGAATGGGGTCTGACAATATTCCCGATCGTACAGATACGTGTAGGATCGAACAGTTAATCGTGGGTTTAACAGTTCACTTTGTCTCATGAAACTAGAAATGAGAAGTTAACTTTGCCTCATGAAACCCTAGCTGAGAATATAAAAAAGAGAAGCAATCGTTTGAACTCACCAGCATGGTGGTGCGGAAGTCAAACTTTTCCTTGAACTGTGTGATGAAGACATGGGTGGACACTACGTTATTTGTGTCCTTGATCTCCACATCCCTGATGATATCCGTCAGCCACTCGAAGTGACGCTGGGTGCGAGTCACCCATATGAAGTAGACCTGGACGAATAAAACCATAGATATAAAGGAAGAAGATACACCACAGCCTATAAAATGATGGCGACAATTCCGGTTCGATGAAGGACTATTAAAAACAATTAAAAGACTTAATTATTAACAGAGTTTCATCAGAATTTAATGTAAACAAAAGGGTTTATTTGTTACCATGGGACTATAATGCAGTTCTTGATACTGAATCTTCTAGTTCTCTCTAATATTTCGTTGAGTAGAACAACCATCCATGGCAATATCTAATGATTGAGGAGTGGACACGACGAGATTTGAATTATAAATTTAAGGGTAGTAGATGATACTAAGTGTGCTTAATAATAAATAATTAGTTTTAAAATAAATAAATAATTAGTTAATATTAATAATTAATAATATTAATAATTAATTTAGTTTTAATATTAATTTGAAAGTATGAAAGTTAAATTTAATACAGATACAACTAATAGAAAATTATATTATTAAATACCAGCTACAGTCTCAACATCTTCTAACCTTCTTGCACACAGATGAACGTTTATCCATGGACATCTTCGCGATGTGCTTGAGGATGGAAGCGAATGGAGTGACTCCAATGCCTCCACCGATCAGTATGGACACCTCGTACTTGCACCAATCCTGGTGACCCTCTCCATATGGACCGTCCAAATATATCTACAGCGCCAATCAGTACGATGACATTGACTGTTATAATAAAACAAGCTAGTAAAGCTAATCTTAACGTTAGTTTCCTCATTCGAAAGCGATATCAGTGACGGGCCACCACCCTAGATTTGAACCCTGCACATACTGATTACAATTATAGTGACACTATAATAACTACAATATATAATTATCAAATATATATTGATTAATTAATTATTGATTAATAAATCATCTCGTAATACTATATCAATAGCTAAATCATTAGTTTATTATAATTAATTAAATGAATCCTTTAACATTTAAACTAATAATATATTAAAATATCATTAATACTAGTACCGTTTTTCCAATGACAATTTTACTAATACTGCAACAGCATCATCATAGTAATAATTATAGTAATAATTCAATCAAAATCGAAAGCCCCTGATCAATTGAACATGTAATAAACTAGAGTGCGACATAAGCTAATAAAATCAAATAAGCTAGCTAAATAAGCTAGTACAATTTAGTGCGACATAAGCTTATAAAATCAAATAAGCTGAATAAGCTAGTAAACTTGAGTGTGACACAAGGTAATAAAAACAAAATAACCTTAATAGTTTTATTAATAATAAACTTTATTAATTAATAATAAACCTTAGGTAGCGAGTGGTCCAAGGTGTATCTCGGATCATAGAGTTGTCTGATGGTTCTAGTCCACGGACCCACAGCTCTAATGTGCACACTGAGGTGGTCCTCGTGTGGTGAGGAGGTTAGGGTGAGAGGGTGGTATTCACTGCCACTATGAGCCAGACAGGCCAGACGCACCCACTGCCCTGAGCGGTACTCAAAGTTAGGAGGTTTGTGGAACTGTAGATATGTTACGTCTATAGAAAATAATAGTGACGATTATAGATAAAATATAAATGTAGGCATGTTACGCCTATAGGAAATAATAATGACGATTATAGATAAGTCATAATCGTAGGTTGTCACCACTGGAGCCAGTGGCGATGTCGGTAAGATATTCGATCGCGGATCAGTATGTGTGGGGTTCAATTCCTGGGCTCGACCGTCACTGACATCACTTTAGAGTGAGCAAAATGACGTTAACATTTAGATTTTTTAGGTACGTTACGTCCATATTAAACAATAATTGCGATTATAGACAAATCATAACTGTAGGTCGGTTACGTCTATGTGAAATAATAATGGCGATTATACAGGCATACCAATCATGGCTGTTAGTATGCTACGTCTATAGGAAAATTTTACTTTCGAATTATAAATATGAAGCTACGATCAATTTTATATTCGCTACATGACAGAGCTGTAATTGGAATTACTATATATAAGAATTACAAATGTGACGCTGCGATTAAATTTATACTCGCCAGATGGCAGGCTGCAATCAGCGTTACTTCAAACACACAAACACACAGACAGAACATTAAATTTATAATATATCTTAAAACAATGCCATGTCTTGTACGTTTTCCTATTATTCTTTGTTTCTTTCTCTGTCGAAGTTATGGAACTGGTAGTTTTGACATTGAATTTGCCCCGTTTTGAAATATTTTCTTGGCAAAGTGGAAGAAGAAAAAGAAATTGGAGAAGAAGCAGATCATGAACAAGAACAAGAATAACAATAAGAATAATAGATGAGAAAGAAAAGAAAACTACAAAAGACAGAACTTAATCAAGAAAAATCTCGAACATGTCGGTGACATGTTCTTAGCGGTATGTCATAGTAACTGATGTGTTCATCTGTTTGAACAAAATAAATTTATTTAACTTTTATTAGTGGACTAGATAGAGTAATCATTATTATGTAATTACTTTAATTAAACAATATAATAAAGATATGCGACAAATAGACACTAAATATAACCTTTCACAGAGTGATGTCTATGATTTTGCCCAGGACCGGTATCAGTGGAGACAGAAGGTAAAAGAGGCTGCTCTGGTGTCCACCTTTCACAGAGTGATGTCTATGATTTTGCCCAGGACCGGTATCAGTGGAGACAGAAGGTAAAAGAGGCTGCTCTGGTGTCCACAAAGTGGCGTTACGCAGAGATAAGAAGAAGATTGAATAAAGCTAAATTTTAACTCACCAGATGGCAGCAGTTCCGCCTTCATGACTGAAATCTCAATCTTCTTTCTACTGACACTGACCAGTTGATCGATAGTGAAGAGAACAACGGGTCCGAGGAAGAAATAATAGAAGAACGGTTCTTGGACAAGCCTTCCGGATCCGTGAAGGATCATCAGTATGAAGAAGAGCGGATAGGAGTTGTGAGTCCACCAGAATGCTCTATAGGCGTTCCTACGTGCGTACTGACCTCCGAATATGTAAATTATGAACATCTGTATAGTTAGGAAGATCCCAGATACACCTGTGTTGAAATAAAGATGTTAATAGCATTAATATTAAACTATTAAAATGAATTATTAATAGTACTAATTATTAATATGAATATCTCTTTGAGACATTTATACGAATTATTAATATGCGTTTCTCAATAGCGTAGGGTAACTTAATGTAGATTTAAATGACAGATCCTGAGATGAACTGAACTCTCGTGGGTTCAAAATTTCAAATTCCAGCCACGCTAATCTTGGAATAAAATCTCGGACATTTAGTGGACTTATAATACGGAAATGGACTAAATTTCCTAATGGTTTAAACATGTGGTATTAAAAGTGCGAGATCTCAACATAGTTGATTATTTCATTACAATGCGTGTATACTTGACTTTAATCAACAGTTATATCAATTGAAATAAGGTGTTCATTAATTATTAAAAAATACCTTAATCGAAATTAAGATATTTCTTTATAAGTTAATAAACTAAATAATTTGAGTATTGGAAAATATCATAATGATGTAGAAAAATTGTAGCGATTTGCGTAAATAGTTGTAACTTTACCGTCTTAAATTTCTATATTCAACATACATATATAAAGTTCAGAATTCAACAATTTTTTACAAAACAGCCAACTCTACAAATCGAAATTATCTAGGAAAAGTGCCACAGCGATTGATATTTAAACACCTTTAAGACAAAGAACTACTTTAAATAAATTTTAAAAATATATTGAAAAAATATATAGAAAATAATATAATATAGATCTATATATATATATATATATATATATATATATATATATATATATATATATATATATATATATATATGCGCATATTAGTAGGCGAATATATATTTTCTAATTAATTCAGGTTCATAGTCATCATTTTAAACAACAGCTGGGACGGTTTAGTGTTGCTCTTTATAATGCCATTCACAGACAGTGTGACATTTCAAAGAATTTCATTTACGAGCAGTTCAAATGTGAACAAAATCCGTACGGTCATATGATTCATATATTTCAGAGAATTCGTTTTTGTAATCCATTTTGTGCACGTTACCCGTTACTCTACACTTTGAGATATTTATACTGTGTTACATCAGTTCAAAGATAAAGTTGTACAACGTATTTGATGCTGTTGTATAATGTATTTGATACTGTGGTATATTAATTTGATGCTGTTGTATAGTGTATTTGATTTTACGGTGTATTTGTTGTAGAGATGGGAATCGAACCGAACCCGAACCGAACCCATAAATGAGGAATTTTGACCGAACCGAACCCGAACCCAGACTCTGACCGAACCCGAACCCTGTCTTTGTCTTCGTTCAAACCGAACTGAACCAAAATCTTGAAGTTCCTTTCTCCTTCACCAGCCTGACATTATATAAATATAGTAAAAACAATACAAATATATGTATTAGTTTTTGCATTTACGTGTCTTACAATATACAACAGCATATATTCAGGTAAGGCATTTAGTAGGATTGCACAAGCAAAAGAAACATTTGATAATAGGAAACTGTTAACAAAAGTGCTAAAGAAAGACATTAAGATAGAGCCAGTGAAGACCTTGATATGGACCACGCTATTTTATGGATCTGAAATATGGACATCAAGGAAAGAAAATATCAGGAAACTTGGGGCATTGGAAATATGGATATGGAGAAGAATGGAAAGGATTAGCTGGACTCAAAAGGTTACAAGTGAGGAATTTCTGGAGAGAGTTGGTAAAGATAGACAGTTGATAAATGTATTAAGATATAGGAAGAAGAATTGGATGGGACTCATTCTAAGAGGGGAAAGTCTATTAAAAAACGTCACAGAAGGCAGAATGGAAGGAAAGAGGCAGAGACAGACCAAGATTATAAATGTTATATGATTTTAAGATCCACTCATATGTGGACATGAAGAGGAAAGCGGAAGACGGAGAAAAGTGGAGGCTTTTTATACCATGGACCTGTAATAGGCAGTGCACTAAGAGAGAGAGAGAGAGAGAGAGAGACAGAGAGAGAGAGAGCATTACAAAAATCACTAGTATTTGAGACACTTATAGTTTATTACTGGTTCAGTTGATAGCAAAAGGTATATATTATAATATTTCTGTGGAAGTACATGTGTTTACCAAATCGTCCTTATTTCACATTTTATGTTAATAAATTGCACTTTGTCTCTGAAATATTGCATCAAATTTTAGCCAAGACATTTCCATTTAATTGTAAACCTTTCTAATATATAGGCCTAGTGACAAAATTTATTTTTAAATTGATGAAGAATTATATTTTCTGGTTATAATCAAGGAGAATATTGAAGGTACCGTATAAAAACTAAATATCTATTTTATGAACATTTGTTCGTCAACTTACAGTATTTTAAGAAATGTACAGGAATAAATACCACTTCTCTTATTTTCATTCATAATCATTCTGCAGCTCTTTGTACAAACTTGGTTAAAAAGGTAATTGATTACTATACAAGGAGATGATCTACAGTTTTTGCTGCTTTTATCGATTTTTCGAAAGCTTTTGATAAAGTAAATTACTGGAAACTCTTCAATAAGTTACTTGACGACAATATCAATACTGCTCTAGTCACCTTATTAAGCTTTTGATATAGTCACCAATCATGTACAGTACAATGGAATTCTGTTGTTTCGGACTCCTTTTATTTAGGGAATGGTACTAAACAAGGGAGCCTGTTGTCTCTCTATTTGTTTTCGAGATATATTAGGAATTTTATAGAAGTGATTATTAATTGTAATATTGGGTGCAACTTAGGTGGCATTTTTTATAATATTTTAGCATATGCTGATGATATTGTTCTTTTGGCTCCTAGTTGGGCAGGATTACAGTTTCTTATTAATAAATTACACAAGCATGCTGAGTTAATAGATATGTCATGTAATACTGATAAAACTGTTCGCATGATCTTCTCTCCTTCCTGTAAGAGTAAGATTATGACTCACGATTTTCCTCCTTTTAAACTCAATGATGTTGATCTTAAGTATGTTAGAGAATGTAAACATTTGGGTCATATAATTAATAGTAATTTTGATGATAATGATGACATTAAGAAAGAAATTCGCAATCTTTTTATTCGTACTAACATTTTAAAGAGACGTTTTGCAAAATGTTCAGTAAGTTTTAAAAGAGTACTTTTCTAGGCTTATTGCATGTGTTTATACGACATAGGAATTTGGAGAAGTTATTCAGCATCCATGTTAAATAAGTTGAAATTCTGCTGTAATAAATGTTTTAAAAACTTCCTTGGCTATAGCTATAGATATAGTGTAACTTCGATGCTGGATGAACTTGGGTGTCCCAGTTTTCAGGATTTTGTATCTAGCTCTGTTACTAATTTTCAATCAAGATGGATTTCTCATTCCAATATGTTGATTAACTATGCTAATTTGCATGGGCTGTAATTATATACATAAATGCAATTATAATTATTATGATCCATATCAATATATTACTATTATTGCTTAGTGTTTATAATGCATTTATAATCCATATTTAAGTTAATGTGTTATCTAGTAGATTTAGAACTCTGATAGTATTAAACAAAATACTATATGTATATATTATTTTTATGACTGTTCATTAGATTGCTTTTAGAAAGTTCGTTTAGTTCATCCACAATCACTTTAGTTTCTATTGTTCTATTATATGGACCTGTATATGTGTCTGAAATAAAATAATTTGATTTGATTTGATTTGATTTTCTTATTGTCATATTTTTACTCAGGTGAAAAATGTGTTAGTTACTATGACTTCATGTATTTCTTTAAGAACATTTACCATAAACCATTTTAAACATGTTTATCATAACCATGATTATTATAAGTAATTTAAATAATTGCAACACTATTCAAACCAAACCATTTAGAACTCGAATCGAACTCTTGCGAGTTGGAAAGCAAGCCGAACCCGAACCGAACCCGAACCCTTGTTCTAACCGAACCCGAACTGAACCGAACTTTCATTTTCAACAAACCGAACCGGAACTCTGAAAATTCATAAAATTTCCTTCTCTAATTTGTTGCACGGGTATAGAAATGAGAGAAGACCAACCAGTTATCGTCTCCCAAGTCCAACTGTGGAATTTCGGGAGAACATTCGTCCTACAATTACATACATGGCGTTATCAATTACATATATGGCGTTATCAATTACATGCATGGCGTTATCAATTACATGCATGGCGTTATCAATTACTCGCTTGGCATAATAAATTACAAGCATGGCGTTATCAATTACATACATGGCTCTATCAATTACATGCATGACCTTATCAATTACATGCATGTCGTTATCCATTACATGCATGGCGTTATCAATTACATGTATGGTGCTATCAATTACATGCATGACGTTATCAATTACATTCATGTCGTTATCAATTACATGCATGTCGTCATCAATTACATGCTTGATATTATCAATTAAATACATGACGTTATCAATTACATGCATGTCGTTATCAATTATATGCATGGAATTATCAATTACATTCATGGCATTCTCAATTTACGCGTATTACTCGGAGCCAAACAACTTTAAAAAATAGCCACAGATTATAATGGTTTAATTTTTTTCGATATTGATTAAGTATTGAATGTAATTTATCAAATTACATAATTACATAAGTAATTACATAAGTTACATAAGATTACATAAGTAATCGAAAATATAAAGAAAATATTTTAAAAAATGACTTAACACTCGAACATCGCTTTCCTTTTTAATTTTGTCTTTCATATTTGTCTAATATTGAATTGGTAAAATAAAATAAAAAATGACATGGAATAAATTTTAAGATGCAGAATTGTACATACGGATGATGAAAGTTTCTGAAAAGACATCCTAGATCCATGGGAGTCTGTGTGGCTATGTGGTAGAAGTTGATACAGTGTCCAATCACGTGCACAGCTAAACATCAATTAATATAGGCAACTGATACAGCGTCCAATCACGTGTGCAGCTAAACACCAATTAATACAGGCAACTGATGCAGTGTCCAATCACGTGCACAGCTGTACACCAATTAATATAGGCAACTGATACAGTATCCAATCACGTTCACAGCTGTACACCAATTAATATAGACAACTGATACAGTGGCCAATCACGTGCACAGATGTTCACCAATTAACATAGACAACTGATACAGTAGCCAATCACGTGCACAGCTAAACACCAATTAATATACGCAACAGACCAATTAAGTAATCAGCAATTAATCCATTCCGATTAATCAATTAAACTTACAGATGTTTAATGTAAGCGGGATAAAAAAGCCAATGTTAACGTCATTTTCCTCACTCGACAGTCAGTGACGGCCGAGCCCAGGATTTGAACCCCGCACATACTGATCCACGGTCGAATAACTTAGCGACATCGACACTTGCTCCAGCCAGTATATTGCAGAAAAGATTGGACGTTCGCAGTGGAAGCAATTTATCTCTATTTAAAACGTAGGTCAGTCGCCGAAGAAGACGTTACATCCTAAAGAGTAAGAAAGTGTAACCGTTCATATGAGAATGCTTTCAATTGACATAAAGCAGGACCTATTGATTAAAGCAGCTTAATTGGTTAATCGTTATTATTATTATTATTATTACCATTATTTTTATTTTTTATTTTTTACCACTGGTTAAAGAACCCTAGGTTTGATAAAAACGATTCGAGCAATATGTGCTGAAACGTCGCCCGGCTACTCGAGGCCATCTAGCAGCTTAAAAGAGTTGCTGAAGCAGACTGCATTAAATCATTGCAAAGTTATGAAAAGCCTTTGCCAAAGAAAAGAGGACTGTCGCTTATCGCCGGTTCACTCTGCAATTAGCCTTCCTATGTCATTAATGAAGTCAACTCCATCGGGATTCATGGGGCCCATGGTTTCAATGGCCACCGGATCAACTTCGTACCTTAAGATCGCGGTACTTAACCATTTTCTTAGAGGCAGCAAGCACTTAGTATTATTATTATTATTATTATTATTAATATTATTATTATTATTATTATTTTTATTTGTAACAGTTGTATTATTACTATTATTTATTATTATTATTATTATTATTATCTTAAGTCGTATTATTGTTATTATTATACTCGGACATTACAGGCTTTTATATTTTGAGTTCTTATTAAACGTTGCTGGTCGCAGCAGCGGGTGCCATTGTCCTGAATCCACAACTTTTGGCTCCAGCAGCGCCCGTCTCCACTTCATCTTTTATCGATCTGTTATCGATCCACCACGACCGTGACTCCCCTGAACAGGCGTTGATGAGGCAGTTGTGAGAACTCTGCTGGGAGAACCGCTTTTAGAAGTAATCGACCCTGAAATCTGGATAGCCGTTCCTAGAGAATTTTGGGAGCGAGTATCCGCTTGATTAGAGCTCTGATTTGTAAAACCCGATGAGCTCTGCCTCTCCGCCTCAGCCTGCCCTGAGGTCAACATCTGGTTCAGCCTTTGACCCTGGTGCTGTGGCACTGGTGAGAGGGGCGCCTGGGAGACGGAGGCCATTCTAGCCTCGAGTTTCTTATTTTTCTCGCTGATTGTCAGCGCAGAAAACTCTTGTGGACTTATCTCAGGCTCTATGGACGCACTTGAGGAGGAAGAGGGGGGTATTGAGAGGCAGGGACGTAGGACGCATCTCTTCTCTTTTAGACGGGCTGTGTTCAACCCGATAGCAGTCACAGTTGGGGTGGAAGTGAAGTCAGAGGTCTTGTAAGGGTTGTGAGCGTCATATTTGAATAGCGCAGATTGAGGAGGAGAAGTGTCTGTAGATGGACTAGTAGACAAAACTCTCTTAATCACATCGCTTTCTTCCGTTGCATCAGCCTTGGCAAGACCTATGGCAGGTGCCGTAGGTTCGGGTTGAAGTTCATGAAGATCTTCAGAAACTAGTTGATGTGCATGAAGAACTTCATTATCAGTCTGACCACGATGATAATATTCCGAACGGAGCTGTGCATGTGGGTAGACTGTTGAAGAATGGCGGGGTGAAATTAAATTCTGAGTGTGAGCCAAGCTGTTGGAGAGAGAAGTAGAACGAATTAGATAATCAGATGCAAGAGAGTTTTCAGTTGTAACATCTGTTCGATTTGCACTAAAGGTCCCCCTTACACAGATGGAATTATACCTCTGTAGGCAGATTGAGAGTCTCTGTCTCAAGAAGCTGGTTTCGCGCTTATCTCCTGTAGCGGTAAATAAACGATGTCCCAATGAAGAAATAAATTCGCTTCCTTCCTTATTCATAGGACCTAAAGTCTCGATAGCAAGTGGTATGAAACAATAGCTACGAGACAATTCATGATATTTGCTTATTTTTCTGTCGGCGGCTAGTTCAGCAGCTCCACCAGCTGACACCGAAGACACGTTTAAATAAGACTTAGCTACGGTATCTGTTACTGTAACATCCCAAAGCAGAGATTTGCCACCTTTCCACGGGATCAGAGTAAGACCATCTGGTCTTTTGCCATCTGATCTAGAAATTCCAGTCGGTTCTAATTTGGAGGGTATATTGGCCTTAATCAGGGCATGCCAAATTATGTGATTTATGTTGTGGTGCCTGCTCGATCTGCCAGCGCTCTTGCGGCAGGAAAGTCCACGATGACCTTTAGGATCCACCAGACTACCGCACACACATTGGTGAATTTCACAAAGCTTGGTGCCGAGACGAAGGCCAACTGCTATTCTGATAGATTCGTCGTCAAGGCGTAATCCGCAGGAGGTAATCGGAAGCGCGTGCAGCCAGTCACTACTGTGTGGAGACGAAACTGCAATCAGTCGAGCTTTCTCTTTCAAGTCAGAAAGTGAGTTTAGAATCGGATTGAAGCTCTTCTTCACAATAAAATCGTCCCAATTTCTTTGCATTCCAGCAGCAGGAGCGACTGGAGCGCTGGCCTCGACTTCACTGCACCAAATTGACTCAGCAGCTTTGATGTACACAGGATCGATGGAAGAGACACTGCTTCTCAGTATTTCTTCTTGAAGGCTCCGAGTTGAATTATAAGACGACAGGTAGGCTGACGAAGACAGTTGAGAAATACTGCGAATTCCGAGACCACCGTTCCGAACTGGAAGACTGCTTGCTGCCATTGAGAGTCTAATAAATCTGCATTTATCAGGCTGCACAAACAGTCTCTTAAAATCTTGTCAATATTCTGAAGTAATGGGTGTTGAAAACAGGGTGAAGAACGCAGAGTGTGCATAACCTTAGGAGCGCTAACAGAGTAGCGCAGCAAGATCAGAGCATCGTGACGCTGTATATCCTTCAATCTTGCAGCAGCTCTCTGTAGATCCGCAACATGTTTCTCAAGTTTAGTATCCATGGCATGGCCTACAGTTAGAGGAGCACCTAAAAGTTCCGCATCAGTGATTGAAGTTTTCATGAGAGATTCTAGGAGAGGATCATCATGAGTAATTGTCTTAGAGATGATCTCGCACTTGTTTAAATTGAGCCTCAGACCGAGCTCTGCCCCCTTAGACAAAATAATCCTAACATCATTAGCTACCGTACTATCTAAACCTCCGAGCGTTAGATCATCCAGATAGCTTAGCCTGAAAGTACTTTGAAGTTGGGTAAGTACAGGTTGAATAGTTAAACAGAAAAGTAACGGGCCCAAAGGGTCCCCCTGTTGAACGCCTTCACTAGAGTGGATGAATTGATTCCCAAATTTGAGAAGGGTCGGTTTGCTATAGGCAGACGAACAAAAGCTGAATATCTCCGGCAGAAGTCTGTGAATAGTTTCTAACATCTTTGACCTACTTAGGCAGTTGAATGCGTTAGCAAAATCCAACTTAACTACAGAGAAACCCGGGGTCAAATTCGTTATAAACTGACGGGTAGCATGAATTGCAGCTTCACATGCACCTGAAGATAGTCAGAGATCTTTGGTACAGCATACTTGTTCACGCATTTAGCCGCTAGTCTCCTCCATGTATAACCTATGGCTATTGGACGAATATCACCATTCTTCTTCTGAATAGCAATTAGGTTGGCTCCGAAAAGTACTGGTCGTACTTGAATAGGGCAGCCACCCCGAATTAGGCAGTTATTAAAAGCAGTGATTGCAGTAAGCAACTGAGCACCTACCTCCTTGCAAGAAACTAAATCTTTGAGATGTTGAGGACGTAAGCCATCATGGCCGCCAGCGGTTCCGGCGGTAAAGCTCAGCCTTCAACACAATGTCTTCTTCGATTTGGATCGCAGGTGTTGGAGTCGATGAAAGATTGTTAGGAGGCTCAGCTTTAGTAGGATGTTTATCCAACAGCCGTTTGAAAGTATTTTCATTATTTTCCGCTAAAGAATCGTCCGAGCAGAGAATTCTGACCGCAGCTCGAATATTACCTTCCTCTAACTTGGATTGCACTGAAGCGGAAAGAGATGATTTACAGAAAAGCCTTTTCTTTCCAAGGGCCTCCTCTTGAGGTACATCAATGTTGAGAGTAATCTGATCTTTAGAGAGACAATTCCGAATGAGATTTGCCAAACTAACTTTGTTCCCCACCTTAGCAGGAACTGATAAGGTTGAGAAAGCAAAATTAAAGAGATTGTCCCAATTGACTAAATTCTCAGAATTTCTGGAAATGTTCGTAAGAATAGCAATCAGAGCTCTAGCAGAGGGAGCTCTGGCAGACCTCGGAATGTGTTTGATAATGGGTTGTGACAGCGTGGGATGGCGAATGGCAGAGGAATCAGTTGATGAGCCAGTATCATGGGGACATATGAGGTCAGAAGATTTACTGCTAGCAACATTGGCGTTGAAACTACTGCTGCCTACTGCGTTGCTGACGATAGAATTTCTGCTGGCAGCAGAGTTCCTGCCTGTTCTGCAGCTTTTATGTTTACAATTAGATGCGACATTTGAGCCTGCACTGCAGTTGACTGTATGATCAAATTTAGCGTTGCTGCTATCTGTAAGGTTGTCTAGTTGGCTGGATATTGAGTGGTCAGGTGAAGGTAAAGCACTACGGGAGTTGAGTGAAATGTTTTGAGCCGGAGGCGGCTGACCTGAACCCGGACATGAAGACTTACGAGGACCGTGTTTATGAATAAGACCATCCCTCAAGTGGACTTGCCGCACAGCTAGACATACCCGGCAGACGCCATTCAGCTTACCAATGGTTTGAGATAAAGGCCAATTTTGACGAGAGATTTTCAGATAAACTTCATTAATCAAGACGAGAGTGACTATGTTAGGTAGAATTGGACTAGAATTATGAGACAGTTAGGTTAATCTTTCAGAATATAATACTCTATATCCTTAATTATAAATTAACGAGTCAAGAGATAAAGGAAGCAGTCACTAGGCTAATATTAATCAAGCATATTACTAAATTAATAACGGTGTTTTTATTTAACAAATATAAACAACCGCCATTAAACGTGACGTCATCAATAATAATAATTATTATTATTATATTACTATTATTTTTTTTTTATCAACATATTATTATTATATCTTTAAAATATAGAGTCTGTGCTTTTCCTTTATCTAAATGAATTGTTTCTGCGTTAAAATTTAAATTATTATATTTTATTATTATTATATAAAATCTATTATTATTATGATTATTATTATTATTATTATTATTATTATTATTATTATTATTATTACTATAACTATGAACAGACCAGTGAACCCTGCGGCCTGGAGAGCAACGATCTTATGGAAGGCCACCGCCTCATCGAAGGGAATGAAGCGGTTGAGGAAGGTTTCTCGCAGGTAGGTGATGAGGTTTCTGCACATGGTGACGAGGAGGGAGGAGTAGGTGAACATCATGGCACTGGCTGCTCCACGGGTGATCGTCACTCCGTACCCGGCTATTCGCCTCAACCCCGAGTGCTCTCTCTCCACAGAGTAGTCTGAGTGAATTAGTGAAAATATGAACAGTTGTAATAATGATAATAGTAATAATAATAATAGTAATAATAGTAATAATAGTAATTTATCTGCAATCAGCGAGAGGCATCTTTTCTTTGGCCAGGGCTTTCCATGACTTTCCATGCAAAGATTTAATGCAGTCTGCTTCAACAATTCTTTTAAGCCGATTGATGACCTCGAGTAGCCGGGCGGCGATTCAGCACGTATTGCTTGAATCGTTTTTATCAAACCCCAGGTTCTTTACACCGGGGTAAATTAAAAAAGTAATAACAATAATAGTAATAATACTGAGTTCTCACAACTGCCTCATCAACGCCTGTTCAGGGGAGTCACCGTCGTGGTGGATCGATAACAGATGAAGTGGGGAAGGGCGCTGCTGGAACCAAAAGCTGTGGATTCAGGGAAATGTCACCCACTGCTGCGATCAGCAACATTTAACTTTCATAATAATAATTATAATTTAAAATAATAATAATAGTAGTAGCAGTAGTAATAATAATAATAATAATAATAATAATTATTATTATTATTATATAATTACCAGAATTAAAAGAACCGTCTATGTATAACTTTTATTTTTATTTTTATTAAACGTTGCTGTTCGCAGCAGCGGGTGACATTGCCCGCTATAATAATAATAATAATAATAATAATAATAATAATAATAATAATAATAATAGTAATAATAATAATAATAATATAGATTTAACGTCCATTTCCTTATACAAGGATGATGTCAGAGACGTCCCTCCATCACCTTTAAATCACCATTCAGATATCAAGAAATGCTACCATTATTATATTTACCACTATTAAACTTTATCATCATTATTCTTGAATATAAATATTTGTGAAAGAATAATAGTTGATTGGTTTAGTGAAATAATTATCACGTATCGATTAGAAAGACTAATCCACTGTTTGATCGAGTATTTAATTGACGGATCTTTCAATCAATCATCCAACGAATCACTCAATATCAAAACATCATTTTAAAAATTCAAGTAATTCATGAATCAATAAAAAAAATAATTAGTGCAAACATCATTTATGAAACATTTTACTTCACATTAATTAATCTCAGATATTTTACAACAAGCATCACAAAATAATTTTTACTGCAACTAAGAAATTTAGTCAAGCTCAAAAAGGGTCTTGGAGAATTTTCCCTGGCTCAAATAATATTCAGAAAACTAAATAAACTTACAGTAAGCTCTTTCGAAGAAGATTCCCAATAGACACATCGTGTAGAGCGACAACCAGAAGATCTGGCGGCGATAATTAGAGAAATATCTTCTTATGGCGAACAACTTCTGCTCGTTCGCCGTCGCCGGTTCTCGAACCAGGATCGGCTGGATCTCAGTCAGGCACGATAAGCGTCGACTGGCCTGCTCATCGTTATTCGGCCTTCAAATAGAAATACTCCAAAGTGAATTAAATAAATCATCATCATCATTATTATCATCATCATCGTCGTCGTCATTATCGTCATCATCATTATCTTCATCATCATTATCATCATCATCGTCATCATCATCGTCATCGTCATCATCATCGTCATCATCATCGTCATCGTCGTCGTCATCATCATCATCATCATCATCATCATCATCATCTTTTCTTGAATCCCAGTTTAACCAGGGTCGGGATACGAATAGACTTGATCCATTCGTTTAAGTTTTTGTAGCAATTTCTGGAGCCCACCGAAAGCCCCTTCTGACGTTGGAATTTAATGAATAAATAGAAATAAAACAAGTAAAATAAAAATTAAATATTTCAATGTACGTATAAAACTGTCTCAATGGCATAGCGGCTAGAGGCGTCAGATAACGTCATGAAGTTATAAATGATGGATCCTGAGGTGAACTGAACTTTCGTGAGTCCGATTCTCGGTCGCGCTGATCTGAACGCAAAATCTCGGACATTCACTGGACTCGTTAACAAGAAAATGGATTAAATTGCCTAACAGTTTAAACATGTGGTATTAAATTTGATAGATCTCAACATAGTTGATGATTACAATATAATGTGTGTACTATTTTATCCGTTCAAACAACTTTGTATACAATTAGAGTATTAAAATAAAGAATACTACCTTAAGTTAAATCAACAATTAGATCTAAGTGATTAGTTGGTGTATATTCTATCCGTTAAGCAGCCAAGAATTAAAGCTATATCTAAATTTAATGCTAAAATCAAATTTAACGTCACTTTCGTGTCTTGAAAGCAGGTAAGAGGCAGCCGGTCACGGAATTTGAACCCTGCACCTACAGATCCGAATTTAATTCCTGAAATGAATTGCTAAGCAACACGATCGAAGAACTGGCAAGACCATTGCTACATTACTGGACACTGAATATTGTTAATGTAATGGAGGAGTCCCTGACATTGACGTCCCTGACATTGCCTTATGGCGAGGAACCGGCCGTTAAATTCTTATTGACTGATCGATTGATTGATTGATTGATTGATTGACTCATGGAATGAGCACTTTTTAAAACGGGTGCCTAATCCTATTACTGAGTAATTGATATAAATTTTTTATTATACTTAGTTTAATTCTAAATTTTACTACTAGAGCGCGAAATAGAAACAACTAGAAATTTTACTACACGCTTAAGACAAGTAACTAGGGAATACTTTATTTGGAATATTCCACGAAATTCTGGTAAATTAATATGCATTGTATTTGCCTACAAAGTGCATCGGTCTCACTCATTTGAATTTCACTTAAATTACGATCATTTTATGTAAAGTTTTAACGCAACAATATGGTGTTATTAATTGGAGTAACAAAGAATTTTACGTTTTGAATTTAGTAAGAATATAACAGAGTAAAGCATTAATAATAAAATTAATTACTGCACATATGGCTTCGATAAGCGTTGAAGTAGAGAGACATTTGATAGAGTTTAAAATATTATTCAAAACCGAAATTACTGTAGGAAATGGGCTAATAAAAAGGACTATTTGATGAAATGAAAGACTCCTGATGAAATTCAATAAGAAATTAAGGAAAGAGAATTCTGAGAAATCTAGAAAAGTTAAAAGCAAAAAGCTGATGTTAACGTCAGTTCCTCACTCGAAAGCGATGTCAGTGACCGGCGAGCCCCGGATTTGAGCCTCGCACATACTGATCTGCAATCGAATATCTTACCGACATCGCCACTGGCTCCCACCAACTAGTTAGACATGAAAAGTATAAATTAATGGGGCATTACTTATTAAAGGGCACCAGATCTTAAAAACAGAAAAGAGTAAGTTATGGAAAATATAACTATATATATGTTATAAAGTGTGAGAAAGCTAGGAGAGAAAGATAGGAAGAAGAAAAAAGAAAGAATAAATAGAGAGGCTAGAGTAGAGATAAAGAATTGAAGACACATGATTAGAGAGATAATTGATTGATTGATCTTACAGATTGTAGGCTCTCACTATTGTCTTGCGAGCTCTGGTAGGAGCGTTCTCTCTCTTAGCCTTAGTGGGAGCAACGGTTCCCTTCTGATCTCCAACTGCTCAATTAATCAATCAATCAATCTCTATTAATATAAAATATCGCGAAATACATACTTATAGATCCTAGTCAGAAATCTTTTAATTATAGGTAACTATCTTCTAATTAAATAAAATTGTATCTTCTAATTAATGTTATCTTTTTTTAAATGTAATTATTTTATCTTATAATTAAATGTAATTATCTTCTAATTACATGTCATTATCTTTTAATGCCAGTTTCTTCTAATTACGTGTAATTATATTCTAGTTACACATAATTATTTACCAATTACAAGCAATTAACTTCCAATTATTATTATTATATTTTCAGTAATGTTTTAGAAGTTATAATCGCTCACAGGCGAAGCTGAGAGATGAGTAGCTAAGCTCTTCGCTGTACTCGTTCAGAAAGTGCTGGAAGTCCTTGAGGTCGATGTTAGTCTTGCTCTCGAGCTGAGAGCTGTTGAACAGGGTGTCGATCAGGCTGTCGATCTGTCCCTCCTCGATCTTCTCATTGGCCAACTCAACCAAAGATCTGCATAAAATTAGAATATTGAAAATTCATCATCATCATCATCATCATCATCATCATCTTTCCTTTAATCCCAGTTTAACTAGGGTCGGGATACGAATCGACTTTCTCCAGTCCACCGTGTTTCTTACCATATCATCATTCAATCCCCTACATTCCCTATAGTTCCTAGAGTGTGAGAATATGAAATACTGATTGCAATTTTTGAAAGGTGTAGTCTTGTGTCGTAGTTTTTTATCGACAGTTGCCGCTCGTACCGTATAATATGCTTAGTTAATATCAACGGCAGTATTTCGCAGAGAATCCAGCATATCTCAAATGTGTACTACGAATTTTTTCAAAGCACCTAATACCCCTGTTTAAGAGGAATCAGACGACCATAGAAAGAAGATATATCAATTCTCATTTCCTTCTTTTGAAGCTGACTGAGTCAGCTCTACAAGAAATCCTTCTATCCCGTAATAAAGGACACTTTATATTTCATCAGCATCTAAAATTGAGTGCGGCATCTGAAACCTTTAAATAGAAACATTATAAAAATTTTGAAAATGGTACATGGAAATTATACGCGTTGAACAAGCAGCAGCAATAAAACTTGCCACAAACGAAGTTTAGCATAGTCTTAAAATCTTTCCTATATAGAGTACCAACAAACGTTAGCGTAGTCTTAAACTCTTCTCTAGATAGAGTACCGACAAGCCTTAGCATAGTCTTAAACTATTATCTAGATAGAGGACCTACAAACCCTAGCATAGTCTTAAACTATTATCTGGATAGCGTACCGACAAACCTTAGCATAGTCTTAAACACTTCTCTAGATAAAGTAGCTACAAACCTTAGCATAGTCCTAAACTATTCACTAGATAGAGTAGCTGCAAACCTTAGCATAGTCTTAAACTCTTCTCTAGACAGAGTACCGCTGCCGTTCAAATCGTACATATCGAACATCAGTTTTGCTTTTTCATCTGCCGAACCTTCAAATACCAGTTTACAACTCTAATACAATACTATATCTGAAACGATATTTCCGGAATACAATATAATAAACTAGGGTCAATCACTTCAATCATTACAATTACTACAATCACTAGAATCATTACAATCATCATAATCATTACAATCATTAAAAGCAAAAAAGCTTGCAAAGCTAATGTTAACATCAGTTTCCTCACTCTAAAGCGATGTCAGTGACGGGAGAGCCCAGTATTTACAATCATTATAATCATGACAATCATTACAATCATTACAATCATTACAATCACTACAATCATTACAATCACTACAATCATTACAATCATTACAATCATTACAATCACTACAATCATTACAATCATTACAATCATTACAATCACTACAATCATTACAATCATTACAATCATTACAATCACTACAATCATTACAATCATTACAATCACTACAATCATTACAATCATTACAATCATTACAATCATTATAATCATTATAATCATGACAATCATTACAATCATTACAATCATTACAATCATTACAATCATTACAATCATTACAATCATTACAATCACTACAATCATTACAATCATTATAATCATTATAATCATGACAATCATTACAATCATTACAATCATTACAATCACTACAATCATTATATTCATTATAATCATGACAATCATTACAATCATTACAATCATTACAATCACTACAATCATTACAATCACTACAATCATTACAATCATTATAATCATTATAATCATGACAATCATTACAATCATTACAATCATTACAATCACTACAATCATTACAATCACTACAATCATTACAATCATTATAATCATTATAATCATGACAATCATTACAATCATTCCAATCATTACAATCATTACAATCACTACAATCATTACAATCACTACAATCATTACAATCATTACAATCATTACATTCATTACAATCATTACAATCATTACAATCATTACAATCATTACAATCATTACAATCATTACAATCATTAAAATAACAATATTCGTTACAATCATTACAATCATGACAATCATTACAATTACTACAATCATTACAATCATTACAATCATTATAATCATGACAATCATTACAATCATTACAATCATTGCAATCACTACAATCATTACAATCATTACAATCATTACAATCATGACAATCATTACAATCACTACAATCATTACAATCATTATAATCATTATAATCATGACAATCATTACAATCATTACAATCATTACAATCACTACAATCATTACAATCACTACAATCATTACAATCATTATAATCATTATAATCATTACAATCATTACAATCATTACAATCATTACAATCACTACAATCATTACAATCACTATAATCATTACAATCATTACAATCATTACAATCACTCCAATCATTACAATCATTACCAATCATACCATCATACAATAATTTACAATCATTACATCGTACAATCATTTACATCATTACAAGCATTACAATCATTAAAATAACAATATTCGTTACAATCATTCAATCACCACAATCACTACAATATTACAATCATTACAATTAATTACAATCATTCAATCATTACATCATTACAATCATACATCATTACAATCATGACAAATTACCAACTTAAATCATTCACACGCTCACACTCAATCATTACAATCATTACAATCATTACAATCATTACAATCATTACAATCATTACAATCATTAAAATAACAATATTCGTTACAATCATTACAATCACCACAATCACTACAATCATTACAATCATTACAATAATTACAATCATTACAATCATTACAATCATTACAATCACTACAATCATTACAGTCATTACAATCATTACAATCATTACAATCATTACAATCATTACAATCATTACAATCATTACAATCATTACAATCATTACAATCATTACAATCATTACAATCACTACAATCATTACAATCATTACAATCATTACAATCATTACAATCATTAAATCACTTCAACAACCGCCATCACTACAATTCACTTCTGCAATAAACAAACGTTCAAACACTGAAACCAATGGCAGACTAATCGACAAACCCTTCTGAGAATTTGAAGAAGAAGTCTATGAACTCTCTGAAGCAGACATAGCAGACCTTTCTGGTTGGTGTCGATGATGACTTTTGTTAGCTATTACTTATTGTATTACCGCACAGAGCTAAGGCTCTTTTATGGTAGCCACTTTCACACTGCTTACATGTTTAGTAAATTACTACCATTGTAGGCCTATATATGTTTCTTTACTTGTACAACGTGTAAATAAATAAATAAATCTTAAAACAAACCCTCTGAGAAGATGACGAAAAAGTCTAGGAACTCTCTGAAGGAGATGTAACCGTTGTCATTCTTGTCGACCATCTTGAACATATTCTCCACGAACATCGAGTCCGCCCTGATGCTGAGAGCTTCAGCAAACTCGTACTTGGTCAGCTCACAATTTATGACGCTCAGACCTTGCTGGGACGTGAGGTTCTTGAACCGATTAGATCTTAGCTCTGACTTTAGAGCCTGGACATTCAATGTTTCATGATTAATTAGACCTGGACATTCAATGTTTCATGATTAATTAGACCTGGACATTCAATGTTTCATGATTAATTTGAGCCTGGACATTCAATGTTTCATGATTAATTAGAGCCTGGACATTCAATGTTTCGATTACTTAGAGTATGGACTTAATGTTTATGATTAATTGAGCCTGGACATCAATGTTTAATGAGTAATTAGACTGGAATTCATGTTTCATGATTATTAAGGACCTGGACATTCAATGTTTCATGATTTATTAGAGCCTGGACATTCAATGTTTCATGATTAATTAGAGCCTGGACATTCAATGTTTCATGATTAATTTGTTGAGAGTTTATTAGACCTATGCAAATATTTTATATACCATACAGCAATAAAATCTTTATTTCACCAAATTCATGGTAGTAAGAAACAAATGCAATAATAGATATTAAACACAACAAAAATCAATGTAAAGAATATAAAAATAAAAATAATTGAAAAGTAAACATATAACTAAAGTACCAAACGCAATTCCTCCTCAAATTCATAAGTATTAGTTATGGCAATAACTCTAAAATAATTCAACATTTATACCTGATACAGGCCAATGAGTCTTGACTCTCAATTGAATATTTTCTTATAATTGATACATAGTCCAATTGATACAAATGCGTACGTTAAACAAAACAATATATTCAAAACTATACACATATAAAGACAAGCATCGCAAAGCGAAAGCATTTCATCATAATACAAGTGCACTTTGACTCTCGATATCTCCTTTAAATATCAATAGAGATATTTAAAATGAAATTTATTCAAAATGTGATTTATTTTTACTGTGATATTTTTGGAGATATTTCAAAAAGATTGCAGCACACTATTTATGGGGAAGGATCGCACAAAAATATGGGTTTTAAGATTTTTTAAATCGTCTAGTTAATCAGAATGTTATCAAAAATGTGGTAATTTATTTTGAGACCTGCAAAACGGGCTATGTCTTGTCACCAGATGAAACTTTTCAACATTAAATGGGAATCTAAAGTGACAGGCTAATAAGTTGGCAGACAAAAAATTAAAATTAAACTTTCATTAAGCTGTGAGGCAGTCCGCCAGTCTATAAGTTGCCAAAGGGTTTAAAATAAATAAACTAGTTCACTGTCAGTTTAAAGCCTATAGGTTAGTGTCAATTTAAAGCACGAGAGAGAGAGATTGAGAGAGAGAGAGAGATATTGAGAGAGAGAGAGAGAGAGAGAGAGAGAGAGATAGATAGCGAAAAGAGATATAAAGAGAGAGAGAGAGAAAGAGAGATATAGAAGGAGAGAGAGAGAGAGAGAGACACTATAGATTGTAAGGTTCGATAAGCATCAAACTAAGAAGAGTTCATTTATTTATATTCCTACCTGTGAGAAGATGGCAGCGAAGAAAGATTCTAGAACATTCTGTCTGTCAGCTCTTGTGACTGCCTGGGACTTAATCATTTGTTCACTCATGACGGTGGGTGTCGATAAAGTGGCGCCACCACACTCCTGTAGAAACACCTTTATTTTGTTCATACATTCCTGCCTCTCCAGAGCGTGTTCGAAAATCAAAACCTGCAAACAACAATGATTATAACTATAATAAAGCAAACAGCCAGTTCACAATCAGCTTCTTTCTATAATTCTTAACTTCGTCAGGTTAAAAAGATATTCAGACTTCTACTTTATATTGATTTTAATTAGAGAGGTGGAGATCTAACAAGGGAGAAAATATGTGGTATATACATGTATATGTATACCTCATATATACCTTATATATTTGCGTATATTCATTATACCATATCAGAAGAATATAGTGAAGTAAATTAGGCGAGTGGATGCACATCATTGAAGAATTACATAAGTTAAATTACATTAACTTACTGGCTTATCGACTTTGCTTTGATGCAATAGTTCTCGATGTTGCCAGTGACGACAGTATCAATCTAATTATTAATGTTAACTTATTAGTACAATTGATAATATTATTGTCCAACCAGCACCTTCATAATGGAAACAGTAGTAAGAATTCTAAATATTTTTGTAAATGCTGGAGGTATAACTGCGTGGCCCCAGTACCTTGTATTGTCAGCTACTGCTGGATGAAAGTGCCTAACTGATGTGACTAATGAATATCCAAAATAAAAGTGCCTATGGAAGTATTGTGAAGGAAAGAGTTAAATAAGTGTGCTGAATAAATGTGCCGAAATGAAATGCCGAGTTGATATGACGAATAGATGTGCCGAATAGATGTGCCTAATTTATGTGCCTAACTGATGTGCCGAATAGATGTGCCTAACTGATGTGCCGAATAGATGTTCCGAGTTGATGTGCTGAATAGATGTGCCGAAATGAAGTGCCGAATTGATGTGCCTAATTGATGTGCCTAATTGATGTGCCTAACTGATGTGCCTAATTTATGTGCCTAATTGATGTGCCTAACTGATGTGCCTAATTGATGTGCCTAATTTATATGCCTAACTGATGTGCCGAATAGATGTTCCGAGTTGATGTGCTGAATAGATGTGCCGAAATGAAGTGCCGAATTGAAGTGCCTAATTGATATGCCGAATCGAAGTGCCTAATTGATATCCATAACTGATGTGACGAATAGATGTGCCTAATTGATGTGCCTAAATGATGTGCTGAATAGATGTGCCAAAATGAAGTGCCTAATTTATGCCTAAATGATGTGCCGAATAGATGTGCCTAATTGATGTGCCTAAATGAAGTGCCTAATTGATGTGCCGAATAGATGTGCCTAATTGATATCCATAACTGATCTACCGAATAGATGTCCCAAATTGATGTGCCTAAATGAAGTGCCGAGTAGATGTGCCAACATGTACTTACCAGATCGTATTCTTTGGGAATCCTCAGGGACATGATGTTCATGTTGACATCAGCTGATAGCAGGACCTCCACTTGACTCTGACTAATCAGACTGAAGTCTATGGTGCGCAGTGGTTTGCTGTTCTGATCCTTCACCAGGATATGCTTCCTCCCTCGCTCCAGGTGCAGCGTCACGGGTCTCTTGCCTTCCTTCTTACCTACCCACTCGATGGCTACAAGCAAGCAAACTGGTTTCTAAAATGTGGGTTTAAAGTCAAGGTTCAGAAGCACAAGGCTTCTCTTCAAGATTACTCGACACACTGGAGCTACCGTTACAAAGATTAATGTAACAGTAAGTTACTGGTAAGCCAGTTACCAACTCGAAACGGGATCAAGGGATCTTACTTTGCAAGGAAAGAGGTTGCGAAAGGCTTATAATGTTAAATGTTCATGGTTTATAATTTAATGTTATATTACAATTTTAATAATAATAATAAAAATAACAAACCGGTGTAACCTGAATGGCGAATGTCCGAAATTTTACTCTCTGATCAGCTCTACCGGGAATTGATCCCAGGGCCTTATGAACAGCCTGTGAAACTTCACGACTTTATCTAACGCTCTTACACACTGAGCCACCAAGACAAATTCAAGCAAAGAGGTTGTGAAAAGTTTATAATCAAATGTTATAATAAATTTTAATAATTAAGGTATTATAATATAGAATTAATTCGTTGCACGTACAGATGTTGGGGAATGGTCGATAATTAAATATTATAATAACATTTTAATAATAAAGTTATTACAGTAAATTGTTTACTGTTTAAAAGCACAGAAGGTGTGAAGAGTTATTTGTATATAGTAAATTATTTCTTTTATTTACTGGAGCTCTAAACTTTTTATCGCATCGTATTCATATTAGAATATAGAAAAAATAAATAAAGTTGAGGATAGAAATAATTGGAAGCTTTTTATATCATAGACCTCTCTGACCAATATCATATCATCAGTCAATCCCCTATATTTCGACTCATTTTAGAAAATGTTGCAGAAATTTCTGAAGCCTGGGCGCTCACTAACACAATGCCCATTCTGACTTTCGTTCGGATCTTGGTGCTTTAGTCGCCTTCTAAGGTCCAATCACCGATAGGTCTATTCTTCAAGCAATCCTGACACAACCGAGATTTGATAATAATATTGTAGTAATTTTTACTATGCGAATTTTATTGCATATTGCTTGTTTTACCGTAACTGTTGGAAACTATAGAGATGCCTTAGCATGATATACTCGTTTAAACATTAAACATTCAACAACAAGGAGAATTAATTACAGAAATTCATCATCATCATCTTCACTTAAATCCCAGTTTAACTAGGGTCTGGATATTGTGGTCGGCTTCCTCGCATCCGATTGCTCTGAGACTTTTACAGCTTTTCTATTCGTTTAAATTTTTTGAGCAATTTCTGTAGCCCAGGCGTTCTCCAATCTTCTCCAATTGAAAGCCCATTCTGACGTTGATTTAATTAACTAAAGTAATTCATCATCATCATCCTCATCATCCCACCTTAAATCCCAGTTTAACCAGGGTCGGGATACAAATAGACTATTTTCCATTCTTTTAAGTTTTTTTAGCAGTTTCTGGAGCCTAGGCGCTCACCAACTGAATGCCCATTCTGATGTTGGTTTGGATCTAATTTTTTTGTCGCCTTCTACGACACGTGAATATTTACACGGTTAGTCTACTCTTCAAGCAACCCGGACAAAGCACGGGGATATTAACTAAAGTAATTCATCATCATCTTCCCTTGAAACCAAGTTCAACTAGGGTCGGGATACCAATAGACTGCCTCAAATCGTCTTTGTCCAATATCATATCATCATCAATCCCCTATTTGATACTTTTCCATTCGTTTACATTTTTTGTAGCAAGTAGCAATTTCTGGAGCCAAGGAGCTCTAAAGGCGATCTCTAGGCCTACTAAGTAATTAAAATGAATAATTCATTAATTCATTAGTAATTAATGAATTAATTAGAGGCACATACTGGCGACAACGAGGGGAGACTCAGCTTTGCTGATGATGTTCTTGGACCTGATCCTAACAGCTGTTCTGTCGAAGTTCTCCAGGTATCTCTGGTGCCTCACAGACAGACACCACAGGATACCCAGGATAGCTAGACACAAATCAATATTGTCGTTAAGATTTTTTATGTATAGGATCTCGTGCTGTCGTTGTCGTTGTTGTCGTCATCGTTGTTATCTTCATCGTCATCATCATTAGTATCATCGTTATCGTCGTCATCATCGTCATCATCATCGTCATCGTCGTCATCATCGTCATCATCATCGTCATCATCATCGTCATCGTCGTCATCGTCATCATCGTCATCGTCGTCATCGTCATCATCGTCATCGCGTCATCGTCGTCATCATCCTCATCATCATCATAATCATCATCATCGTCATCGTTGTCATCGTCGTCATTATCGTCATCGTCGTCAACGGCATCATCATCAGCAGCAGCAGCAGCATCATCATCATCGTCATCATCATCATCGTCATCGTTATCATCATCATCATCTTCCCTTGAATCCCAGTTTAACAAGGATCGGGATTACGCAATTTTGCAGCAATTTCTGATACAAAAGCTCTCACCATCCAAATGCAATTTTCTGACGTTTGCCCTACCTACATCGCTTTCTAATAGCCATGGAGAGGAAGAAGGAAACAACCAAAATTACAAACAACAGCAACTAAGAATGGAAACTTTGTAAACACGTGCGGTTGTTATGTGTGTAACCATAAGGCCATCATCATCATCTTCCCTTTCATCCCAGTTTAACCATCGTATATTATATCTCGACATCGCCTAGATACAATAGACATTCTCCACTCCTCTCAGTACCGTACCTTGTCACCGGTAAATCTTCTATTATCTCTTGCATTCGTTTGAGATTTTTTCACCATTCGACCAAGACTAAACAAGTAAATAAATGCTTACGTATAAGAGTTCCGAAGAGACAAAACACTGTGCCTATATAGGAATATTCGCTGTCCCAAAAGTAGTCGTAGCTCTTGATAGGAGTGCAATCCTCCATAGCGCCCGAGGTATGACTCAATTGCTCCGGTTGTGGACAAGGATCGCCTGTAATCAATCAATTAAATAATTTACGCATCAATCGACATATTTATCTACAATAAATCAATCATTCGATCATGAAAGTCATCAATCCAACTGTAACACAATAATAAAGTTTCCAATTAAACATGCAATTAATCAGCTAACAGTTTGGTTATTCAAAATTCAGTAAGATCACATTCTTATTCTATAGCATTCAACCATAATTCGAGCCCAGGATTTGAACCCCGTATATATTGATCCGCGGTCGAGTATCTTACCTACATCGCTACTGGTTGGAGACAGTGACGATATTGATGAAAAATATCCGAGAAGAAAGATGAAACTACGTACATCTATAACATTTAGTCAACCCTCACTGAACTAATCCCGCTATTTGTAAAAAATGTAAAAGTGTAAAAGAAATGCTAGAAACATCTGAGAGGAAGTCTAACCTGTGACCCAGAAGAATGGGTTCTTCTGTATCTCGCTTTCTTTGATGTTTGTTGTGTTTAGAACAACGTCTCTTATTGTTGTACTGTTTATCGTCCGTATCTCATCCTCAGTAAATAATCTGTAAAATGCGTTGTTTCAGTAATACTTCTTTACTTATTTCAATATTACTGTACTTACGACTTCACATTTTCACTCTTTTCTAAGTTGAATGTTAACAATTATAATAATAACTACAATTAAAGTGCTTCAGTCATTAATGACAACATCGAGCACTATTGAAACAAAATCAATCCGGCGAGCAAATAGAAGGTCTAAAAACGCTGCAAATATCCAAAATCCAAAAAATCAGTCCAAAGTTATTTCTAAAGTCTACCATATGAAATACTATGTCATGTAAACTTTGAAATAACAAAATTATGTGATATCAGAGTGAAAGCTATGAAACTTATAGCGTTTTCCTAAAATGAAGGAAAATGCTTTGCTAAAAAGAAATTGATAACGCTTCCCTTAAATTAAAGAACAAGCTTGCGCTTTAATCAAAATAAAGAACATGACTGCGCTTTAATCAAAATAAAGAACTTGAAAGCGCTTTAATCCAAATAAAATATATGATTGGACTTTAATCAAAATAAAGAACATGATGGAAAGAAAATGGTATGGATGTACTAAATTATTTTCTCATCCGGCTTAGTCACTTTCATCATTGCTGAAGATTTAGTTTTGTGAATCATAATTCATATTCGAGTCATATCATAGGTCATCTCACCAGAGATCAATAACCTCGAGCGATGTAACTGAAGAATGGAAAGGAAAATCGGCTAAAAAATAAAATATTGGAAAAAAATAAAATATGAAACTCGGCTTAGGCTTTTACTTAAGCTCTAACTTTAATTTTTAAATAACTTTTAAATTTGATTAAATTTAATTAATATAATTAACTTAATTTAACAGTAATTATCAATATCCACTCTTTACTTAGTGGATCAACTGTAATGCATGAAGCGTTAAGTATAGCTTCAAATTTTCTGAGTAAGCATTTCTCCAGTAAATAACCATCTGACAACATTCTGTAAAATATTGTCCGTTTGTCATATCTGTTTTTATGAAACAATTCTACCTTTTGCAGTAAATAAATTAATACTATTATAAATAAGAAAATACTGAATATATTGATGGAACATTTCACAAAGTCAATGACAGAAAATTAACATCCAAGGCATCTAATTACCTTGAGATTTATCCACTAAGTGAAGAGTGGAATTGATAAATAATGTTAAATTAAATTAGTTTAATTTAAATTAATTTAATTAATTTAATTTAAGCCTTGGACCCACGCATGAGCAAGATAGTAACCCACCCTGTCATGCGGTAGTTCTCAAACCAGAATCTATCGCCGTCTCGAATTCTCTGGAACTGATTAAGGATTATAGATCGGAACAGTTGTCCGGGTCCTTTTTCCGTTGTCTCCAGGAGCCCGGCTGGCCAGATGTCCAGTTTATTGATTCCATCGGGACCGTAGAGCTCTTCCAGGTCCTCGAATAACTTCGGATTCTGCAAGAGAAATCGCAGAATAGAAGAAATGCAATAATGCATATAGTATGTATTTGCCATTACATCTAAATTATTGTTAATGTTTCTTATACTTTCCGTATTGATTAAGTGCTAATGTGGTCCTGTAGTGGTATATGGTGATAAATGTCAATAAAAATAAGAAATAAATGTTTTCTCAGTTGTAACAACACTGAGATACACTGAACATGAAATGAGACCAAATAACCTGGAGCCGTTGATATGTGTTCCACAAATCTTAGTATTATTAAGTTGAGGAAATACTAATTAATAATAATAATAATAAAGGTTTAAAGTCAGTTTCCTCATACAAGGATAACGTCGGGGACGTCCCCCATGACATGTCACCATAAATCGATTCACCCCAAACAATCTGAAAAAAACATGTGCTGAAGAGAAAGAAAAAGATCCTAAACGGTGCCGGTCCGGTGATAAAAAAAACAGTCAGGCATTGCAAGATGAAAAAATCTATGGTGGGAAGAGATGTGTTTTCAACCTACAACGGAAAGTGGAAGTCGTGGAACATGAGCGAAGATCAGTAGGCAGAAAGTTCAAAACAGTAGGAGCAGAGAAAGAAAACGAACGTCTACCTAACAAAGTGACAATATTAGAAATTTTGAGTAGTTTGGAATCGGAAGAACGAAGCATACGAGAAGGTTGATATTGAATTAGGTGATCAAAAAGGTAAGACGGTTTATATATATATCATATTTGTATATATTCAATACCCTTGCATAAAGATCTGGATTGATCTGGCTGAAGTTGGTCCTCTCTGCCAGTCCCATTACCCTCCTGGCGGTGTTGTAATCCGGAAGTCCATGATCCCTTCCTCTCTGGATGTTTACTGCCATCAGATCTCTCCTGGAGAAGTCCAGGGTTCCGAATACGTTACCTCTCAGATCCGGAGTTACGATATTGTCCTCTCTCTCTGCTATTTGTGACGCCATTCCCAACAATATCTCGTCTATATCCGTCTCTAGAATGGCTTCCTTTAAGAAAAAGGTTTCCAGTATTTTACAATTGAATGAAATATGTTTAATCCAAGACATCGTCAAGCTGAAAATATCAGGCATTCGTGATTTAAGAATTATTCTAGAATATCCTTTCATTGCCACTTTACTTAGAATTAGCATTGTTCAATGTAAGTAACATGTGATACGTTAAAATCATGCGTATAAGATTTTCTAGGTACAGGGTGTAGGATTTAGTCCGTCGAAAAAATATTCGGCAAAGAAATGTGTAAGTCTGGATTTTAACAAATACATTAATTTTTATAATGGCATCACTCGTTTGCCACTATCACTGGATATCATTATCACTATTATTATCACTTTCACAATCACTATCACCAGTGCATGTCGCTATTACTATCACTATCAATTTCACTATCACTATCATTTTCGCAATGGCTTTCACTATCACTATCACTATATCACTACAACTATCACTGTCACTATCATAGTCCCTATCGCTAGTCACTATCATAATTATATTTATTAATATATTTAAATAAAACAATAAGGTTTTTTATTTCAACTTATTCAATACTTTAATTCTGGGATTTGAGGGAAGATGATGATGATGATGATGATGATGATGATTCAATAATTTTTTCAATAATTATAATATTTTAATAAATGTAATTATAATAATTATAACGATTTCAATATTTTATTATTTATTATTCTTTAATTGTTAAAATTAAAATTCATCATTAAAATATCACTAATAATATAGTTAGTAAGGCTAATGATAAGGTCAATTTTCTCACTCGAAAGCAATGTCAGTGACGGGCGAGCCCAGAATTTGAACCCCGCACATACTGATCCGCGGTCGAATATCTTACCGACATCGCCACTGGCTCCGGACGATTAATGTTAGTAATTCATGAATTTTAGCCAATCACGCCTGGGGATTAATAAAATAGTTAGTAATTAAAGAATTCTAGCCAATCATACCTGTGGATTCCAGTAAGTGTTACAAGTTCTAAGACCTCTCTTCTGCGCTTCACCAGTTTTCTCCGTTGTGTTTCTAAACTCACACTTTGCGTTCCTTAAAAAGAAGAATTTAAAAAATATAAATGTTTTCATAATAAATGTTATAATAAAGTAAGAAAATATTGGTTGAAGCAAAATCCTTTTTTACAATTTATCACTCTAGTTTCTCAGAATTCACCGGTATTGCGAACATTGTAGAATAGACCCACCGTATTGTGCTTGTAAGTAGTGTGAGGCGACTACACAGCAACAGGAAACGAAAAAGTCATAGAGACTCGCATAGTTACTGACGTAGGCATGCGGTTGATCAACCGATTGCTCCTCAATGACTGGCACTGTATTCTTCCGATACGAATATGCATCTTGAACATGACACCTGGGAGAATCGATCGAATGTAAATTAATTGAGTATTGATGTATTGATAAAAATCTAAGCATCGGCCGGTTAGAATTGCTGGATACACCCAGGTAACTACCACACCGGTAGTTTCTTTAATTTCCTTTATCTTGGAACTGGTTTTCTGAATTTTGGGGTTTGCACTGTTTTGGACCTTTTATTTGCTCACTGGCTTATATTTGTCTTAATAAACATAAACATAAAACATAACAGCACACTGGGTCAGGAAGCAAAGATGCTTGTTTAAGACCCATTTCCTCCTTCCTCTCCATGGTTATTAGTAATCATTGCCTTTTGATGGCGCATCAATTGCAGCCGGCGCGGATTTAAGAATAACCTTCCATCACCCTGGGATTTTTTCCTTCCTAAGCTTTTACCAACACTAGGTCTTCCAAGGTGGTCACCCACAGAGTACTAACCGAGGTCAATGCAGCTTAACTTCGATAATTGACGCGCAACTAAACCAAGTGCGCTAATCCCGCCGTCAGTGCTCGACGTTGTCAATTTAATTGTTTTTGTGCTAATATGATAGATAAATTACACGGCGGATTTCTAGAAAGAGTTTATAAAAGAATTTGAATTTGTATATAGGGTCAATGACGTCTAGGTACACAAGGTTAAGGACGCTTATATAGGACCATACCTGTGTCCAGAAATGAAATGGAGCCTATAATGTAACAGGCTTTATTATATTTAAATATCAATATTATTTAAATACTAGGTGTACCTGTGTGCAAAAACGCGCACCTCTACATGTAGGACAAACGTCCACATTTAACTGAACCTGTTTTTGAACCCCTACCTCTCAGTTCTAAGGCGGAAGTTCTACCATACGGCTCTCACGGAAGAAATATCTTAACATTTCTTATATATGAAAAAAGTATCTTATTTAGGAATTATAAATATGATGCTGCAAATAAATTTATACTCGCAAGATGACAGCTCAATAATCAGCGTTATTTCAGACAGAGAGACAGACATAACTGGCTAATTACATGTATAATGGTATAAAAGTAACATTACCTTCTCAATACACCCGGTGGAACGAGAGTGTGACCAAATCTCATGGCAGCTGACTGAAATACGTGAGATATCTGAGGATGAACGTGAGGGTTGTATCCTGTAATGTATCAGTATCATCAGAAAACAATGGTAAACTACCTGATGTCTCCCTCTCTCTCTCTCTCTCTCTCTCTCTCTCTCTCTCTGTCTCTCTTTATCTATCTATCTCTCTCTCTACTGTTCTGTCCAGTGGCAAGTTCAAGCTATATATTCATACTCAGAGTCTGCATTCAAGCTAAATTTAGAGCACTTCACAGATTTGCAAGTTAATCCCTTCGCAAAAGTCTATTGTTTATCCGTAACTTATGTAGCCCATAGCTTGGTAAATTATATGGCTTATGAAGTGAGTTCCCGTTACCTTTCACAATTTTTGACTTTGTCACCTTTTACGACACTTTCAGTGAACGGTGTGTCTATTCTACAGTGTCTCGGACAAAACACGGACGTTGAAACTCCAATGATCATTGCAACTTGCCAATTATCATGATGTGACGGTGTTCTGATGTCAACAGTAAAATCTCTTGATTTTTTTAATCTTTTTTGTTGGTTTTATTTCGTCTGATTTTATCTGCAGTACCAAATTGAATAATATTCTTACACTTACCGTCGTAAGGGGGTAACGTTTCATTCAACCAAGCCGGCAGCCAATCGTAGTAAACTATTTTCTAAAACAACAACAACAATTTCATTTTACAAACAATAAGTAAAATGCATTTTTGCCCTGAACGCATCTGATTCTATGTCTCAACAAAACATATTAATATTATCATTAATATTATCATTAATATTATCATTAATATTATCATTAGTATTATCATTAGTATTATCATTAATTTTATCATTAGTATTATCATTAGTATTATCATTAGTATTATCATTAATATTATATTAATATTATCATTAATATTATATTAATACATGACAGTGATAGTGACAAAACAGTAAGAACAAGAACAAGAAGAATAAGAAAGAGAAAAAGAAGAAGAAGAAAAAACCAGAAGAACAAGAAGGATAGAAAACAGAAGAAATAGAAGAAAATGAAGAATGCATAAATAAAGTAAATAACTAAAAAATACAATTTTATATATTTAATTTAATTAAATTTAATTAAATTAAATAAAAATTAAATTAAATTACATTAAATAAATTAATTTAATTTAATTAAGTATATCTATATATAATCTAACATGATTATTACATAGATTATTTTACTAGATAACTAATTAATCATCATATTTTGGTTTAACTGACTAATTTTACTGAATAACTAAAATGCAAAATATTTAACTACTATAATATTATATTTCAACAATAAATAAGTTTTTTCTACAGAAACATTTCTAACATGCGAACTAAAAGGAAAGATAGGAATACAGCAATACCGGCACATAGTACTTCTCAAAGTACATTGGAATAAATTGTGTCAAACATGTCATTAATTTGTTAGATATTTGAATAACATATTAATTCAATAAATATTTGAGAAATTGATAAACCAACCCACCGGCATCTTGATCTAGCAGTCGTTCGATCAATGGATTGATTGCTTGATGGCTTGATTGATATTTGATGATTGATTGATTGATTGATTGATTGATTGACTGACTGACTGAAATGACTGACTGACTGACTGACTGACTGACTGTAAGGAACGACCGATTGACTGACTCATCCATTCATTTATTCACGCATTCATTCATTCATCCATCCATTCATTCTTTCATTCATTCAATCAGTCAGTCAGTCATTCATTCATTCATTCATTCAATCATTCAGTCAGTCATTCATTCATTCACTCATTCATGCATTCATTCATTCACTCATTCATTCGTACATTCATTCATTCAGTCATTCAGTCACTCATTCATTCATTCTTTCACTCATTCACTCATTCATTCATTCATTCATCACCTGATGAACTGCTATGACCCACTTCCTCGCCTCATTGAAGATCTTCTCGTCAGACCAGGTGGGATGGGTTTTATTCAGCTCATCAGCCTTGTAGTTGTGGTAGCGAAACCAGAGAATCCCAAACGTCAACAGAAAAGGGTTTTCATTTCCCCGAGGATTACCGATAGCTTTAATAAGTAAAAAATTCAATTTAATATACAATAATAATAGTAAACCAACCGAATGCCCTTTCTGACGTTAGTTTGAAGAAGTAGAGTGCGAAAATGAATGTTACAAGAGAAAATTGACACATTATGTTTAAATAAATACAGTGTGTGTAATATATAAAAAATATCACGCTGGAGTGTTTCATATATTGTCAATAAAGTTGGAGACTTCGCATAACAATTAATTTGTCCACGTTGACCGAAGGTGTCCGGGATTGTAATTTATACCGAAATTTGACAAATGGATCTACACACTGGTAGAACCCTAGATTGACATTTAATAATATAACATATAAAATGTGCAAAATCGATGTTGTCATGTACGAAAGTATTACATAAACTGCGTTGTTTAAGCTTGATTTTGATAATTTTTAAAACATCATTTCAAGTATATCTGAAATTTTTGACCTTAATTAAATGTAAAATGTTTTTGTTAGTTAAATTATTGATTTATAACCGATAATTAACCCATCATCATCGTCATTATCTTCCTTTGAATCCAAGAATGTTATTTGTTTAGCTAACTATATGCACTTTCCTATTATTTGTATAATCTGTGCTACGATGAACACATAAACGATACTAAAGTCAAAGTCAAAGAATAGCTAGTGTCAGGTTACGACATTATATAATTTAATTACGACATAATTTTTCTTAATGGAAAATTGAATTGACATTCAATTTTCCATTAAGAAAAATTTGAAGCAATTTCTGGTAAGAAGCTCATACCAACCGAAAGAACTTTCTCACGGTTGTTTCGATCCTCTTGCGACACGTGCAGTCTACGATTGATCTATTCTTCAGTAACCCGGACGCAACGCGGGTAAGATATAACACGTAACTAGCAAATATTATTCATTATAATTATTATGTCATCATCATCATCTTCCATTAAATCTCAGTTTAACTAGGGTCTGGATTTCAATAGACCTTCTTTTGAAGTTTTTCCATTCGTATAAATATTGTAGCAATTTCTGGAGCCTAGGCGCTCATCAACCGAACGCCCTTTCTGCCGTTGGTTTGGATCTAGATATCATGTCGCCTTCTACGACAAGCGTATTTCTACACGGTTGGTCTATTCTTCAAGCAACCCGGAAACAACATGAGGACATTATAATTATTATGTAATTTAGAACAATTAAGTATAACGGTGAGTCACTCACTGAAGAACCGCTCCACTGGTTTCAGATAATGATTTCTGGGGGGCGGGGGGTTGGCGAAGGGAAGCCTGATCCTGTTGTAGGCGGGGAAGTAGCCTGCCGTCCGGTTAGTATCGTTGGTAGCTCTCAGTCTTCCTCCCTTGAACAATCTCAGAGAGTCCGTCCAGGCCTTGTTAGGTCCGTACATCAGAGTACCGTCAAAATACGCACTAATCTCGTTCAGCTATCAATCAATTAATTAATGAATCAAAATACGAGCTAATCTCGTTCAGCTATCAATCAATTAATCAATCAATCAATATACGAGCTAATCTCGTTCAGCTATCAATCAATTAATCAATCAATCAATATACGAGCTAATCTCGTTCAGCTATCAATCAATTAATTCATGAATCAAAATACGAGCTAATCTCGTTCAGCTATCAATCAATTAATAATTTAATCAAAATACGAAAAAATCTCGTTCAGCTATCAACCAATTAATCAATGAATCAAAATACGTCTCGTTAAGCTATCAATCAATTAATCATTATCATCATCATCATCATCATCTTCCCTTTACCCGAGTTTAACTAGGGTCGGGATACGAATGGGCTTTCCCCAATCCTCTCTGCCCCACACCCTATCATCAGTCAATTTTCTCTAATCTCTTCTAATAATAATAGTAATAATAATTATTATTATTATTATTTGTTTTTCATTATTATTATTATTATTTTTATTATTATTATTATTATTATTATTATCATTATTATTATTATTATTATAGAAAGTCATTAATTTTATTAATTTTAATATCTAATGTAAGTGATAATAAGATATCCATATTAAGTTACCAATATTAAGTTGCCCTTGTCTCCACTCAACCTATTCTACCGAGTACTCCACATTTAATTTAATTTGATTCAGTTGGGCTACAATCCTTCCTGTAGAGAAATTTGTAGAAAGCTAGTTCAGATTCTAGTTTTTTTATAGATATTTATTATTATTATTAGATAAAAAGAACAAGTAAGATTGTATTTTATAATAATAATAATAATAGAAATAATAGTAATAATAATAATAAAATTGTATTATTATTATTATTATTATTATTATTATTATTATTATACGAATGGATGAAAGACTTTCTTTCGTATTATTATACGAAATAAATAAGTCTAAGACTTATTATAGACTTATAATAATAAGTCTATTCGTATCCCGACCCTGGTTAAATTGGGATTTAAGGGAAGAAGATGATGATGATGATGATGATTGTTATTATTATCATTATCATTATTTTTATTTTTATTTTTATTATTATTACTATCATTATTATTATTATTACATAAAAAGTAAAATAGGGGAGGATATTTCAATGCACCTGTTCTCTGGGTACATTGGGGGAGAACCCCGTCCTCTGATCATATCTCGTCCTCTGAAAGGGCATCTGTCTACCCCCCTTCCCGTAGGGGTCAAATCGCGTGTGACCCTTGGGGATTTCGATGTTGAAATATTCCGGGGGACATCCCGCCCTCTGGGCGTCCAAAATCTCCTCAACTAACTGTTGACCTGCCACAAAAAGAGAAACAATATAAAGTTTTATTTATTCTTGTGAATGGCAATAAATCGGATCCATAATAAGGCAATAGTTTGTAATATTTATCTTGATGCATACCTTCAAAAATAGCAACTAAGAATGGAAACCATGTAGCACAAGCGGTATGTCGTGTGTGTAACTATACGGAATAAAAATTTAAAAAACCCTTAAAACTATAAATTATTCAAACATTCCGCAAACTACATATAGCGTACATTCATTACTTTCAATTGCTACAGATTGCAATAATAATGTAGAAAACATTGCGTGAATGTATGCATGTGGGTTACAGTGTGTTTAACGTCGAGGTTTAGAAGCACAAGGCTTCTCTTCAAGACGACTCGACACACTCGAGATACCGTCACAAAAATTAAGGTACTGTATGTTACTAGTAAATCACTGGTATGCAACTAACCATGCAGTAGCTACACTGGGGTTTTTAGTTATCTGAATCGAGACGCTATTGAGCAATTCAGAGTGAAATATTACAATCAAGGTATTTTATTATATCTTCGTTTTTATCCAAACAATCTGACAACCGCAGATAGGTAGCATACAAACGCACGAAATAGAACATACGAACATAATTACAGTATACACTATACTAGACGATAAAGTCATAGTAATGCAATTACAAACCATGCATTGTAAACAAAGATTAAATTAGCCATAGTTTTATTGCACAATTTTCTTATTTATTTACTTTATTCATATATTAAATATATTATAGGAATAAAGTAATTTGAAAAAAGCTTTAAAATAAATGCGCGTCTAATCAATTAATTATGTAAATCTAAAACGGCAATAAACATTCACTTAAGGAAATAAGGAGTAGAAACATAATTTACCTTTTCAAATGCATATATATATATATAATATTTTAGACCAGTTTTGCAATAGTGCTCGAAGTTGTCATTGATGACTGTAGCACTCTAATTGTTGTTATGTTATGTAAAACACATGTAGGCCTACATGAACTTGTGGCCAATTTTAAGAAGGAAATATGTCTGTAGTGGCGAAATCCATAGGTACAACCATTATGCCATTGCAAATTACCTTCGAAATTGTTTTATTTGCACGCTTCAGTGCGTACCAATTACTTGTGACCTTTTTTATTGAAGATATGAAGAGTAAAATGAGTCTTTGCATAAGCTAGAGAGAAAGAGAGAGAGAGAGAGAGAGAAATGTTTATTTCAGTGTCAACTCGACACCAAATGCATTGACAAATACAAATAGAAACAAATATTTAAAAAGAAAAAAATTCTTAGAAACACAGGATATCTAATAGTTTGTAAAGTTTAGAATAACGACCGTCAGGGAAGATGAAATACATCTTATCTAGCTGACCACCGTCAATAACTATATTGATATCATCACCTTTCCCCAAGCTTTAAGCTACATAAGGTGTGGACAACGCATAGACTTTGTGAAGGGGTTAACTTGTTGATCTAAGGAGCGAGAAAGCAGACTTTGAGTATGAATATGTATTGAACCTGCCACTTAGCAGTGCACTGAACAGAGATAGAGATCATGTAAAAGGCAAATATCAACTGAAATACACGCGTTCTACAAATAATTATAAATTATTAATTATAAATAAATACTTATAAGAGTCCAAATGGAACACGACGCTCAACAACTACCATAACAACTGAATCAATTATTAGTGCCTTTAATTAAATAATCAATTCACTAATAAGTCGATAAAACTCTTACCGAAGAACACGAGGAATGCGGTTCTATTCCTGTGTGAACCCATTCCAGTGCTCCCGTTGAAGACAATGTTACTGATTTCGAACGGATTTGGTCTGTCATGACCTGACGGCTGGTAAACTCCATCACTATATGCGTGAGGTAGGAGTCGTAATAGTGGTGTTTCTGTCAAATTGTAAATAAGTTAAAATAACAAAATAATAACAACAATTTCAGTGCTACAGTTATCAATGACTACATCGAACACTATTGAGACAAAATCAAGCCGGCGAGCAAAAAGAAGGTAAAAAAACTGTGCATATTCCAAAATCCGGAAAATCAGTTCAAAGTCAAACAATTAGTCAAAAGCAACTACTGTATACTAGTAAGTAACCACAATTAGATCTTTAACAGAATAACTTAGAGTAGAATTTTATAAGTTATTTAAAATTTAAAAAGCCTCTGACAAAGTTCCAGTAGCAACGATAACAAAGCCTAGTGGGTTTTAGGTTACACAGGTAACATAGCCTAGTGGATTTAGGTTTCATAGGTAACATAGCCTCGTGGATTTAGGTTACACAGGTAACATAGCCTTGTGGATTTAGGATGCACAGGTAACATAGCCTAGTGGATTTTAGGTTTTTACCTATTGTTACCTATGAAACCTAAAATCCACTAGGCTATGTTACCGTAACATAGCCTAGTGGATTTTAGGTTTCACAGGTACCATTGTCTAGTGGATTTTAGGTATTACAGGTACCATAGTCTAGTGGATTTTAGGTTTTATATATATTATATAGCCTAGTGGATTTTAGGTTACAGTGGCGGATCCAGGGGGCAGGGGGCCCGGGCCCCTCCCCCACTTAGGACCGACAATAATTTTTTACAACAATATTTTAATTGTATCTGGCAATTTCGACGTGTAAATATGCTTGTAAGGGCAGTGATTGGGGGGAGGAGTACGAGAGGGAACTCAGTTCTCATTAGCTCGATTTTTTTTCAAATATTGGCCCCATTAGGGGCCCATATTTGATACACTAGGAGTCCTGTATAATGGAAGGGGGGCCCGAGAAATGTTGACCGTTTCACTAGCTCTCAATTTTCACTTTAACCACTGTATTAGAGGAAAAAGGGTGTAAGTAAAAAATGTGAACTCTGTCCCAGAGCAGTGGTGCAAACAGCCTTGGCTGTGAGGGGCTTAACCCCCCCTACCAACCGCCAAAATTAGGTCACTTTAGCAATTTGTCCAGATCCGCAGAGTTTCTTCAGAGGTGATAAAAATTAACCTACATTTTTCCAAAATAAATGTAGGACTTTAGGCATTTTAGGTTTTCCCCTAACTTTAGTACGAGTATGATTGGGAGGGGGGGGGGGGGGTAAGATACGGGGATACACTCACTTTATGAGCCGATTTCAGTAGTGAAAAGATATTGAGCCCCCCCCCCCCCCACAGCATTTTTTGGTTGCGTCACATATCCCGAAGATGGCAGGGCGTAAGCAAAAATGTGTACTCTCCAAAAAATATTTCGGCCCCACCCCTTAAAAAATTCCTGGATCCGCCCCTGTTAGGTTACATAGGTAGCAAAGTCTAGTGGATTTAGGTTACACAGGTAACATAGCCTTGTGGGTTTTATGTTTCATAGGTAACATATAAAGCGGATTTTAGGTTTCACAGGTAACTTAGCACAGCGGTTGTTAGGTGTCATAGGTGGCATAGCCAAGTGGATTTTAGGTTTCACAGGTAACATAGCATAGTGGATTTTACGTTTCATAGGTAATATAGCTTAGGGTAGGTAGCAGGGTCAAATGTTTCGCAAGTAATGGATTGGTTTATCTTTGTACAATTTTACTAAACATTAGGAAGGTGTATCAGAAAAACTCTACTAAAGAAAACAGCGTTTATTTAAAAGCTAAAATTGACAGTTTAAAAGTCTTAATTCTGTTAAATTAGCAACATCATATTTAACAAATAAGAGCCTCTATTGCCATCATGGAAAGTAATTTTTACATTTAAAAAATTGTTCCAGTGTAGCATTTTTTTATATTTTCAGACTTTATTGAATGTAAATTCGATTCAGAGTTTACTTGACACAGACTTCACTTTACTCGGACTTTACTTGATTGATATTCTCCATTTGAGTATCGCTTAAATTTCATTTATTATTTATTATTCATTGATTAATTGATTATTTCATTGATTACTTATTATTCATAAATTCTGTTTCACACAGATCTCACTATTTGCTTATATTACTCATTGCATAAGTAATTGTTGAACTGAGAAAACTACATTGTACTTTTAAATTAAATTTCTTTAAACTAAATTTCTTTAAATTAAATATTTTAAAATTAAATTTCAACTTGTAACGATAAATTTAAAGATAATCAGCTTACTGACTGGAGCCAATGGCGATGTCGGTAAGATATTCGACCGCGGATCAGTATGTGCGGGTTCAAATACTGGGCTCGCCCGTCACTGACATCGCTTTCGAGTGAGGAAACCGACGTTAACATTAGCTTAACAAACTTTAGCTTTTTTACCGGGGGCACACATTGCACTAGCTAATGGCTAGCAGTGCATTGCTAGTATTGATTGAGCGATTAGATATGATATAAGTTAACTTACCTGCATATCCCCAGTATGCTAGCTAATAGCTAACAATATACTGTAGTATTGATTGATTGATTGATTGATCGATCGATTGATTGATCGATCGATTGATTGATTGATTGATTGATTGATTGATTGATTTACCAGCAGCTCCCCAGTCAGGATGAGCGAAGTTGTTGTACCACCCATCGTAGGGTGGGTACTCTATATCCTCTTCTTCGTGGTGTGAGCTAGAATTTTGAGCTTAAATCATTCAATAAATCAACCAGTAAATCACTTCACCATTTCAAAAATAGAAAAATTTTCTAACTAATTTAACAACATAGGACCTGAGGGAAATGAGCGGTCTGTAAGTTACGGTACGAAATCTGATTTAGTTCATTTTGGTTCTCATTTTAGTTCTCATTTTATTCTCATTTTAGTTCTCATTTTAGTTCTCATATTAGTTCTAGTTTTAGTTCTCATTTTAGTTATCATTTTAGTTCTCATTTTAGTTCACATTTTAGTTCTAGTTTTAGTTCTATTTTTAGTTCTCATTTTAGTTCTCATTTTAGTTCACATTTTAGTTCTCATTTTAGATCGAGCTACAGCCTCACGATGGATTTATCAGCTAATGCTAGTTCAATATGTTGTTGTACTGATTGTGATCAGTAGTAGGATTATTGGGGGGCTGGCACATTATGATTTTTAAGCACAACCTAAGATTAAAACCTAGCTAAATTTCCTTTTTAGCCTTGCCCTGCCTTGATTAAGCATACTGAGATGAACGTTAATCATTTCAAGGCTAAAATAGAATAGCCTTAAAACATAGCTAAATTCTATTTTAGCCTTGATGCATAAATGTTCCATGAATATTAAGCACAGACATGCCTTGAGTCTTGCTCATTTCTATTTTCTGCCTTAAAATTTACACCATTGCAATTGAAGCATAGCCTTGCCTATCAATAATCTAACACACAAGCGTAAAATCAAGCACGCCCACAGCTCACGAGGACAAAAACGATTTCAATTCACATCATTTCATCCACAAGGCAGAGACAAAATGATTTTAGGCATCTTTAGCCTTGATACCTAAGCTTATATCTATATTAGCCTTGATACCTAAGCTTATATCTATATTAGCCTTGTCATCAACGTATGTACTGAAAGTATGATAACCACTCTCCTAGCCTAGCTGTAAACGGTCGGGTTAAAATAACGCAGCTGTTCAGCTACCTTAAAGAAACTATACATGTATGTAAAAGCCTATACCCGAGACAGCAGAGTATACTCTCAGATACTTAGCTTAAAATAACAGCTGGATGTTTATATATACTGAGCGCTGTAAAAAGCTCTAGTAAAAAGACACAGCTACTCGATGCCGATGCTCAGATGTTGTAACTCTGTGGAAAGCGAAAGTGAAAAGCCTATACGTGTATATTTCTACAGTATACTTTCCAAAATTCATAAATGTAGTTACTTTATGAAGCAATCAATATATTTACTGTTACCCAAATATCAAATTCATAGCCATCTTCGCTGTGTCTTAAGCTAATGTACGTGGTACACTGAGTTACACATCAGCAGCTATAATCTTTTTATAAGACAGCAGAGTATACACGAGTAGACTCTGCTGCAGCCTACACGTTAAACAGCTGGAAAGTTGAGCTTCAGTAGTGGAGTGGTACTCATTCCGTGAATAGCAAAAACATAAATATAGAAAAGAAAATGAAAATATAATAAAAATTAAAAATATATGAATTTTATTTAAATATTTTTTCTTACATATATAAAATGGAAACTCAAACGGTGAAACAATTGCGACTTGTCGCGAAGCAACGAGGTATAAAAAGATACTATTCTCTTCGCAAGGCAGAGCTTATTGATGCGTTGTCATCGACATCACAAACAATCGGTGGTGTTGTAGATTTGCTCAATTCTCCTGTACCAGATATTCAACAACCGATTTTAGTTCCAACTAAATATAAACCATTACCCAAGAGACATTATGGCAATTTGCTCGACACACCGGTGCCTGATATAAAAACTGAGATTCTTGCACCAATTAAGACTGGAGTAATGGCAACTATCAAATCATATTGGGATTGGCTGGTAAGCGATGTACCAAGCAACATTAAAAGCAAAGTAAGAGAATCGTATAAGACACTAAAGTCTAAAGTTGAGAACATATTCAACAAGTCTAAGGCGGATACGTATGAAATCAAAGAAACAAAATCAGCTTTAAAGGGATTCACTAAGCAATATACCATTGATGGTCGAAATGGAGTGGATGCAGTGTCATTTCTCAATAGCGTTCAGACAAAAGTGTTAAATGTATTAAACAACAACCCTCAGTCAAAAGTTAATCTAACACTCACATGTACAATGGAAAGGGTGGATTTGAAGACTGGGAAATTACATCGTCTGACGCCCCTTTTCTTTCAAAAACTGAAATAATTTTACCATCCACAGATACCGCAGAGGTGTATGAAAAGACTAAACGTAAAATGCTAGAGTCAATGGCTAATTTTCAGATGCGGGGTAGTAATTGGAGATTTCGCAGAGTGATGAAATTAGAAATAAATACTGTAGAATACAAGCCACTACGAGGTAGCTCCTACATTCCTCTTCCTGAAGAATTAGCTGATAAAAAGGCTATTATAAATATGAAAAATGAAGACGATCAGTGTTTCAAATGGTGTATAGCTAGAGCCTTAAATCCTGTTGAAAAAATCCACAACGCATTGATAAACAATTAAAGAAGCAGGCCGAAGAATTTAACTGGAATGGTATTGATTTTCCGGTTAATTTGAAAGATTGATAAATTTGAAAAGAATAACAATGTATCAATTCATGTGTTTGGATATGAAAAGCTAGAGGCGTGGGCCAAAGAAGAAGAATTAATACCATTAAGGATTTCAACGTTAAGTAGTCAAAACGTAGTAGATTTGTTACTCATATCAGAAGGTGATAATAATCATTACTGCTGGATTAAGAACTTCAATAGATTGATGTCAATAGAAGGAAATCACCATGCAATGCATTACTGCAGACGATGCTTAAACGGTTTCACAAGTGAAAATGCTCTTAATAATCACACTAAATATTGTTCACAACACGACGCTCAAAAAATTGTGTTACCTGACTCTGGAACGTTTATGAAATTCAATCACTATAAAAAATCGATGCGAGTACCATTCATAGTTTACGCAGATTTCGAGTCATTTATTAAACCGATTGATACACGTCAGCCGGATCCAAGCAGGTCAACCACTATCCGATACCAGAAACATACACCTAGTTCATTCTGTTATTACATCAAGTGTTTTGATGATAGCATTTACTCGCAAGCTCCAGTCACTTTTACTGCAAAGAATGATGATGACGATGTTGCTCAAATATTCTTTGACACTTTAGAGCAAAATATTAAAGAAATATACAATCAGTTCAAGTTTTCTAAACCAATGATATTCGATGAATCTGCCGCGAAGAAATTCAAGGCCGCAAAATCATGTCATATTTGTGAAAAAGAGTTGGGTAACGATCGTGTCAGAGACCACTGTCATCTATCTGGCAAATTCCGAGGAGCAGCACACGATAAATGTAATTTACAATACAAAATTCCAAAATTCTTTCCAGTAGTTTTTCACAATTTATCAGGATACGACAGTCACTTATTTATAAAGAAGTTGGCAGGTGGACAAATTAATTGTATTCCGTGTAACGAAGAAAAGTACATCAGTTTCTCTAGGGAATGACAAGTTTACTGGTTTGCTGGTTGACAAGTTTATAAATAAAACAGGTAAAGAAGTACTAGTGAAACGAGAATTGCGGTTTATCGATAGCTTTAGATTTATGGCTTCGAGTCTTGAGAAACTTTCAAAGAATCTAAGTAAAGATCAGTGTAAGAATATTGCAAGTAAGTATTCTGGAAAGCAATTGGATTTGCTGTTGAGAAAAGGAGTTTACCCGTACGATTATGCTAGTTCGTCAGAAGGACTTGATGAAACTAAACTACCGCCAAAGGATGCTTTCTACTCAAAACTTAACGATACCAATATCAGTGATGAAGACTATAAACACGCAGAGACTGTTTGGAAAGAGTTTGGTTGTAAAACATTTCGAGACTATCACGACTTGTACAATATATCTGATGTGCTTTTACTAGCAGATGTCTTTGAAAATTTTAGAGATGTATGTATGACCCACTATAAATTGGATCCTGCGTGGTACTACACCTCACCAGGACTAGCTTGGGATGCTGCGTTAAGATTAACTAAAGTTGAACTCCAATTGTTGAGCGATTACGATATGCTGCTGATGATTAAGCACGGAATAAGAGGTGGTGTAAGCACTATTTCAAACCGATATTCAAAAGCTAATAATAAATACATGGATGGGAATTTTAACGTTAATGATCCTTCCAAATTTATCAAATACCTGGATTCGAATAACCTTTATGGCTACTCGATGAGTAAGCCCCTACCCACACACGGGTTCGAATGGATGACAGAAAAAGAACTGGAGAACTGGAAAGAAATGAAGTGTATCCTCGAAGTTGACTTGGAATATCCTGCAGCGCTGCACGACCTGCATAATGACTATCCTTTAGCCCCCGAAATTGTGAAAGTGAATAAAGTAGAGAAATTGATACCGAATTTGAATGATAAAACAAAGTACACATTACATTACGAGAATTTGAAACTGTACGAAAGTATGGGACTGAAAATTACCAAAATACACAGAGGCATAAAATTTGAAGAAAGTCCATGGCTTAAAACTTACATCGATTTAAATACACAGCTACGCACTAAGGCTGCCAACGACTTTGAGAAAGATTTCTTTAAACTAATGAACAATAGCGTTTTTGGAAAAACTATGGAGAATATTGAAAATAGGATAGATTTCAGATTGGTTGATAATAGAGAAAAGGCTGTTAAATTAGCTGCAAAGCCGTACTATGACCGAACAGTGATATTTGACGAAAATCTTGTCGGCGTCCACATGAGAAAACTAAATTGCTGTATAATAAGCCAATCTACCTAGGTATGGCAATATTAGATTTAAGTAAAACTTTAATGTACGAATTTCACTATAATTACATAAAGGAAAAATACAATGATAAAGCCAAGCTGTTGTTTACAGACACGGATTCGTTGATGTACGAAATACAGACGGAAGATTTTTACGCAGACATATCTAATGACGTCGAACGCAGATTTGACACTAGCGATTATCCGAGAGTTCATCCATCAGGCATTAAGACTGGAGTTAACAAGAAAGTCATTGGAATGTTTAAAGACGAAGCTTGTGGAAAGGAAATTGAAGAATTTGTTGGATTGAGAGCAAAGTTGTACTCTTACAAATTAGCAGATGAGGAGCACAAGAAATGTAAAGGTGTCAAGAAGAATGTTGTTGAGAGGACAATAACACATGATGATTACAGAGATTGTCTGTTTGAGAAAAATTATCATTCTAGAAGCATGAACGTTATTAGATCACGCTTGCACGATGTCTATACTGAGGAAGTCAATAAAGTTGCTCTCAGCGCAGATGACGATAAGCGAGTAATCATGGACGATGGCGTTCACACTCTAGCTTACGGACATTATAGTTAAATATATAAAACATATTTTATGGATAAAGTCAGTTTGCCCCCCTCACGAGGGGGGCAAACTGACTTCAGAATATTCCGTTTCAGTCAAGAAATTTTTCATTCTATACTGAGGAAGTCAATAAAGTTGCTCTCAGCGTAGATGACGATAAGCGAGTAATCATGGACGATGGCGTTCACACTCTAGCTTACGGACATTATAGCTTAAATATATAAAATGTAATTTTTTATTAATATTTTCAAACCACATTTGGTTTCAAAATAATTCTCTAAAACCAAACAACTTCAGGATCATCTTTGTCTGTATTGAAACCATCAATCTCTGCATACAACATTCCCTTATATTTTCCGTTATTGATTTCTCTTACCGTAAACTCAAATCTTTCATGGTCCATTTCCAACTCTTCCTCTTTAATATATTCATTAATCTTTTTTTGTGGACCACATTTTTTTAGGGATTTCACCCTCATTTTGTATAACGTACAGAATATATGATTTGCCGAATTTTGTGTGTATAGGTTTCAATCCCATTACAATATATTTATCTTCAACTTTGAGATTTTGAAACTTGATTATTTCTGAGTTTGAGTTTGTAGTTGTCATTTTATATAGTCCAAGAAAATATTTAAATAGAAATTTTTTATGAATCTAAATTTTGTAAATTAGATATGGGAATCCATTCATTAAATTTCTTGTTGTAACCCACCCATTTAACCAAGGCATGTTCCACACCTTTAATCTTTTTCCGTTGTAGAACCTTTTCAATTCTATAATTTTCTTGATTTGTCTTCTGCAATTCTTCTGCGTAAAAACCTCCTTCTATCTCTTCGCCTAACGAATCTGTCAATTTATAAGTGATCGGGGATGTGTATTGCACTTTGGATATCTTGTACACCGCTTCAGACCAATTGGGTAGGAATCCCTTTTCAAACACACCCTTAATCCGACTAATTCTAACTCTATCGCCAACCTCAAATTTTCGATTCGTTTCCAAATTTCTATACTTCCTACTGTTAATTATAAATGCTTCGTTTTCCTTTTTACTCGCCTCAATTGGAGTCATTTTTACAGTCGAATGTTTCGTGTTGTTATACTCTGCAATTAAATCGTCAATCATATCAATCCAATTTCTCGTATTTTCCGCAGTAAATCTTTTCCACATCTTTTCCTTGATACTTCTATTGAATCGTTCGACGACTGCTGATTTATGTTCACCAAATGTAGAGTATCTATTAATATCAAGTTTCTTTAACCAATCATCCAAGTTTTTGTTGTAAAATTCCTTACCCTGATCAACCCATAAATGTTTAGGCTGTCTTCCCGACGATGCCACTATTTGTTTAAATGCCTCTGCAGTTGTTTCACCTCTCTTGTCTTTCAACGGAATGCTCCACGCATACTTGGAAAGCACATCAATGACGTTAAGCATGTATCTGTAGCCCTTATTTACTCTACTCCAATCCTGCATTTCGATTAAATCTGCTCCCCATATCTCATCAACTTCAAACACGTGAACTTGTCGTCTTGTAAATTTTCTGCGAATCGGTTTGTGTAATTCTCTAGCCAATTCTTCAAAGGGTCCAACGTTTCGCTTCAAACCTCTTTCTTCGCTGGACCGCTCTATTCGTTTTTTGACTCAACACCAAGACCAAACTTTGCCTTATTTTTCATGATGTGGTATACAAATCGAGCCATATTTCTTTGTGCACTATCAAATCTTGAATCATTAGCAATTTCGTATGCTCGATGAGCCAAAGCTTCGTCGCTTATATTTCTGCTCGCTGTATCGGTATTTGCAGTATAAAACTGGTCGTGCAATTTACACATTCCATCCAACTCATTTATACCCTGATAACCTTCGCGATTTCTCAGTTCGTACTTTGTGCCTGGACCGCAGTACGAATACTTGTTGAGATTATTAAATGAACCGTTAGGTACGTACTCTCCACGTCTGGCAGGTAAATGTAGTTCTCCAACTGTATTTCCAACTGCCGATAACACATTATTAAACACACCCTGACCCGAGACAAATTTTGACTTTTTACTTCCACACACTCCACAAATAGCAAATTGCTGTTTTCTATTATTAGCAGTTAACCTTTCCTGCGTCTGTGTAGAATCAGTTTTCCTTTTACATTTCAAGCAGTACATTTTTAAAATTACATTATAAAATTTTATGACATAATTTTCATATTAGAAAACTTATTAATCTATAATAATCGGAGTCTGACCATCGGATGTTAGGTACATCACTCTATCGGAAAGTATCGTAACATACATATAAGTATGTTCTGGAACATTTTGACTAAATTTAAAATTAAGTTTCATATTCATAACATCAGTTTTGATTCTTTCACTCTGATGTCTTACATCAAAGACTACAAGTGGAAATAGCTTTTTGTAATTCATCATATCGATCTGTGTACCTCCAATTAAATGATTAAAACCAAAGTGTTCCTTCTTAAATTCATCCGCCATAGCGCAGAAATCTACATAGTCATTTGTAGCAAAGTTTATTCTCGGTTCATCTGCAGGATATCTCTGATCATTCAATTCAACAAAAGCACTAGTCAAGTTAAGGTGATCAAACACAGCTGGATTTTGTTCCTGTGTTCTTGATTTGTCAGTTTGAAATCCAACAATTATCCATCTAGGCTTTTTACTTCCAGCGTCTCTATTGATCATCCATTCAAATTCCTGCACGTTGTGCGTAACTGTAGTACGTTGGTCAGTTCTTCTGCTAAAACTTACTGGAATTTTCCTTTTACTTACAACAGACTCTCGCAGTGAAGTTATCATTTCAACTTACGGTTTTATTCTTGGTACCATCCACCTAATATCCGTTAGTGAAACTTTACCTTCAAAAACGTTATTCGCTTTATGAATTGCTGATGTGTTTTCTGTTCTAGTGAACCTCAACGTATGTCGCAAATTGTAAAGTACTTTGTTATAATCGGAAAATCCAAATAGATGCGAAAATGGATTGTTGAATGAAAATTGACCTGGCGCATCGTTGTTCATTAGAAGTTGTCGGCGAATCGCAAATCCTTCATTGTAATCTGGATTTTCTTGCGGTGTAAAATGATTGGCAACAATGGCTGCGCCTCCTGCAACTGCTGGAGATTGTCTATATTTAGAGGACACTGCACCGCCGTTTGTGTCCTTTCTCCAACATTGATTCAATCCCGCGCTGCTATTGAAATCGTCAGGATAAGACAAATAACCCAACATTGACGTAGTCTGTCCTGGAAAACGTAATATTTCAATTGATTTACCTCCTAGAATATATTCAATATTTTCAAAGAAGTAAGGAATAGCATTATTTATCAAAGCTATTTGAGCTGTTCTATCAAAAGCATCGCCATTCTCATTTCGAACTAATCTTCCCTTTATTTTAAGGAAGCTTTTAGCTGGGTTGTAATATGAATCACTTGCAGGAATATCAATTTCAATAACATGACCATCAGCATCAAAGTCGGCTTTAGTCTGTGGAATAAAAGACGAGTATTGACAACTTTCTACACTATTGTCTACAATAATTGACGTTGGTTGAGAGAATATTTCGTTTGGCAATTCAGTTTCCATTTTATATATGTACGAAATTTTTTAAATTAAAATCGTTTTAATCCACTGCCCGATTTTTGTAGTTGTTCTAATATCTGTTCCGATTCTGGAGTTAGACGACTATTTTTGCTTGCTATCTTTCTAATTAATGCTTTGCCGCCCTCTGTCAAACCGAATGCAGCAATATCACCTACTGCTCCTAACATTGGCTTTGCAATTAAATCTTTATTCTGATAGACGTACGAACCCATATCTTTCAGTGTATCGACAAATCCCCGTCCATGTACCAGAGTTTGTTTTGAACTGTATGCTTTGCATTTCTCTTTGACAATCATTTTACTAAATACAATATATTTTTAATTAGATTTTTCTCTAATTAGTAATACAATAGTAAGTCCTTCACCCATCAGATCGATAAGTTTGTTGTCTTGATCGGTCAGCCGCAGTTTTATACTATCAATTTCATGCCTATTAACTGTTGGTAAAAATATCAATTCAGGAGTAGGATTCTCTATTATCTTATAGCCTGGATTTACTCTTTGGGTGAATGTATGAATAACATTAGATCTTTTACCATTAAGATAGTTACCAATAGCAATATCGCAATGGACTTGTATCGAATTGACTTTTTCTATATCAATTATGTTGGGAGACAGATGAGTTCCATTTGACAGTTTTTCATCGGTGAATCCTAGAGTAGACCCTAATGAATTGTCAATTCCAAAGTCAACCATGTACTTTTCGTGTGATATAGTCAAAATTGTTTTGAAAATTAAATGACTTATATTTATGTAATATTTTTCATTAATTGTATCGTAGTCACCGTTTCCTCGCATTTCCCATTGAATCGTAGCGTTAATATCTTTTAATTCGTAAGCACCTTTTGAAAGCGTGATTATTTTCCAAGTACTTCCGCCGTCGGTGGAATATTTAAATTTATTGTTGACTTCCGTGATGTTAGGAATTGAATTGTACGTCATCAGAGATATAAATGCTACTTCATACTTTTTCTTAGGATCCAAACTTATTGGAGGGTGCAGATATGTAGTAAAATCTGTTGACGTGCTCGACAGAGTTAATTTCGCCATTTTTTTATAGCAGGATTAAATTTTAAACTGGATATTTTAGAGAATTTCGAAATGGTTTTTATATATATCATCATATTTCCCCTTGGTGATTGCACCAATTCTTAGCAGTTCATCCAATATACCAACTGCGGTATTGTATGCTCCATTGTTTCCAGCTTCTAGAGCTGCAAGATTTTCCACCAGCAGATGGACCAATTGATCTGGATTTTCATAATGTACAACTTGATCTCCTTTTGGTCTACCTCGTCCACGTTTTTGTTTACCTGCAGGCATTACAAGTTTTCTCTTCTTCTTCTTAAGTCCTTCTCCGACGAGTTCACTCCCTGCTTTTACCTTAGTCAATATGCGCTTGTATTTTTCCAGTGTTTTCTGTTGAGACTCGCATATCGTTTTCTCAGCTGGAGTCTTTTTACTGTTGTTTCCTAAAAACTGCCCTATTCGTCTATTATGCGTTTGAATCTCCTTTAGTGTTGCTTCAATTTCATTATTTTCATAGACTTCACTTGGAAGTTTCAGGTCGAGCAGATCTAGATTCTCTCGATCACTTTCATTGAGATTCTTGTCTAAATTAATAATTACAGGATCCCTCCTTGGTGTGGATTCACGTTCAGGAATAGGTGAATCATAAAATGGCATTGCCTGCATAGCCTCTCTCTGATCATTTGAACGCATCAATTGATTAGTAAAGGGAACTAAAATATCACTCAAGTTTTGTTTGTTGTCGACAATCTTTTGTTCTAGAATTTGAGCCGTTTCCTTTGTAGTGTCGAATAACGGTTTGAATAACTTTGCTTGACTCTCATATGACTGTTGATTGCCTAGTTTCTCATTCAGAAACATTTGTTTGACTTCGTTCTTGGCCTTGTTATACCGGTTAATATCAAATTCCACCATCATTTTATTACATACATATATTTATTTATTAGGTATTTTTAGGTATTATTAGGTATTATTAGGTATTTTTATGTATTATTAGGTATTTTTATGTATTATTAGGTATTTTTAGATATTATTAG
>CAJHZI010000620.1:0-72500 GCA_905160935.1 Enchytraeus crypticus
ATATATATATATATATATATATATATATATATATATATATATATATATATATGCATGTATATTAATATCTCTCTTAGTGCACTGCCTACTGGTAGGTCCATAGTATATAACGCCTCCACTCTTCTCTGTCCTCCGCCTTCCTCTTCATTTCCACACATGAGTGGGTCTTTAAATCATCTAACATACCTAATCTCGGCCTACCCCTGCCTCTTTTTCCTTCCATTCTACCTTCTATGACCTCCTTTAATATACCTTCCCCCCTTAGAATGTGTCCTATCCAGCTCTTCTTTCTATTTCTTAATACATTTATCAACTGTCTATCTGTGCCAACTCTCTCTAGAACTTCCTCATTTGTAGCCTTTTGAGTCCAACTAATCCTCTCCATTCTTCTCTAAATCCACATTTCCAATGCCTCCAGTTTCATAATATTTTCCTTCCTTAAGGCCCATGTTTCTCATCCATACAATAGCGTGGTCAAACCAAAGTTTTCACTATCTTTATCTTTGTATCTTTCTTCAGACTTTTTGTTAATAGTTCTTTTCTATTACCAAAGGCCGCTTTTGCTTGTGCAATCCTACTGAATATTTCAGTCTCGCATTTCCCGTCATCGGTTATAGTATGACCCAAATATTTGAAACTCCTTACCTGTTCTAATTTCTTACCATTTATTGTGATATTAACTTCACCTTTGTTATTGGACACTCTCATAACCTTGGTCTTCTTTATATTAATCTTCATGCCATATCTCAATGCTGTATCATTCAGCCTATCCATCATCTTCTGCAATCCAATCTCGCTACCCGCTACCATTCCTTGGTCATCTGCAAATCGTACATCTTGTAACAAATTCCTTCCTACTTTTATTCCTTTTTCGAAGTCTTCCATGGCTTCCTCCATCATTGCCTCGGCGTAAATGTTAAACAGCAGCGGCGAAATGCTAAACCTTGTCTTACTCCACGTCCTATTTCACCTTCTTCTGAGTATTCGGTTGGATTTTGATTACTGCTCTTTGATTCATGTACAAGTTCAAAATTAGTCTTCTGTCTCTCCAGTCAATTCCTATTCTTTCAAGATATTCATCATCGTTATCCAATCAATCCTGTCAAAGGCCTTCTCGAAGTCTACAAAGTATACAAAAACGTCATTTCCATATTCTAAGCTTCTTTCACAAGGAACCCGCATTACCTCTATTGCTTCTCTTGTGCCGCATCCTTTCCTAAAACCAAATTGTGTCTTGCTCAGTATCATCTCTGCTTTCGACTGAATGCGATTATTTACTATCTTTAATAAGAGCTTCTAAATTTTAGTAAGATAAGTGATGCATGAGGTATTAAACTGATTGTTCTGTAATCCGAATACTCCACAGCATTGGCTTTTTTGGTAATTGGGATCATCACTGACTTGGTAAAGTCGTCTGGCCAAATACCTGTATTGTACACTTTCATACATATCTCCATTAACTTATTGAGTGTTTCTTCTTCCAACATTTTCATGAATTCTGCTGGGATTTCATCTATTCCTATTGCTTTCTCCTTCTTCACACTGTTAATTGCAGAATAAATTTCCTCCTTCATTATATCGGGGCCCCTTTTATCGTCTTCTATGATATTTTCTTCTATTTTAAAATCCTCTTGAACTGGTTTCCCAGCCTTATCATACAATTCCTCTACATACTCTCTCCATCTTTCTTTTACTTCTTCCAGCTCGGTCTTCAATTCCCCATCTTTATCCATTATACTAATGTTCTTTGCATCTCCTTTCTTTTTCTTATCGGTTCTTGTTAGTATCCTGACTTCCTGGTATAATAGATCCGATCTCCCTCTTCTATCATATTCTGCTAAATCATAACATTTTTCACTCCATCAATGATCAATATTAATATACAGAGTATATATATATATATATATATGTATATATGCCAATATATCATTCTTACCGTCCTATTTCCAATCTTAACGTCATCTCTAAACTTCTTGAAAAGGTAATCTATACCCGTTTATGCACTCATCTTAATTCTTTTCCTTCTCTCTCTTATTATCAATCTGCCTGTAGAAAACTCCATTCTACTGAAATCGTTCTTCTTCGTATACATAATGATCTTAGCTTGGCCATGAGTAGTAAACAGGTTTCTGCCTTCGTTCTTCTAGATCTCTCTGCTGCCTTCGATACAATTGACCATGACATTCTAATAAATAGGCTCAATTTTTGTTTTGGCATTTCTGAGTCTGCTTTTTCCCTTCTCACATCATATCTCTCATGTCGCACACAATCTGTTGTTATTGGTCAAAATCGCTCTTCTGAACTACCCCTCCTACGCGGTGTTCCTCAAGTTTCAGTGTTAGGTCCATTGCTCTTCTCTTTATATATCACTCCTCTTAGCTACCTGCTTGCTCAGTCCTCCATAAATTTTCATTTCTATGCAGACGACACACAACTATGTATTCCTTTTCTAATCATGATTCTGATCAAAAACTGGCTCATCTCTCATCCATTCTAGACAAGGTTTATTCCTGGTTTTATGCTAACCGTCTTCCTGTTAATCCTTCCAAAACTGAATACCTTTTAAGTGGCAAGCATTTGCAAAGAAATAGAATTACTAATAATTCTGTTAATTTTCAGAATCTTGCTCTTTCACCTTCTCGATCCGCCAAAAACCTTGGAGTCATATTTGATGAAAACCTTGACTTTAAATCCCATATCTCTTCTGTTTGTCGCACTTCTTTTTTTCTGTTTCTTCAGTTTAGGCAAATACGTCCATCCCTTACTAGAAATTGAGCCACTGCCCTTGCTAATTCTATAGTTTATTCAAAGCTCGACTACTGTAATTCATTATTACATGGATTGCCTACTTCTTCTCTCAATCGCTTGCAGCACGTCCAAAATTCTCTTGCACGTGCTGTTTGTATGTCCTCTAGACTTCAATTTCGCTCTTTCTCTACTTCGCAGTCTTCACTGGCTCCCTGTTAATCAACGCATAAAATATAAAATAGCTCTATTAACTTTCAAAACTCTGCGATATGGCAAGCCTTCTTACTTATCTTAAATTCTTCTTCCTTATCGTCCCTCACGTGCACTTCGTTCCACCGATGCCAATCTTCTCTCTGTTCCAAATATTCTCACATCATTGGGCAGACGGTCTTTTTCTTACGCAGCACCCACAATCTGGAACACTTTACCTGCTAATTGTCGCTCATGTTTTTCTCTTTCAACATTTTCTAGCAAGCTTAAAACTTACTTTTTTCCACCATAGACATAATCAATCTACCCTGACCATTTTTTGATCACCTTTCATTTAGGACCTTATTTCTCCTCAGCACATTTCTTTTGCAGATTGGTGTGGATGAATTGATCTGTAGTGATGTGTGCTGTTGGGGACGTCCCTGACATCATCCCTGGATGATGAAACGGACGTTAAACATTTATTATATATATATATATATATACAAATGAATGAATAATATAAAATGAATAATATTCGTGTCTTCCGCTTTCCTCTTCATGGCCATTCAACCGGATTCTATACTCATGTACTAAAGCAGACTATCGAGTATTATGGACATCATGGAAGTCATGTTTTACCTGTTTGTTGGCTTCAGTAAAGCTTTCGATAATGTTAATTACTGGAATTTGTTTGGAAAATTACTAGACGATAACATTGCTCGGGTGTGGTTGGACCGCTGCAGAATTGAGCAACCACAAACAAACTGCCGCGTGTACGAAAGAGGCGACTAAAGGCAGGAGCTGAGGATGGCAAGATAGGACCCACCTCACTTTTAAATATTTTCCCCCAGGAATAAATGGTAATTAATCCACCTAACTGAGGAAGGCAACGGGAAACCACCTCAGAAGCCATCTTTGCCAATCTATAGGCTACATAAGGTATGGATAAGGCATGGGCTTTGTGATGGGATTAACTTGTTGATGTAAGATGTGCTCTTATGGAGCGAGAAAACAGAATTTGAGTATGAAGATGTACCTTTAACCTGCCACTTGGCAATGCACGGAAGAAGTAGAACATTAACACCAGTATTATATTTATTCTTGCATTCTAGTACTCTAAACAGCAATGCTTTGTTCGATGGCATAATTCGGTTTCTACTTGTTTTCACATTAGAAATGGTAGGCTACGCGTCATGGAATTGTACTACATTATTTAATAGACGTGCTTCAGTTTAACGCTAAAGTTATTAACATGTCTCTAAATATTGATAAAACTGTCGCCATGATATTTGCACCAAATGATCGAAATTGGCGTGCACTAGAGGAATTTCCAAGATTTAAGTTGGACAATTCTTTTATTAGTTATATATAGCAGTTTAAATATTTAGGTCATATTATAACTAATGATGGTCGTGATAATCACGATATACAGCGAGAAATATGTGGTATGTTTATGCGTACAAATATATTTAAGCTTAAATTTGCTTGTTACTCCCTTAATATTAAGAAGGTCCTGTTCAAAGCCTATTGTATGTGCTTCTATGATGTGGCACTATGGTTGTCGTTTACAATAGGTTCAATAGAGAAGTTTCGATCTTGCTATACTAAATGTATTTAAATATTTTTTGGATACAAACGTTACAGCAGCCTAACTATCGCGCTGCTAGAAACTAGATTGGCTAGTTTTGATACTCTCCTCTCTAATTACAGATTAAAGTTTAGAACGTTGTTGCTGAATAATATTAACATGCTAGTTAAGTTTTTTGATGTTCTGAGCTTATTGTAGGTTTGTATGCCTAATTCTATAAGTAATTGTCTTAGAGCTCAATTTATGCACAGCCTATTTGCTTTTCTGGTTCTTGTTGCATCATGCTGTACGTGTATATGTAAGATTCGTGTACGGGTTATTAAGCCTGAAATAAAGCAATAAATAAAATTAAAAAATAATATAAATATATATATATATATATAATATTAAAGGTTTAACGTCCATTTCCTCATGCAAGGATGATGTGTCAGGGACGTCTCCCTATCACATGTCACTATATATATATATATATATATATATATATATATATATATAGATATGAGAGAGAAAGAGAGAGAGTGACAAAGAGAAAACGAGAGAGCTAGAGAGCGAGAGATAGCGCATAAGGCTGTGGGAGATAAAAATATATACAGAAAGAGAGAGAGAGGGATAATGAGAGAGAGAGAGAGAGAGAGAGAGAGATAGAGAAAGGATGAGAGTAAGAGCGACAGAGAGATAGAGAGAACGAGAGATAGGTAGAGAGCGAGAGAGATATATAGATATATATATAGAGAGAGAGAGAGAAAGAGAGATAGAGATAGAGAGAGAGAAAGAGAAAGAGAGAGAGATAGAGAAATCATGGAGAAGTTGAACAATTGCTTTTCTGGACTAGCCGCCATTAAATAATTTTTAAATATCTAATATATTATTCAATGATTACAGTAACATGCATTTATTCAGTGGGTTGAGAAAACAAGTTTAGCTCTATATGTTGAACACTATGTTTGCTCTGTATCATCAGATATGCTCAACTTTCCTTGTTGTGTCCGGGCTACCTTTTTAATTGACCCTCCGTAAACGTACAAGTGACGTATGAAAAAGATAGACTTAAGCAGTCTATTAGAATAACACTGGTAAAGCTAAGGTTAACGCCAGTTTCCTCATTCGAAAGCGATGTCAGTGACGGGCGACACAGCAACAGTCAGTAATCTCATTTTTGACTGCAGTCAAACATTTTGTAGTATCATTTAGACATACCATGATAATAAGATAATATCATGATCTCAACAGTAATTTTTTATTATCATTTTAATGCAATTGTAATTCTGATTCAATCTGAAAAGAAAACACGCCACAATATTTACTAAATTTTTATAGTATACAGTTTATAGCTCATCAGACATTGCCTTATGGCAAGGAACCGGACGTTAAATTATTCTTATTGATTGATTGATTAACAACGCAATATGCTTAAATAATGCTGACTAATGTAATTTGATAAATCTTCATCAAAGACAGGGCAGATTTACAAATATTTTATTTTCTTTGAATCTGTCATAATAAAAATTATACACATAATAAAATAAACTATAAAATATTAAACTGAGAATAAGTTTTGCAAAATATTTTTCACATTTAATCAGTTTAATCATACAGTTCTGTGGTAAGGCCAGCAATGACGTATGGTTGGGCACTAAAAAGGGATCATTTGCAGAGTTTGCATATGGCAGAAATGAGAATGTTGCGTCTAATGAGCGGAAGATACTAGAAGGACAGAATGGAAAATGAATATGTGAGGATGAATTTGAATGTTGAGGGGATCGGGGATAGGTTGGCTCAGTCGAGATTGAGATGGTATGGGCATATTGTGAGAAAGGCAGATGAGGATGTAGTAAAGAGAGTTTGGAGGGAAGAGCTGGATGTTAAGCTAGAGAGAGGAAGACCACAACTGACATGGGATGCGGTAGGCCCTAATTAAGAAGGACATGAATAATAGGGAATTGACTGATGATATGGTGTGGGTCATACAGGATTGAAGAAGGTCTACTCGTATCCCGATCCTGGTTTAACTGGGATTTAAGGGAAGATGATGATAAAGATGATGATGATGTATCAATTGAATCATACATCCTACAACCATCTTTAGCCATCCGAAATTATCAACTCCTTATTACAAATTTTGATGTAATTCATTTTAAGGATACATGCAGATTTCATATATTAAATGAATGCCCAATAATAAAATATTTTTATTTATTCACATTTATTTAATCAGGAGAGCAAATTATATAGCAATTTAAAATTTATATAAGCCTATACGTTGCATTATTAAATTTATCAATTAAATTACTAATTCTTTTATTAACGATGCAGAAATGAGCATAACTATCTAAACAACTGCGTTGTCGAGTTCTGCTCTGTTCAGAACGCAATGAACTGATGATGATGATGAGGATGATGGCGACTAAATATATTACAACTGTCGCGACCTTTGCGGAAGGTTAGGCCGCTTTAGAAAATTTTTCAAGAGATCATCAAATTGATAGATTGATAGATTGAAAGATAGATAGATAGATTATTGATTGACTGATTGATTTATTGACTACTCGAATGATTTACTGATCGCTTGATTCATTGATTGACTGCTTGAATGAGCGAGTGATTTATATAGATATAAGAATATCTATACATATTAACTGACTTTACAAATAAATCTTAGATAAAGATAACTATATAGCTGAAAACGCCAAGTCTTTTTCTACTTTTACTTTGCGTTAGACTTAAAATTAAACTTAAATGTTCACATTGATGTCATCGCATGCATACATATGGGATAAGCTGACAATTTCTTCGCATCGGTAAATGGACAAAAAATGCAAATCGAATATATTTAGATTAGACACATCTTAAATCTATAACATTGTAGATACATCTAAGACTCAAATTAGAATATCACACAATCTACTGTATGTATCTTCACATGGAGTTAACCGGTTAAACAGCAAAACCAGTGATATGTCAAAGACGACGATGAGAGAGGGAAAACGGTTCACCCATGGACTGTATCAAATCCACGTGCCCATGTCAACTGAAACAATCAAACAATCATCGTTATCAGTTCTTTAATCTCCATAATAATCGTCATCGTCATCGTCGTCGTCGTCGTCATCGTCATCGTCGTCGTCGTCGTCATCGTCGACGTCGTCCTCATCATCATCATCGTCATCGTCATCGTCATCATCATCATCATCATCATTATCATCATCATCATCCCTAGAATCTCAGTTTAACTGGGGCCGGGATTATAAATTTTGTTTAGTAATATCTGGAGTCTAGGCACTCATCAACTGAATGCGCTTTAATATTTCTGACGATGGTTTGTATTATAGTGTTTTGCCATCCTTCACGACTCATTCACTCCACGGCCGGTCTTCAGCAACACGGACACAACACGGATGATTAAATTTGAATGACACAGATTTAAGATAGAAATCAGTAATTGTAAAGCGTTTTTCAAAACACGTCAATAACAGAATTCAGTGCTTTACGATCACTTAATGAATTCTGACTTTTATATATTAACTGCGTGAGTAAGTATGTGCATAACCAGACGCATTGAAAGCATGAATAAAAATAAGAAATCAGCAATATGTTGAACAATGTTATAAAACTTCCATACACTTAAATGTTTTAAACTTCCATACTCTTAAATGTTTTAAACTTCCATACTCTTATATGTTAAAAAAAATGTTTTGCACGTGACAATCATTGACTATGGTAATGTAGATATATAATTTGATCCATAGAGGAGTCTGTAAGTGAATATGATAAAAAATATTGGAATAAATATATATATACATGTATATCAACAATTTCTTTCTGTTAGAGTAAAATATAGAGATACAGAGAAAAAGAGGCACATATGCAGTAGATATTGCGATATCTAGGAGTAGATTCAGAATAGAGGACAATGCATAAAGAATAAAGAATTATTCTTAAGCACAGTTCTCATGGGCATCAACCCTAGTTACAATGATCGCAGGATACCTACCATATTCAAATCTCTTATGTAGAACTTGCACATCTTGATCGTAGCCTTGTAGAATTCCCCCAGTTCTCTCACATCACACGAGCTCTCAACCAAACAGTTCCACGTTAACCTGTACTTTCTGCAAATATAATAAAATAAAATAGTCCCAGTAAATATAGAATAAAACCAATTAAAGAGAATGGGAGAAGGTCTATCCGAACCCTAGTTAAACTTAGATTTAAGGGAAGATGATGATGATGATGATGACAGAAATAAAATTAAATAGATTAACAGATAGCATATACATCCATAGGCGTGTATACAATGAATTTAAACTTGATGTTTAAGAAATAATGATTTTAAAATAATTACAATATATCGTCGGCTAAACTGCAAAACCCCGTAGGTAGGTTTTTTCATAAAATTATATTATTGCATCAAAATATCGGTTTTCACAGTCTACATCAACCTGCAAAAACTTGTATTCGAGAGTATTATTTATCGATCCTATTTTAATCAAGGAAGTTGAAGGCTCAAATACTCGTCAACTTAACTTTTGTTTGTTTTTGCATTTCCTGAAAAATTTGTAAAAACTTACTTGAGAGGTTTTGCAGTTTGGCCGACGAATTATTGAACATGCGTCACTTGTTCTTAGGGTTATACACATGATTACGTAGGTGCTGCAGACTGTACTTTCTCCAAGCTCATTAGTAATCTTTGATTTTTTTATCGATGGCAGCCGGCGAGGATTTAATATTTTAAAAAAACTTTCAAAAAGGAGCGTTGCAATTCATTCATAGCTGTCTCACCAGACGGTCGCCCATTCAGTACTAACCGGGCCCGAATTTACTTAATTAATGACACGCGCTTTACAAGGTGCGCCTAATCTGGCCCAAGCGATACTATGTAAGATGAGCAAACATGATATTGAAAGCAGTAAATTATTATTATTAGTTAGTGCTTTATATAAGGTATAATAGCCCATACTTCAAGAATACAGTAAATATGGGCCTAGTAGTTCAAATTCAAACATAAAGTACATATATCGGATCAAGAGTGAGTTGTTGATTAAGGTTGTTTGTTGATTCGGAAAAGGAAAGAGTTTAAAGTGCTACACAATTATACTTTTATCTTAAGTAGTACTTGAAGTTGATATCCACTTGATATCCAGCCGTCACGGATATCACTTTCGAGTGAGGAAACTGACGTCAACATTAGCTTAATCAGGTTTTTTTTAAAAGAGATTAGTCAGAGATTATCACTGATTTGATATATAGGACGATAACTTAAAGATAAATATCGCTACGGACAGTATAAAATTCTTGATTTTCTTTATTTTGTCATTTACACCGTTTTTTGGACCTTCTTTTTGCTCGCCAGCTTGATTTTGACTAAATAGTGCTCGGTGTTGTCATTGATGACTATAGTACTCTAATTGTTGTTATTGTTATTATTGTTATTATTATTATTATTATTATTATTATAGTTATTACAACTTTATTTTGTTATGGTAAATTTATAGAAAATATATGAACAACATTTGGACATAATATATAATCAATGTTCTTAAGGTAACTCAAAATTACTCGAGACATTATAGACGAGTATTCTAAGTACTATATCTTTTAACGCTGCTATTTTTTCTTCAGTTTTATTCTTATCACTGTGTCGAGAAATAATGATCATATACATTCCCGAGTTTTGTCTGGACGAGAGACGAACAAACCAACCATAATCTGCACGGGTCGTAAAAGGCGACTAAGCAGGAACAGAGGAAGCAAGCGGAAAACTACCCTAAAAGCCATTGTTCCCAAGCAATAGGATACGATACAGTATGGATGAGTCAAAGCCTTTTGTAATAATATTAACTTGTTAATCGGCGAAATGCTGTCATTGGAACCTGACCGTAAACTATACTAAGGAATATTTACATTCAACAAGTTACTTGGCAGAGCACTTGCTAGAGATACATAAATATTTACGACTAGCAGCCGTAACGCGCAGTACCTTAGCTATTAAGGCTTCAGCTCACTACCAGTGAGCTATTTCACAAACAAGGTAGCAGTGCTAATTATTATTCAATGTCAGAAGCGCATTAAAGACATCTCTTCAATACTAATCGACACACTCAAGATACCGTCACAAATATTGTATTAACTGTAAGCTACTCTTATGACAACTCACTGTAGAAAGAATAATTCTACGATAAAACAATTTTTACCAAGCAATTGTTTTTTCAACAACTCGAGCTAGATGATGATGATGATGATGACTATTATTATGATGATGACGATGATGATGATGATGATGATGATGACGATGACTATTATTATGATGATGACGACGACGACGACGAAGACGACGGCGGCGACGGCGACGGCGACGACGACGACGACGATGACGATGATGATGATGATGATGATGATGATGATGATGATGACGATGATGATGATGACGAAGACGACGATGATGATGATGATGAAGATGATGATGAAGATGACGATGATGACGATGACGATGACGACGACGACGATGACGATGATGATGATGATGATGATGATGATGATGATGACGATGATGATGATGATGATGATGATGATGATGATGATGATGACGATAATGATGATGATAATTATGATGATGATGAGGATGATCATAAACCTTTTATAAACATTGAACCCATGTATTTGAGAGCTCATTGGAGAGCGAGCACATACCTGCAGAGCTGAGTCCATTGGAAGGCGGTGGAGATGTTGCCGTTTGTTATCTGCTCTGCTATTGGTTGAGACACTTCTGTGCAAGCATCGCTGTACTCTAGAGTGCAGTCAGCTCTTCCTTAATTAATCAATCAATCAATCAACCAATCGATCGCTCGATAAATCAAAAATCATTCAATCAATCAATCAATCAATCAATCAATTAATCAGTCAAACAATCAGTCAATCAATCAATCAATCAATCAATTAATCAATCGCTCAATAATTAATCAATCAAACAAACAATCAATCAGTGAATCAACCAATAAATCAACCAATCAATCAATTAATCAATCAATAATTCAGTCAATCAATCAATCAATCTTTCGGTTGTTGTTTCGGTCGGTCAGTCAGTCAATGAGTCAATCAGTCAGTCAATCAGCCTGTCTGGCTGTACATCAGTTTATATAGTATATTTGTCTATCAATCATTCTGTACGATTTACTAAAATCTATCAATCAAATATATCTTTTAATCGAAATTAAAAGTAAATGAATTTTAATGGCTCTTTAGATATACATGTTATTCTTTAAATCAAAATGGTAATTGCCTGATTCGAAAATGGCTGATAATTTTTATAATGTCCTACAGGCACTTACGGTGGGAGGGGGCTGGAGGGAATATATTATAGGAATACTATTTTAATGGGAAAGCAACGGGAAATCACCTAAGGAACGCAAATAATGATGGAGTGCTCACTATGGGGCATGAATGGCAGCATGTGAGTAGGAATGTAATATATGCAATGGGTAGAATAGTAGAGACCGATTGATGAATATAATATCTTAGAAGATAAAAGACAACATAATCGGAACTGCTTGAAAGCTCAACTATTACTAAAACAAATGGAAACTGTCCATCGAGTCTTTCAGGCGAACGAAATAAAATATTATAAGCGTCACTGAAGAGAGATTTAGATAATTCATTTCTGATTTTATAGAAAACTGTAATCCAATTCAATGAATAAATACTTGCATTGAATTAAATAAGACATGGGACAAAGTGTATTGGGGAATTTATTCGAATCCAGACCCTAGTTAAACTGGGATTTAAGTGCTGATGATGATGATGACGATGCTGATGACGATGATGATGATGATGATGGTGATGATGATGACGATGATGATGATGATGATGATGATGGTACCGATAATATAATTTATAATTATGCTGATGATGATGATGACTGAATAAAATAAGAGAGTGAGTTTAGGGTTGGATTATTTTCCTTCTATTCCCATCACTGAAATGCCACTAGAGCAGGAAACTGACGTTAAACTTGGCCTTAGCCTTATCCTACATACTTTGCAACTCTAGCTAAACTGAGATTAAATGGAAGATGACATTTATTGTACTAATTAAAATAGCTTCTACCAATTTAGTAACTTTATGTTGTTGTTTCACTTTGTCTACATGTACTGTATATCTGTAATTCTCTATTACCTTGTAAACGTTCATCAGATTTCTTAATTCCTCTATTGGCCGCTGTCCTCCGAAATTATCTAACACTGACTGGAGTTAGTGGCGATGTCGGTAAGAAATTCGACCGCGGAATAGTAGATGCGGGGTTCAAATCCAGAGCTTGTCCGTTACTGACATCGCTTTCGAGTGAAGAAACTGGCGTTAACATTTGCTTTACCAACTTCATCTCTATGAAAAATTATAATTTCTTCAGTTCTCCATTAAAGCTAACCTTTGCTGATATTTCAACAATTATACTTTATTATTCACCTCTCCTGAGTTGTTGATGATGATGATGATGATGATGATGACGATTATGATGATGATGATGATGATGATGACGATGATGATGGTGATGATGATGATGATGATGATGACGATGATGATGGTGATGATGATGATGACGATGATGACGATGATGATACATAATTACGCACCATTGTTAAGGTCGCTGCAACTCTCTTTGACCCGCATTCGACCCTTTGTTTCTGTTTCGGTCAGTTTACACCCTTCCCGCTGCCAGCAGGAGAACATTTTGTCGTAAGCTCTAAAAACATCAGAAATGGTATAAATGAGTATACCTTTGAAATACTGAGCTTCAGATGTCTGGTTTCTCATCCCAAATCGATGCTATGATATGCTATTATATGATGACACCACCATGCTATGATATGATACCACCATGCTATGATATGATACCACCATGCTATGATATGATACCACCATGTTATGATATGATACCACCATGCTATAATTTGATACCACCATGCTATAATTTGATACCACCATGCTATGATATGATACCACCATTCTACGATATGACACCATTATTCTATGATATGACACCACCAGGCAATGCTATGACAACACCAAGTCGTTACTTGGTGTTGTCACACCAAGGCAAAGCTACACACCACCAGGATATGCTATATATCACCAGCAATGCTATGCTACCAATGGCAATGCTATAACAGATTCCTTTGCTTCCATGATGAACAGAAACATTTCTTTGGCACTATATACACTGTGAGTCTTATAAGTGACACCCCTTTTATATTTGCAATAAAATCGTAACCAGTCGACACATTTATATAAAATTTACAGGTTGTTGGAATCAACCAATTTTCGCTATTACTGCAAAATTTTGTTACCATATCTTTAAGAACAAAAAAGTTATTGATATATAGGAACGCTAGGGGCAATGATGAATTTACAACTATGGGCCAAGTAACTGACATTCTCTATATTGTTATAATGAAAACAGGGAAAACATCTTATGCATATCATGCTATACTTATCTTAAAAAACAGGCATTTTTGTTCAAAACGTGCCATATTATGTGCAGATTTGTAGAAAATTGCCGAAGTTATTGCCTTTTTAATAGCCCTGGGGTGTCAAAAGAACTATGCAGACTGTTGTTACGCATAAGGCCTGACTGCGCATTTAGCCTGTGCGCTAAAGCTGCAGCTGCTAGGCTAAAAATCAGATCAGCCATATGACATATCAGACTGGCTAGGCCGATGCTCCATTTACCGCCATCACTTGTTCACCGATTTGAAACTCATTCAATACAAATCACAAATCCATCATTTCCATTCTTCAAAGATGGTTTTCAGCAAAGAAGATCGCATTTTGATTTACGAAATGCGAATAGCCAAAGGCTATGGCGCCAAGCGTATCCTGAAAGAATTTCCTCGTAAAAACTGGTCGTTGTCTGGGGTTGCCAGATTGCTTAGAACCATTACTGAAAGCGGATCATCTGCTAGAAAGGCAAGGCCCAAGACAGGAAGAACGCCTGAAATTGTCGCAGCTGTTGAGGAGATGATTATGAGTCAGGAATCACAGCCTGGAACTCATCGAAGTACAAGACAGATAGCACGTGAGATTGAAGTGAGTCAAGCAACTGTTAGCAGGATTATACGCCATGAGCTTAATCTGAAATGCTTGAAAAAGAAACAAGCTCAAGAACTTACAGAAGCAAATAAGTTGACAAGGTTGGTGCGTGCAAAGCTTCTGCTGCGAGATTATCCCCAGAGCAAAGTTGATTTCATATGGTTCACTGATGAGAAGATTTTCACAGTTGCTGCACCAAAGAATGCACAGAATGATAGGCTCTACGTGTTTGCAGGAACTCGAAAGAAACAAGTTCCTGCAGCACGCTTGTTAAAGACGCGTTCGACCTTCACGAAGTCTGTCATGGTATCAGTCGGGGTGTCGTCCCTTGGAGCAACTGATCTTATCTTCATTGATCCAGGTGTCAAGATTAACGGCGCTTACTACCGAGACGTGCTTCTGTCACAGCATCTCTTACCAGCTATCAGGGCCATGTCAGGAGAATTCTTTATCTTTCAGCAAGACAGCGCTCCCGCTCATCGCGCATGTGAAACAGTTGCGATGTTACGACAGAATACACCTGCGTTCATACCACCGACTTTGTGGCCTCCGAATAGCCCGGATCTTAACCCAGTGGACTATAAGATATGGGGAGTCATCCAAGAGCGTGTCTATAAGACCAGAATTCGTGATGTGAATCACCTAAAAGAACGCCTCATTGAAGAGTGGTCTTCATTTGATCAAAAAATTATCGATGGATCAATCAGACAGTGGCGCCAGCGTCTTCGGGCTTGCATATCAGTTGATGGTGGTCATTTTGAACAAAAGTTATAAGCCACACCCAAATCATAATCTAACCATAGGCTCAATCAAACAGCTCTTTTCAGAGCTACCACAAATAATCAATAATTCAAAGCATCTCGCATAACGTGAGATTGCATGCGCATGATGTAGCCTACGTCTGTGGCGTTCTATATTAGGATTTTTGTTTTAACCCCCACCCGCAGTCGAGTTTAGATTTCTTTTTTATTTTTATATGTATCTAAAAGAAATTTTGCAATATTGCAGAGAATTGTTAGCTCTCCACTCCCAGTAAATTTCACATGGATCGGTTGACTGATTGCGATTTTATTGCAAATATAAAAGGGGTGTCACTTATAAGACTCACAGTGTATATTACATTTCCATGCTTTACTAATCAGTGTTAAATTTAACAACAATTGTTCGTTCAAATTATAAACAAAATGCGATTTCAGAGACGACTCATACGTACGAGTTATACATCAGTGCCGATAATTATTTCCTATTTTTATATGACATCTGTGATTTTTGTCAATTGCGAATTTGTACAAAATACGGATGACATAAATATACAATTGATAAATATCAGAATGAGTATACTGTATAAATAGGAAGAGGAAAGGGCATGTACTGAGAGAGAGTGTTTTACTAGAAGAGATAATTGAAGAATAACTATAAGGAAAAATGGTTATATATAGCTAATGTTATAGCTAATACTAACGTCAATTTCTTCACTCAAAAGAGATGTCAGCAGCGGGCGAGCTAAAGATTTGAACCCCGCTCATACTGATCCGCGGTCGAAAGGCTTACCGACATCGCCACTGGCTCCAGTCATTAAGAAGAAGACCGACACTTAGGATACTAGATGATGTGGAAGAGCTTATGGTCATGTACCTGCCAACTGGCAGTGCACTAATAATGAGACACAATAGCTATACATATGAAATACAAAACTACGAAATACATGTGCCTTACAAGTATTTCTTTACGAACTAGTTAAACACTGCATGTACTATCACAACACCAGGTTTAAGATTACAGCAGGTTGCAGAGACCGACAAGTAATCGAGATCAAAAAAGTTGCCCGTTCATTAAACGGTTTGATGGGCTAGCTACACGTGTATCTGCGTACTCGCACATTGCGCGTTTGGCGACCTTTCCATAGAATGAGACCATCTTCCTTCCAAAAGCCGCGATGACATCCTCATGTCCCAGCATGCACCTGTAGAACACCGACACGTAACAGTCCCCATCAGGCGCCGCGCTGTCTGTAATCAATCAATCAATCAATCAGTCAGTCAGTCAGTCAATCAAGCAATCAATCAATCAATCAATCAAACAAATAATCAATCAATCAAACAATCAATTAATCAGTCAGGCAGTCAGTCAGTCAATCAATCAATCAATCAATCAATCAGTCAGTCAGTCAGTCAGTCAATCAGTCAGTCAGTCAGTCAGTCAATTAGTCAATCAGTCAATCAGTCAATCAATCAATAAATCAGTCAGTAAGTCAGCGAATCAATCAATCAATCAATAAATTATTCAATCAATCAATCAATAAATTCAATAAATTAGTCAGTCAATCAATCAATCAATCATTCATTCAATCAATCAATCAATCAGTCAGTCAGTCAGTCAATAATTAATCAATCAACAAATCAATCAATCATTCATTCAATCAATCAATCAATCAGTCAGTCAGTCAGTCTATAATTAATCAATCCACAAATCAATCAATCAATCAATCAGTTAGTCAGTCAGTCAATCAATCAGTCAGTCAATCAATCATTCAATCAATCCATTAATCAATTAAATCAATAAATCAATCAATCAGTCATTCAGTCAGTCAATCAATAAATCAATCAATCAATCAATCAGTCAGTCAGTCAATCAATCAATAAGGCTATCAATCAATCAATCAATCTATCAACCCATCAATCAATCAATCAATCAAGCAAATTAATCAATTAATCAATATGTCAATAAATAAATAAGATAATCAGTAAAACAGTCATTGAGTTAGTCAGTACGTCAATCAATGAGTCAATCAGCCATTCAATAAATCAATCGATCAAGTAACAGTTCCATGCATGAATGAACATAATTCATTGCCTTATGGCGAGGAAACGGACATTAAATTCTTATTGATTGATTGATTGATTGATCGATTGATTGATTGATTGATTGATTGATTGATTGATTCAATCAGTCGGTCAATCAATTTGCGACTCTTCTCTCTTCAGTGCACTGCCAAGTGGCAGGTTCAAGGTACATATTCATACTCAATGTCTGTTTTCTCGCTCCATAAGAGCACTCCTTAGATTAGCAAGTTAATCTCTTTACAAACTCTATACCCTAGCCAGACCTTATCCATCCTTGACCTTTCCAATAGATTGGGAAAAGTAAAGTACCATTTAATCTTGTGAAAAAATATTTCATGGCGAGGTGGGTTCCCTCTTGCCATCCTCAGCTCCTGCCTTAGTCGCCTCTTTCGTACATGCAACAGATTATTTGAGGTTGCCCTCTTCTGCAGTGGTACAACCACACCCGAACACAACACAGTGATAATTGCTATTAGTATATTAAAAGAGGGAAATAATATAAATATAAACTGAATGGTTTTCTATTTTATCACTAAATTCGCACAATCTATAGTGTTTACCTATTAGTCATTAATAACACTCAATGTCGGCTGCGATGATTTACAAAACACACCTGAAAACAGCTTGTGTGACTTGTTCACACAAGCTGTTGTGGAATATTCTTTTTCTTCTTTAAGTGCCGTGCCTGTTCCAAGCCTGGGCGGTCATGGTCATATTCCTCCATATGTCTCTGTTCATTGTTGCTCTGATCATCTCTGTTTCAGTTAACTGCATCCATTTACTAAGACTCTTAATAAACGTCATTAGTTGTCGACCCTTGCATCTTTTTCCTTCTATTATTCCTGTCACTACGGTATTTTCAACTATTTTGTTCCGCATAATGTGTCCGAAAAATTTCATCTGTTGTCCTCGTATTCGGTTCAAAAGGTCACGACAAGTTGACATTCTTTGTAGAACATCTTCATTTTTAATGTGGTCTTTATAAGATATACGCAGCATTCTTCTACAGAACCACATCTCTGTTGCCTCAAGTTTCGAATCCATTACAGACGAGATTGTCCAAACTTCACTTCCATATAACAATATTGGTTGAATGTAGCATTGAAGAAGTCTTTTTTTGGTATCAATTGATAATTCATGGCTTCCAAAAATCTTTGACATTCTGTTATATGCCTCCTTAGCCATGGCTATTCTTCTGTTTATTTCCTTGTCACATTTCCCATTTTGATGAATAAGTGACCCTAAATATATGACTGATTCAACTTGTTTGACATTTTGACCTCTTACATTGATTAAGCATGGCTGTGGCATTTTTAGTTTTGCTGACTGTCATGCATTCTGTTTTCTTCATATTTATAGATAATCCACTAGCCTCACTATGATATGTTACAATATCCAACAATTCTTGAAGTTTGTCTCTCGAGTCGGCAATAAGAACTATGTCATCTAGAACTATGTGGAATATAGATTAATTAAACGCCGCTTAACTAGATTAATTGTTAATTAATTAATTGTTGAAAGGTGTAATTGAAGAGAATGTTCATGAGAAAAGAGTTAGAGGTAGACCAGGACGCATAGTTTTTTATTTATGATTTCGTACCGCATTCGTAATATTTCGTATACACACACACACACACACAAACACACACACACACACATATATATATATACATATATATATATATATATATAATAAAAATGTATATATATATATATATATTATTACATATATATAATATTATAAATAGAAATATATATATATATATATATATATATATATATATATATATATATATATATATGGATAGATAGGAAAATAATTGGATATAATAAAATAAAACTGAGTAGACAGAAAGAATGGAAGCGTTTTATATCATGGACCTGCCAGTTGGCAGTTCACTAAGAGAGAGAGAGAGATTTGAAGATAGAGTTAGAGAAATGACAGTTGCGGATTATTTATTGTGATTGTGTATAAAAGTTTGCATTTAAAATGTAAAACAACAAGATAAATTATTAGTAGGCATAGTTCTACTTTAACTAGTTAATGGCTGCATAGATATACATGTAGAATACTTTATAAAGAGCAGCAAAATATTTAGGAATGACATTTAAAAGAAACACAGTGGTTTTGATGTAGCCCAAAATAAGAATTTGGAATAAGAAGATTTGTGAAAGGAGCTTGTTATTGTTGAATAGACTTTAAAAAATAAAGTAATTTTGATTTTTTTAAAAATATTCCTAACCCTTACCCCTACCCTTTACCCTAGCCCTAACATACCATATTCCTAAGAAACTAATAAAATATAGACGAACTTTAAAAAATAAAAGTGACTCGAACCAGAGTCGAACTCCGAACCACAGGAATGAATTCATTTTATGACTTGACTTCATGGCATCTGATGTTTTCGGTGATTGCTGTTTAAAGCTTAATATTTAAGTATGTCTTGCAAAAACCTCTCTATGCTTTACATGATTTGTTCAGCATTTGAATCACGTTGTCTAATTGAGAGAAAATTGTCAATTTAACGATAAAGAATTCTCTTTTTATATAGTCAAAATGTTACTTGCACAGTTACTTGTAACCTACATGTACGTATAAAACAACGCAATGATTAACGTCAGTTTCCTGATATATTTAGAATATTGTACATAGCATAGCAGTTATGCGCTGGATTTGAACTCTGCATCTACTTATATAGCAGAGCTGAACAACGACGTAATTAAACATCGATAATTTATAATTTACTCTCTCCCTCTCTCTCTCTCTCTCTCTCTCTCTCTCGTCGCTTTCCTCTTCATTTCCACATATGAGCGGGTCTTTAAATCATCTAATATACCTAATCTCGGCCTGCTCCTGCCTCTTTTTTTTCCATTCTACCTTCTATGACCTCTTGTAATAGACCTCCCCCCGTAGAATGTGTCCTATCCAACGCTTCTTCCCATTTCTTAATACATTTATCAACTATCAATCTGTGCCAACTCTCTCCAGAACTTCCTCATTTTTAACCTTTTGAGTCCATCTAATACTATCCATTCTTCTCCAAATCCACATTTCCAATGTCTTCAATTTCTTAATATCTTCCTTCACAGTAATTATTAATGATTAATAATTAGATTTAGATACAGGGTGATCCAGAATAAATGAAACTCCTTTGAAAGCTAATAAATTTGACAAATTTTATCCAAACATCTTACTTCATAAATTAAATTAAAGGCAATTGTTATATTAAATTCCGAAATATCTAACAGATACTATTACACATGTGTGAGAAATTATCATTAGTCGCCGATATGTCATTTTCAATTAAATTGCGTGAAAACTCAAAATCTAAAGATCAAGAATTCACGATTATGCATTAGGCCTTAACAATTTCAAAAAGCGCATTGCAGTTTCTATCAATGTCCTAAATGAATTGAGAATTAATTGAAAAAATGTTCATTGTGTCCACCATGTGCCCGAATAAATGCATTCACTCGCTGGGATCACTGACCAATTTGCCGAGTCCACGAGTGCCTGACTGATTTCTGGGTCCAGCAGAGAACATCGACTTGTTTCAAATGTTCAACGTCGTGAATTGGTTTCTGATAGACTAATTGCTGAAGACAATAGTAAGCGATCGAATAATAAATCTGGTTCAAATCAGGGGGGGGGCAGTTAGGTGTCCAGTTCTTCGGTTCAATAAACCCTGGCAGGTTTAATTTCATACAGGTGATCATACGACATGAAAAACATGAAAATTACATATCGGCGACTAATGATAATTTCTCAAAAATGTGAAATAGTAACTCTTAGCTATTTGCATATTAATAGAAAAGAGCCTTTATTTTAAAATATCATGTATGACGCTTGGATAAAAATTGTCCAAGTTATTAGCCTTCAAAGTAGTTTCATTTATTATGGACCACCCTGTAAATATGGATACTTATTAATGATTAATAGTTAAATTTAAATAAGGAGAATGTAATGTTTAGCACAGCATAACGTAGCATACAAACCGAAAATGGTCGCATGAAAGACTAGAGATAGGAGGAGAATCTGATGTGTCAGAATATGTTGATTCATTTCCTCTGTGTTTATAAACAAATACACTAGTGACGTCATCGACATGTAGTTCAATCTACAGCTTCTTATACAATATTTAGCAGCAGCAGCAGCAGCAACAACAGTTAGAAAGCTATAAAAAAAGTAAACACGCATTATAGTGAAATGATCAATTGTGTTGATATCTATCACTTTTAATACCACATGTTTAAATAGTTAGGCAATATAGACCATTTTCCGTGTAACCAGTCCAGTGAATGCCCGAGATTATTCTCACAGATCAGCGCGGCTGGGATTCGAACCCACGAGGGTTCAATTCACCTTAGCATCTGTCAATTAAAACTTCATGACTTTACCCCGACGCTATTAAGACATTCTATCATCGTTCAGGGAAACACCGAGCGCTATGGTAACAAACTGCATTGTTCAAAATAATATCATGTTATGCTATGCGCTCAAATTGAGAATGAACTATTTAAAAAATAATCTATTAGAAAATATTAAAAGAAGCGCAAGCCAAAGCCTAGTTTAAAATCAGTTCCCTGTTTAAAATAATATCAGTGAATGGGTGAACACTGGATTTGAACCCTACACCTGAAACAAGCCTTCGGTTCAACCCAAACAAGAAGGGTCTCTGACAGATTGCGCGCATATCTTCAAGAAAACCAATCCATGCTAGATAAATTGAATAACAATTTCAAATAATTAATATTAAAGTTTATATGTGGTTATACAACAAGGGAAAACAAATTAATGTATATATTAATGTATATAGCTAACGTCTGATTGCGTATATCGAAGAATGCAGTCAGATTCAATTCGAATTGCTTTGAAACCGTTGGGGCCCTGCTTCTCAGGCTAGCTTACTGTTCATTTCGCCACTGGCTCCAAGTCGGTAACACACTCGACCGCGGATCAGTATGTGCAGGGTTCAAATCCAGGGCTCGCCCGTCACTGACATCGCTTTCGAGTGAGGAAACCGACATTATCCTTAACTTTACGAGTTATCACCATCATTCCAGTAACGTACCTACGTTTCGGTATTGTAAATATTATTATAATATAGTGAGCCAGTTCTGTCTGTCTGAAGTAACGCTGATCACAGCACCACTGGCGAGTATATAAATGACGAGTATATATTTTGGCTGGAGCCAGTGGCGAAGTCGGTATGATACTCGACCGCGGATTAGTATGTGCGGGGTTCAAATCCTGTGCTCGCCCGTCACTGACACTGCTTTCGATTGAGGAAACTGACGTTAACCTTAGCTTTATCTTTAAATGAAATGGCAGGTCCCTGGCAAGTATAACAAATTCCTAAATGGAACACAATTTCGTGTTTAGTGTTTTTAGAGATTATTTTCTTTTGGCGTCTTTAGGAGAAGCTCGCTAGGGTTTAAGAGCTGGACCTTACACACATTATATAACAACATCAACAAAAATGTATGATATTAATATATTGGTTCCCCGTGTTGTGCTCGGGTGTGCTTGGACCACTGCAGAATTGAGCAACCGCAAGCAATCTGCCGCGTGTACGTAAGAGGCGATTAAAGGCAGGAGCTGAGGATGGCAAGAGGGGACCCACCTCACCATGAAATATTTTCCCCCAGGATTAAATGCTAATTAATCCACCAAACTGAGGAAGTCAACGGGAAACCAAATCAGAAGCCACATTTTCCCAAGCTATAGGTTACATATGGTATGGATAAGGCACATACTTTGAGAAGGGATTATCTTGTTGATCTAAGGAGTGCTCTTATGAAGCGAGAAAGCAAACTTTGAGTATGAATATGTACCTTGGACCTGCCACTTGGCAGTGCACTGAAGAAGAATATATTGGTGGCTGAGTTGGTAAGTGCGTTAGTAGCGATATGGGATTTCAAGGGCCGTTCCTGAGGTCCTGGGATCAATTCTCGGTATGATTGATCAGAGAGTCAAATCTCGGACATTCACCTTTCAGGTTATTCCGGTGCACCTGAAGACTTCAAGAAAAGCCCTTCCGATATCTGACCTTGACGTTAAACCCGCATTAAAAGTACATTAATAGAACCTTAAGATTAAAAGCTGGGATTCAAATCCAGGTTGAGTTAAAATGGCCATTATCCTGACTGTTTGCATTTTGCACACGGATGTTTTCTAATAAGTAGTAAAATGCAATTATGCATGCATAATATTAATATAATCTGAAAATCTAGACAGGGTATCACAATACTTTACTGTAAGTCCATTCGTAAATAATTTAATGAAATTGGGTTCTAAAGATATATCCAGAAGCCTTAGGGTTCAAACTAACACATATATCGATCGACAATAATTCAATTTTGTAACAGTGTAATATATCAGTTATTCGACTTTATAGGCAATCAAAGGCATCGTCTTAGATATTACAAATAGCCGAAGAAATGTGACTTTATTCTACTTTATTAGAATTAAAATAATGTATAAATGGGCTGAGCCGGTTACTTGTTCGCAAGTTGTTCGACAGCGGATCAGTAGGTTCTGAGTTTATATCCAGAACTCTCTTCCCGTCACTGACTTGCTATTGAGCAGGAAACTGACGTTAAACTCGGCCTTAGCCTTATATATTCGCTATTAGAATGGCAAATATTAGATTTGCCATCATGAAAATAATCGAAGGTACGATCACTGAAGATTTTCCTTTCACTTCCGTCTTAGCTGAAAAATACACAATATTTAATAAATAGTCATTTATGAATTAATTATTAAGATTGAGAGAAGACGACGAAGATGATGCAGATGACGACGTGGTGTTGATGATGATGGTGTTGTCGTGTTTTGATGCCTGTTGTGCCGAGTGCATAAGACGTTCCTGACATTGCCTTATGGCCGGGTGTTAAATTCGTATTGATTGATTATAATAATTGCGGTGTCGTATAATTCTGAATAATTATATGACACCGCTCTTTGCGAAATGCTATATTAGCGCAACCTGACCTGTACGAGGCAGAGTTATCATTAACAAATGTACACAATCGGTGATATCTGAAAGACTACTTCATTAATTTATAATAGCTATATGTTAGATTTGAGCCTGCAGTTTGTTGGCACTTTGTACGACAGCGTATCAGTAGGTGCATGGTTCAAATTCAGATCTCTTCATGTCACTGATTTGCTATTGAAGAGTAAACTGACGTCAAATTTGACCTTTCCATCTCCATGACGGTGTTTGGGTAAAAAATCACATTCTTTCAAATTGTTCAGAAAAATATGTAGATGTGAATATTAATTTTGGATACGTATATTAGCCAGCGAGTGAGATGGATAGATAGCGATAAAGAAATAATGGTAAAGCTTTTTCCAGACTGCTTTACAATGCTAGTTAGATAGAAAGATAGAGAGTGAGAGAGAGAGAGAGAGAGGGATAGATAGATAGATAGAGAAAGAGAGAGAGAGAGAGAGAGAGAGAGAAAGAGAGAGAACGAAAGGGACAGGAGGGAGCTCAGGAAAGATAAATATATAGTAGTGAATTTTCGTTTATAAGCAATCACAGATTTTAATGTGGAACTACATTTTGAATGCACAAAACTAAAACTCCTAGAGCCTCTGAGTCTAGGTCCTACCTTCTGCTATATATCTTACTTTATATATATATATATATATATATATATATATATATATGTATGTATATATATATATATATATATATATATATATATATATATATATATATATATATTAGCTAATGTTAACGCCACTTTCCTAACTCGAAAGCGATATCAGTGACGGGCGAGCTCAGGATTTGAACCCCGCACATATTGATCCGCTGTCAAATATCTAACCGATATCGTCACTGGCTCCAGCCAGTGATATATTAAGAAGATCTGTAGTAATAGATATATCGAGGCATCATTACGTGCGGGAGGTGGCGGCAGGGTGTATGACATGTCGGCGAAGTACAAGCAGTCTGTTGATATCTTCTTCCAGCCCGCGGTGTGATGGGATATGTCACACTGATTCTTCTCCAGGCATATCCATGTCTCTAGAAACTCTCTGAGTTATAAATACACAATCAATCAATATATGGATCAGTCAATCGATCAATCTATCAATCTATCAATCAATTGATGGGATAGGTCACACTGGTTGTTCTCCAGGCACATCCATGTCTCTAGAAACTTACTGAGTTATGAATACACGATCAATAAATAAATAGATTAAAAAATTATAATCAATCAATCAGTAATTATTCAATAATTCAGTGAGTGAGTGAGTGAGTGAGTCAGTCAGTCAATCAGTCAATCAGTCAGTCAGTCAATCAGTCAGTCAGTCAATCAATCAGTCAGTCTGTCAGTCAGTCAGTCAATCAATCAGTCAGTCTGTCAGTCAGTCAGTCAGTTAGTCAGTCAGGCATTCAATCAGTCAGTCAGTCAATTAGTTATTCAGTCAGGCAGCCAAGCAGTCTGTCAGGCAATCAGTTAATCGGTCACTCAGTCGATCAATCAATCTCCCACTCAATCAACTTGCTTTATATTATATATAAATTTATTGCACTAATTTTATTATAAATCATAGTAATAGAGGTTTATCGTTCGTTTCCTCATACATGGATGCAGTCAGGGACGTCCCCAAAGTACACATCACTACAGATCAGTTCACCCAAACCAATCTGCTAAAGAAATGTGCTGAAGAAAAGTATGGTCCTAAACGAAAGGCGGTCCGGTTATGAAAAATGGTCAGGGAAGATCGACTATAATGCGTTTCACAGTGAAAGTCAAGGTAAGATATTGAATGCCCAGTCTAAACATGCTGCATCATCATAATGTACCCAGGTGATCATCATTAGGGCAAATTAACGAAAATGGTTTTAAATTGCGGTTTCTTCAATTTGTTTTTTTATAGCCGAACCGGCATCGTTTAGGATCTTTTTTCTCTCTTTCAAACAAATGTATTTTTAAATTAAATTTATTCGCAGTAGCACTAAATAAATAAATAGCACGGATTATAGTGAAATGGTCAGCAATGTTGATATCTATAAATTTAAATAAAGCATGTGTAAACCATTAGGTAATTTAGTCTCTTTTCCTTATTTTAGTCCTTTGAATGCCTGCGATTTTACTCTCAGATCAGCGCGGCCGGTAATCGAACCCATGAGAGTTCAATTCACCTCAGGATCTGTCATTTAAAATCACTAACCGCTGTGCTACTGATATAGTCACTTAGCATGATGATGATGTTGATATGATGTGTGAAGTTGGGACGTCTCTGACATCATTCTTGCATGATGGAACGAACGTTAAAACTTTATTAATTATTATAATTACAGTAACTAATAAAGATATAAGGATCGCTTATAAATGTATTAAGACACAGGGAGAAAGTTGGATAGGACATATTCAACGGGGGGGGGGGGGGGGTCTAAAAAATAACATAATAGAAAGTAGAATGGAAGGAAATAGAGGCAGATGCAGGCCGAGATTAGGTATGTTAGATGATTTAAGGCCCCCTCATACGTGGACGTGAAGTGGAAAACGGAAGACAGAGAAGAGTAAAGGCGTTTTATGCCATGGACCTGCCAGTAGGCAGTGCACTAAGAGAGATTATAATACTCACATACTTGCACAGTTTCTTCATTGTAGGGGTATCACCATTCACTATCCCCTTGGCGACACTATAGGCAAGATCTGCTGAAAACTTTGAACACTCGTTGCTTTTCTTTATGGTGCAATCTACTCCTTCCTCTACAATACCACGTCAAATCCGCGCTAATGCTACCTTCAATGTGACGTATTCCAATAAATTTTCATATGAATATATTTCAGCGAATTAATTTAATAATATGTAAAGCTAATGATGGTAATAGATAATACGGGTCTAACGTCCGTTTCCTAATACAAGCATGATGTCAGGGACGTCTTCATACAAGAATGATGTCAGGGACGTCTTCATATAAGGATGATGTCAGGGACGTCTTCATACAAGAATGATGTCAGGGACGTCTTCATATAAGGATGATGTCAGGGACGTCTTCATATAAGAATGATGTCAGGGACGTCTTCATATAAGAATGATATCAGGGACGTCTTCATATAAGGATGATGTCAGGGACGTCTTCATATAAGAATGATGTCAGGGACGGAAGCAAAGTTACGGTTAACGTCAGTTTCCTCACTCGAAAGCGATGTCGGTGACGGGCGAGCCCTGGATTTGAACTTACTAATACGCGGTCATGTATCTTTAGTTGGTTATAACATTTATTAATTTAATAACATCCGAATTAATTTCAGTCGATAATTCGTTCATAGGCAGCTATCACCAGTGAAAAATCCAACAATATTTACAATGCACAAAAAAAAGCAAATAAAAAATGTATCAATATTTATTTCACCTTAAGGCAGTAAATAAATGCATCATAAATGTATACACACACCACGCATCGCAATATATAAGAAAACATAAAGAATTAGATAAATGCAATTGTGAATCCTAAATAAAGAGTTGATTAGTGTAATTTAATATTATCTATTGTCTTCAAAGTTGACAAAACATAAGAGGAAAACTGAAAAGATCGACGAGTGGAGGCTCTATATGCAATGGATCTGCCAGTTGGCAGTGCACTAAGAAATAGAGAGAGAGACAGAGAGAGAGAGAGAGAGAGAGAGAGAGAGAGAGACAGAAAAAGAGAGAAAGAGACAGAAAGAGAGAAGCTGAGGCGGTAGCATATTGGTATTTAGACCGACTGTGGTCCAGTAAGTGTAGAGTTCAAACACAACTCTCACCTCGCCACTGACAGTACATTATTAAGCTCTTTCGTCTCTGATATGCCTTCTAGAAACTGAGAAACTGACGTTAAATTTCATGTTAGATCAGGATGGGTTATGAGTGCAAACCTTTAGGCAATTCAGTACACTGCTTCGTGAGGAGTACGTTAATATTCTCTAATTCATACGCATATGCATTGCAATTGTTCTTCTTCAGGCAAGGGTAGACGTCCAGATAAACTCTTAAAGACAAAATATATAAAGGTTAAACGTCCGTTTCCTCATGCAAGTATGATATCAGGGACGTCATAAATAAATATATCAAGACTTACAATCAACATAAATCAATCGATATTTGACTGTAAAAATATTTCTCGATTCTAATAAATAAACTTAAGGCCTTTTCATTTGTTGTAGGTTTTGGCTAATGAAAATGTAGTATTAGTCTCCTAAGAACGGCGCAAAAAGAAAGTTCCTGACACAGCTTTATATGAGGAAAGGCCGTTAAATTGATAATATTTCAAAATTATGTTAAATTATGATTATTATTTTATAAAATCATAATTAACAGCAGCGTCATAAAATAACTAACTCAACTATAACATTTACAGATATCCCTTAAAACCCGCAGATTCTGCTCGTAACCTGGGTGTAAATTGTTGAATCAAATCTAAACTTTAAACTTATATTTCAGCAGTCTGTCGTTCTTCTTTTTGCCACATCCGTGAATTACGTCAAATTCATGAATCCCTTGAATTGAATTCCGCCAATGTATTAGCTAATGCGCTTGTCCATTCTAAACGTGATTACTGAACTCTGCAGAATGATCTACCGAAGACCTCTCTAATTCGTCTCCAACAAGTACAAAAGTCTCTTTCTCGAGTCGTCTGTAAGGTAAAAATACTCAAATCCTACACCTCTTCTTTTCTTAAGAAACTGCACTGGTTATCAGCCTCCTAACGAATAAAATTCAAGATAGCTTCCTTGACCTTTAACAGTTTAAATTATGGTAAATCATCCTGTTTAGCTGATCTTTTATCATTCTATAAACCCTCTCGTAGTCTTCGTTCCTCTAGTAAACACCTTCTCACTGTACCAAATATTAAACCTGCCATGGGTAGACGCGCCTTCGTGTTTTCTGCTCCTGCAATATGAAACTCTCTGCCACAAGATATTCGATCTTGTAATTGTACTGGTACTTTCCTTGGTAAACTAAAAACCCATCCTTTTCCGCCATAGGTCTAAATTTTGACCCGCTTGCCTTGGATCTTGGACTTGCACTCTTTTGATCTCGCTTGGTGCTTTGACGCCTGTTTGTGTAGAGTCTGCAAGAGACGTCTCTGACATTGCCTTTGACGAGGAATCGGACATTAAATTCTTATTGAATTATTATTGATTGAATTAGCACCATCATCATCCTTACCATCATCATCATAATCATCATCTTCGTCTTCTTCTTTTTATTATTATTCTTCTACCCTAGATTACCAATTTGATTAGTGTCAGAATTGAGAATAAAATTTCTTCATTCTTCTCTGTCACTCAATTCTATAAAATTCAATCCCATTCTCATATTGAAATTCGTATGTTCACTGTTGTGAACACTGTCCGGAAAAGGTAAACAACAATTCTCTTAGAACCTTAACTATTTCGATTGTTGAAAAACCTGATCTACACCTATATACATATTGGTATATATAGTATATATACGTTATATGTATATATATGTATATGTATATATATATATATATATATATATATATATATATATATATATATATATATATATATATATATATATACATATAACACATATTGGTTTTGATTGACAGCTCATACCTGCACATATTGGTTTTGACGATTTTGGCGTAGAAAGTTTCCTGGTTTTTTGTCCAGGTTTTTTCTATTTCTAGTAGCTCATCGGTGCATTTGGCTATTTCATAATCGCCGCACACTATCGTTGCATCTGCGGTGGTCTTCTCTTTAAAATATTAAAAAAATATTAATTTTAAACATAAAAAATGCACAGAGCCTCGAGTAACAATGCATGAGAGGTTAAATACTCTATATTTAAGATTTAAAAAGAGAGATTAATAGAGAGCGGCGAGAGATAGGAGATTAGAGACTTAACAGTTTCAACCAAACTATTTACGATTTGGTTTTGGTTTTAAGTATGACAAACGCAATTGCTACATAATTTCATGCTTATGAAGTTGATGATTTCTACGTTATCTCCATATCACTCTTTCTATGACTGTTTTAAAGTATTGTTTAGTCGTTGAGTTTGAAGAATATTGCTTCTAGAGCTGATAACAAGAAACCCCCCCCCAACACCGTCGGAGAGGGGAAATGGCGTAACGGTTAGAGTGTTCGCCTCGGCTGCAAGTGGCCTGGGTTCAAAGCTCAGGTCAGTCAATACTCAACCCACTGCACGTAAGCATTGGTTCAACGTACATAACTCAGTACGTGCTCAGCCGAAATATTTCACTTTACAAACATGAATATTGTCGGCAGAATACAACCTACCTGTCGACCGAATTTCACAGCTGACTTAAAGAATCTCGTGTGATGTCTAACCGATGGTCGAACTATAGAGACAAAGGCTAAGAATAACAGTTGGATTTTCATTGAAACTTGTGGTCACTCGAACTTTCAAGATGGCCACCCATCCAAATACTAACCGGGCCCGCTGAAGTCTAACTTAAGACACTCTCTCTTGCACTAAGAGAGACACTTCTGTCATTGTTTCTAATCTCTAACTCCCAATGAGCATCAGCAGGAAGAGGATTAAATTAAGTAATAAACGTAAAAATTAAAGTGCATAAAGAAATCAAATATATTATATAATAACTTCTATGCACTTAGTTCATTCGTGGTTGATACTATATGCATTTTTACAGTTAATTATGGTGTTTTTGCACAAATGCAAAGAATAGGCTCGTTGTTCTTGGTATAACATATATCAACAGACTGTCAGGTTCGACTCAGTGATAATTTCATCCGGGGTGGTAGACCTGCCCTCAGATTTTCCTCCCATCTCGCTCTTCACCAACTCCGATATCATAGAAAATTGCTCCCAACCAATCAGCTGAATGATGATGGTTACGTTCAACCCACGGCTGACCTGCTCTCACCGTTCTACGTCAACCGTCCGTTCAGTCTGGAGATCAATGCTCTGATACAGCCTCTTGGTAGAGCTCAGTCTGCTCCCACGAAATCTGATCAGCAGCTGTTTGGTCTTCCACTGCTACATCAACAGCAGCCTGATGCTGCTGGAACGAGGCGGGAGCGCAGCAGTCAGCTGATTGGTGGGGAGCAATTTTCTATGATATCGGAGTTGGTGAAGAGCGAGATGGGAGGGAAATCTGAGGGCAGGTCTACCACCCCGGATGAAATTATCACTGAGTCGAACCTGACAGTCTGTTGACATATGTTATACCAAGAACAACGAGCCTATTCTTTAAATAACTTCTATTAAACTTCCAAATATTGTGCTAAATTCATTATATTATGGAGGATTCTTTACTGACATAGATCACATAAGTGTAATATTAGAAATGAAAGAAAACAACATACATTACTTCAGCAATAATAATAAATTAAATCACCTAGGTAAAAAATATATTAATAAATAGATGTCTGAAAACACAATAATAGCAGAAAATTATATGGAGATATTAGAAACAAAATTTGAACATATAATAACGATTTTAAATGGAAGAATTTAAACCTAAGTATCATAATACAGGAATCAGGAAATCAAGTTTTATGATTAAATAACTTAAAGAAATCTTCAAACAATAGTGAAGTGATAAAACCTCTAAACAACAGAAAGACACACGGGTGCTCACTTTATCACTTCAAAAGCTTAGAAATTGGAAATTAACATTAACTGATTAAGCTTCAAGTATAATTTAAGCGATAGCGTTGATCTAATTTATTATATTGGCGCAATATTCCACTCGTGATTCAAATAGAAATACCATTAATAGAGTTTAATTCATGGAACTCATTGACTTATATCCAGGGTGCTCACACACCACGAGGGTGTCAGAAACAGCGGGTGTCTAAAAGCACACCAAAATGCTTAAAGTACAACAAACTAAACCCTGGAGGATATTTAGTTTAAACCTGTGATATGTGATCTAATATACGACAAACATATGAAGAGTTACTTAGATAGTTTTATGAAGTTGCTTTAGTTCAGTATCTCAAATGCTTACGGGTTAGATGCGTCAGGTAATAGTATGAAGTTTTAAATGACAGATCCCCTGAGGTGAATTGAACTCTCGTGGGTTCAATTCCCGGCCGCGCTAGTCTGAGAGTAAAATCTCGGACATTCACTGGACTGATTACACTGAAAGTTGACTAAATTGCCTAGCGGTTTAAACATGTGACATTAAATGTGATATACATTAGCAAGGGTTGTCATGTCACAATAGAGTATACAGCGAGTTATTTATTGGTGTCAAATAAACATTAGCTTATATAAATTTCAAATTAAAACTTGAATATTGCAGTGGAAGTTTCATTAATTAACCGAACGATCTATTTGTTGGGGAATCGAGTGGGCAACAGTTAGCAAGCCCTGATTTGCATGTAAACATTCATAACAACATTTAGAGTGCTACTATCATCAATGACAACATTGAGCGCTATCCAGCCAAATCCAAGTCAGCAAGCAAACGGATGGCTCCAAAAGATTCAAATTCAAAAATTAAGAAAAAACAGTCAAAAATGCTGGTCAAGTTAATGTTAACGTCAGTTTCCTCATTCGAAAGCGATGTCAGTGACGGACGAGCCCAGGATTTGAACCCCGCACGTACTGCTCCGCGGTCGAATATCTTACCGACATCGCCACTTGCTCCAGCCAGTGATGATGATACACAGTTTAAGCAAAGCTAATAAAGTTTTCAATAACCTTCCCAAATATACGACTGGACACAAGAGATAAAGACGAGCAAGATCCATAGAAGAGTTGATTTCATCCCTACACTGTAAGGCTGTGTCTTGTATTAGCTCATTCACGTCAATATCTAACTATGCGAATTGTTTAAAATGAGTAAAAATAGAAAATATAAATCTGTAGAAATGCTCAAAGAGAGCATGCGGATATTAAGCGATTTTTTATGCGTTTAACAGACAGTATGTTTTGTAAATGAAATCCTATAAACAGTGACGTTACATTCCAAAGACTCTATCAATATTTGATAATTGCTGCTACTGACGAAAAACCTTGTCGAATTTGAGTCCGACTAACTGTATCCCGACCCTGGTTAAACTGGTATTCAAGAAAGGATGATGCTCATGATGATATTAATTTTTCTTTAAGGTAAATCAACCGCAAAGAGATGTCTTTAGAATTATTATGCCAATAATATCATCTTAGAACGAGATTGAATTAAATAGAACACTATTATTGCAAAACAAAGTGACTTTATCATATTAAATGATCTTGCAATTGGTCTGGCTCAGTCAGTATATACCATATCTCTTTGTCTCTCTCTTTCTCTCTCTATCTCGCTCTCTCACTCTCTATCTCTATCTTTATCTCGCTCTATATTTCTCTGTAGTGTTCTGATAAGTAGCAGGCCCAATGTACATAATTTTACTCATATAATGCTGTAGTGCTCCATGCAGAGATCTCTTACGAGTAACGTATTAAATTCGTTCGTAAAATGACTATGGCTTAATCTATTCCTTACCATGGAAATATGATGTCGTCTGAGGTGGTTTTCCGTTGCCTTCCTCAGTTCTTGCTCAGTGGCATATTAGGCACATGAACAGTTAACGGTAGTATATTATTCAGGGTCCCATACACAACACAAGGAAGTAATATGTCTTGACTATTGAAAATAATAAAAACTTAATCTTGCTAAAATACTGTACATGTATAGTTTATGTATAAGATTGTATAAGATTATAAGACATGTATAAGATTAAACGTACAGCTACAAAGTCACGAACAAACAAATGTCAGACTATTTCTACAAAGTATTACTTTTTAAACTCTTTCTCTCAGTCTCTCTCTCTTAGAACGCTGCCTACTGGCAGGTACATAGTAAATAACTTCTCCACTCTTATCTGTCTTCCGCTTTCCTTTTTATTTGCACGTATGAGTGGGTCTTTAAATCCTCCAAATACCAAATCTTGACCTGCCTCTGCCTCTTCTTCCTTCCATTCTACCTTTAAACATGACGGTACATTGATATTTTCTCGTCAAAAGCTGAATGTCATCTCTATTCCAGGTTACGCTGAAGCAGTAGCATGGAAGAAGCGAGAACAAGCAGCAGGACAGATGGTGGGCTGATACGAGAAGTTCCTACTAGTTCATCTGGAACAAGAAAAATATTATATATATATACATGTATATATATATTATATTATATTATATTATATACAATATATATATATATATATATATATATATATATATATTTATTATTATTTTATGTACATGTATATAAATATATATACAGTATATATATATATACACACAATATATATATATATATATATATATATATATATATATATATATATATATATATATATATATATATATATAAGCCTACATACATAAATATTTGCAAACATATATACATGCATACATACATGCATACACACACATACAGTATATACATATATGCATACATACATACATACATACATACATACATACATGCATGCATACATACATATATATATACATACATACATACATACATACTTACATACAGGCATACGTACATACTTATATACATACAGAGAAATATAATTATGCATATAAATATATATATATATGTATATATATATACATACATACATACATACATACATACATAAATATATATGACTACACAAAATGTAGCCTTTAACTTTTTGGAAAACTTTATTCATGAGACAGTTTCCCTTTTCATTCACAGTTTTTTCTTAATCGCCTCTTACGTCATGTACAGTCTACATTTGCTCTATTCTTAGATAGCTCTGCTGCCACAAGGGACGTCACGACATGGTATACCTGGTATTCCGTATGCCATGTTAGTGTAGAACGTGCAGGCTTCTGAAAACAGTCTCCAATCATCCATCATGTGCTCTATGTCACACTTGTTCTGTATCAGACACATCCACGTGTACAGCGACTGTCTGGTGTACACAAACCATTACATTACATCAAATTACATCAGATTACTTCGCACAACATCACATTACATTACACTACATTACATCAAATTACATTACATCACATTACATTGCACTAAATTACATTTAAATGCCTTACATTATTTTGTATTGCATTGAATTGTATTACATTATATTACAGTACAATGTTTTACATTAGATTACATTACATTACACTACACTACATCACATCCTATTGCATCACATGACATCACATTACACTACTTTACAATACATTACACTACAATACATGTATTGCTTTACATTACTTACATAACTTCACAATAATAACAATGCAGTATTTTACATTACATTAAACTAGATTATATTAAATTGTATTATATTATCTTCGTTTTGTTTCTCTATTATTCTGTCAAAAAACATGTTACCCATGCATATCTCTTTCTCTCTCTCTCTCTCTCTCTCTCACTCTGAGAGCTTTTATTTTACTCTAACGTTATGGTTATTGTCTAGAATTATATATGTATATATATATATATATATATATATATATATATATATATATATATATATAATATACATATATATATATATACATGTATATATATACATATATGTATATGTATATATATATATATGTATATATATGCATATATATATATATACTATATATATATATATATATATATATACATATATACATATATTCATACATATAGATACATGCACACATATATATATAGATGCATACACATAGATACATACACATATAGATATATACACATAGAGACACATACAAATAGAGATACATTAAATATGCATACACATAGAGAGTATATGCACATCGAGAGTACAGACACAGATAGATACATACACATAGAGATAGATACATAGATACATATATATATATTTATATATATATATATATATATATATATATATATATATATATATATATATATATATATATATAGGGTGTCGCATAAGTTCGTATACCGTTTTCAAATTGCAGTAATTCGGCTAGTAAAGGTCGCATGTTCATAAAATTTCGTATTCGTGTATAATAGATGTGAATTAGATGTTGGTGCAAGTTTATTTTCATTAGACCTGGAAATGACGTCACACGGCGCTGTCGCGCAATGTGACCCATTTTCTGACTGGCGCAGCTAGAGACACGCTGTGGCTGCATGCAGCGCGTGCCTGGAAATTACCTGATGTTGTCGTCCAGGACCGCAGTCAAGGCTAATCAACGTGTCAATGTTATTGTTCGATGAGGCCGCGTATAATTTATAATATGGATAAAATTAAAATAATACAATTACGTGCACAGGCAGTAGTATTGGCTAAAGAAGGATATTCGCATAAATGTATTGCACAAAAGTTAAATCGGAGTAAGTGTTGGGTTACGAAGTGGGTAGGTCGAAGCAAATTTGACGAAAAACTAGTGGATATGAAACGTAGTGGACGTCCGAAGATACTGTCTAATACAGCCAAGCGTCTCATCCAATCCGCAAAATACAGACGTGGACAGAGTTTGCGCCGTATTTCAAATCAACTGAAAATTCGTAATGAACGTGCTTCTAAGGACACAATTCGCAGATACATGGTTAATGACCTGAAGTGGAAGAACTGGCGTCGCAAAAAAATTCCACTGTTGACTGATGCTCACAAGGTGAAACGTATTAAGTTTGCGCGTGATCATCGTAATTGGACTGTTCAGGATTGGTCAAATGTTCTGTTTACTGACGAGTCACCCTTCAAAGTGTTTTACATACCCAATCCCAAGAACGACACTGTGTGGGGATCACAGGAGAGTAATGTTCCTCCCGCTGCTCAAATGAAGTTCAGTCCCTCGGTTATGGTTTGGGGCGGAATGACTGCACACGGATTAACGAGTCTGCACTTCATTCCGAACGGTACACGACTTAACTCGGATTATTACATTGTAAACATACTGGATAAACTCGTCAAGCCAGCGTTTCAAAGAATCGTAACCGGCGGCAACGTTACTCGAGTAAAGCTGTTCAATGACAATGACCTTGGCATCTTTCAACAGGATGGTGCAAGATGTCATACATCAGCCAAAACAACAAGATGGTTGGAAGACAACATTCCATCGTACATTAAGCCGAAGGACTGGCCACCGAACTCTCCAGACCTTTCTCCTATCGAGAACCTGTGGAGTATTCTGTCGTTTAGTGTCTACCGCGATCCAGAGCCCACGAATGTTGTGCAGCTGAAACGTCGTCTACAACAAGCTTGGAGATCAGTGAAAGTGGAAATACTTCAGACATTAATCAAATCTATGCCGGATAGAATACTCGCTGTCATTAAGCAAAAAGGAAATACTATAAAATATTAGTTTTTGCGAAAATGTGACGTCATTCAGAAAAATTTCAGTTTCTACTTAATTACTTGTACGATTACAAATTAAATTGTACCCATATATTTTATTTATCGTGTCTACATACTGTCCAAATTTGGTTTAAAACGGTTAAGTAGTTCCAGAGTTAATGCAATTTGAAAACGGTATACGAACTTATGCGACACCCTATATATATGTATACCTGCACATATTGGCATAGCTGATAAAGCTTGCTTCCTCAGGGTTGCTATCAACCATAAATGAGAGATCAGAGGAGAGACTGGAACATTCGTTGCTTTTCTTGATGGAACAATCCTTGATAGAGCCTGCATATTTACATACACATACATGTAGAGATACATACACTTAGAGATACATACACATAGAGAGTATATTCACATAGAGATACATACATATAAAGATACATACACATAGAGATACATACATATTGAGATACATACACATAGAGACACATACAGATAGAGATAAATACACATAGAGATATATACATATAGAGATACATTCACATAGAGATAGATACATGTAGATATATATACACATAGACACATACACATAGAGATAAATACACATAGAGATACATACACATAGAGGTAGAAAGATATAGTAATACATATACATAGAGATACATACACATAGAAGTAGAAAGATATAGAGATACATACACATAGAGATACATACACATATTGAGTAGATGCATATCACACAGAACAGTCAACATCCTAGCAATGAGTTAGTAGTAAAATCTCGGTGTTTTACGTCGAATGCAACACAAATTATAGTAATATACATTCATTTAAAAGATGCCTGCAATATAAACGAAGTTATATTAAAATTCGTGAATTCATAAAAACGATTCGTACAATATATTCGTAACTACCTGTATATTAAAATTCGAGCATTTACATTTCTTGAGTATTTGCATTCAATTTATTTGTACATTAAATGTTAAAAGTTATACTATAAAATAAGTGCCAAACTAGCATTCAAATAAAATATACAGAAAATAGGCTTTTAAATACCGTTATGAAATTTGAGACACATTTTGGTAAGAATGCTGTTTTCATTTTCTTCTAGATCACTGAGAGGGCAATTATTGTACCTCAAGCACTCATACATTTCCAAGTACATTCTAAAAACACAGATTACAATTGCTAAAGTTTTCATGAAAGTATAACACAATCATTACATATGTCACACATAACAAATATTATGTAAAATGATCACCTTGTGCATATTTGGGGGCATTATTGTAATGTAATTTCTTTCAGAGCGTTTGACTACTGCAGATGGGTAGTGTGTTAAAAGTGAGAGCTAGAGAAAATGAAAGAGAGAACTATGTTTATTGAAGTAAAAAAGCTAAAAGATTATGTTAACGTCAGTTTCTTCACTCAAAAGCAATGTCAGCGACGGGTGAGCCGAGGATTTTGATCCACGAACATACTGATCCGCAGTAAAATATCTTACCGAACATCGCCACAGGCTCCAGCCAGTCTATATATACAAGTATACAAGTATTCATACAAATACACATATAAGCACAAGGTCATCAAATAGTGTATATATATATATATATATATACATTGTATATATATAAATATAAATATATACATGTATATATATATATATAGACATATATATATATATATATATATATATATTTATTTATATCAGCTTAATACCTCATGCATCAAAGATCTTATTAAAGATAGTAAATAATCGCATTCAGTCGAAGGGCAGAGATGATACAGAGCAAGGCACAATTTGGTTTTAGGAAAGGATGCGGCACAAGAGTAATAGGAGTAATGCGGGTTCCTTGCGAAAGAAGCTTAGAATATCATGGTAACGACGTTTTTGTATGCTTCGTAGACTTCGAGAAGGCCTTTGACAGGATTGATTGGATAACGATGATGCATATCTTAAAAGAATAGGAATTGACTGGAGAGATATAAGGCAAATTTTGAAATTGTACATGAATCAAAGAGCAGTAATCAAAATCCAACAAGAATACTCAGAAGAAGGTGAAATAGGACAGACAAGAAGTAAGACAAGGTTGTAGCATTTCGCCGCTGCTGTTTAACATTTACGCTGAGGAAATGATGGAGGAAGCCATGGAAGACTTGGAAGAAGGAATAAAAGTAGGAGGGAATTTGTTACAAGATGTACGATTTGCAGATGACCAAGGAATGGTAGCGGGCAGCGAGATTGGATTGCAGAAGATAATGGATAGGCTGAATGATACGGCCCTAAGGTATGGCATGAAGATTAGTATAAAAAAGACGAAGGTTACGAGAGTGTCCAATAATAAAGGTGAAGTTAATATCACAAAAATAAATGGTACGAAATTGGAGCAGGTAAGGAGTTTCAAATATTTGGGTCATACTATAACCGAGGAAATGTGAGACAGAAATATGCAGTAGGATTTCACAAGCAAAAGCGGCTTTTGGTAGTAGAAAAGAACCATTAGCAAAAAGTCTGAAGAAAGACACACAGATAAAGATAGTGAAAACTTTGGTTTGGACCACGCTATTATATGGATGTGAAACATGGACCTTAAGAAAGGAAGATATTAGGAAACTGGAGGCATTGGAAATGTGGATTTGGAGAAGAATGAAGAGGATTATTTGGACTGAAAAGGTTACATATGAGGAAGTGCTGGAGAGAGTTGGCACAGATAGACAGTTGATAAATGTATTAAGAAATAGGAAGAAGAGATGGATAAGACACATTCTAAGGGGGCAAGGTCTATTAAAAGAGGTCATAGAAGGTAGAATGGAAGGAAAAACAGGCAGGGGCAGACCGAGATTAGGTATGTTAAATGCTTTAAAGACCCACTCATATGTGGAAGAGGAAATAAAGAGGAAGGCGGAAGACAGAGAAGAGTGGAGGCGTTATGTACCATGGAACTGCCAGTTGGCAGTGCACTAATAGATATATATATATATATATATATATACCTACATGTATATATATATATATATACTATATATATATATATATATATATATATATATATATATATATATATATATATATATACATTATCAAGCTGACAGCCATCAATGACCAAGCACAGGCAAACGTTCAATTGGAAGTTAGCAAAAATGCTAGCGAAAGAGAAATAGCAACTAACCAGCGTCGAAGTTAGAAAAACAGTCGTATAAAAAGAGTAAATTAAACTGCTGGTTTCGTACGCCATCTGGTAGTAGCTAACGTGAATAATTATGTTTTCAAATACATTTTATGACTATACACTGTCAGCTTCTCTGACTGACTTTAAAAATTCCGCGTTCGGTAGATAAAACTTTCGCAATCTTAATTATACAAATTTAGATACTTGGCACCTTCTGATTGAATCTTCTCGAGTAAACATAAAGTATGCTATTGAACATTTTAATGGTATTTACAATTTTTACAAGAAGGAATACCTTTTTCGATAAACTCAACTTACAATGAATGTTTTAATTAAATCTATATGGCCGCCATTGACCACAACACTTAAAAAAATAAAATTATATTAAAATAAGTAGTTGAGAAGCTATGAAAATTATGCAATATATTTAATATTTAATAGAGTATATCATGTAAAGGCATCTCTATACTTTACAATAGGTACTTGCCGTAAAGTAAGCAATATACAATACAATAAAAAGCTGGTAAAGCTAAGGTTAACGTCAGTTTCCTTTCTCGACAGCGCTGCCAGTTACGGGCGAGCCCAGGATTTGAACTCTGCATATATCAACTGATCCGCGGTCTAATATCTTACCGACTTCCAAAATACACGTCATAACATGCAACGGGATATCAAAAGCTATCATACATAACATAGACTCATAACATGAATAGCACAGAATAGAAAATATGTTTATTTTTCAAAGATATAAAATGCATATGTGACATACAATTCCTCAACAGCAATTCCCACATCTATCGCTAGAAAAATTGGTCGTCAGTGAACATACAGAGTATCTTATCTAGCTGACTACCGTGATAGTTATGTTACTTACAGTTCTTAATAAAGCTAGCATGATTGAACCCTACAGTATAACATGAACCCTACATAATTACATGAACCCTACAGTATTATAAGAACCCTACAGTATTACATGAACCCTACATTATTACATGAACCCTACAGTTATTCTGTGGTTTTAAGTTGCACATACTTGCACATCTGGACCTTGACGCTCCTGGCGTAGAAAGTATACTTTGTCTTCCTCCAGATTTCGTCAAAGTCTCTGTAGTGCCTTCTGCAGAGAGACACGGTTAGTGGTGTGCATACTAAACAGCAAATACAACAGTTACAGGTCGATGTTGTAAGTGGTGTGCATACTAAACAGCAAATGCCACAGTTACCTGTCGCTGTTGTTAGTGGTGTGCATACTAAACAGCAAATACAACAGCTACTGGTCGACGTTTTTACAGCTCTCTCTCTCTCTCTCACTCTCTCTCTCTCTCCAGTGTGCATGGCCAAGTGGCAGGTTCAAGGTACATATTCATACTCAAGGTCAGCTTTCTCGCTCCATAAGAGCACTCCTTAGATCAACAAATTAATCCCTTCACAAAGTCTATGCCTTATCCATACCTTATGAAGCCTATAGCTTGGGAATAGTATGGCTTCTGAGATGGCTTCCCGTTGCCGTACTCAGATGGATTAATTACCATTTAATCCTGGCGGAAAATATTTCATGGTGAATTGGGTCCATTCTTGCCATCCTCAGGTCCTGCCTCAATCGCCTTTAGTCACCTTTACTTTCACTTTTACTTTGCTTTTAGTCGCCTTTTACGTACACACAGCATATTGTTTGTGTTTGCCCAATTCTGGGGTGGTCAAAGCACACCCGAGCACAACACGGGACCGATCACATCACGGGGAATATTTGTGAGCAGATTAGCATTTTCAACTTCAGATTACTCTTTGTTCACTGTGAGAGCACACTACCGGTAATAATATGTACATTGGACCTGTCATTTGATAGAAAACTATATATATATATATATATATATATATATATATATATATATATATATATATATATACATATATATACATATATATATGTGTAAATATATATATACATATATATACATATAGGCCTATTTATATATATATATATATATACAGTATATATACATATATATATAGGCCTATGTATATATATATATATATATATATACATATATATATATATATATATATACATATATATATATATATATATATATATATATATATATATATATATATAGAAAGAGAGAGAGAGAGAGAGAGAGAGAGAGAAAGAGAGAGAAAGTAAGAATTAGTATTGATCACAAGACATAACGAAACAGCTGTTAGACGACCACTACCATTTAGAAACATCAGCGAAGTTATGACTATTATTTATAAACAGTTGGTAAGATTACGACCATTAATAATAATTATGAAGATTTAACGCCCGTTTCCTCATCCAGGGATGATGTCAGGGACATTATTTATAAATAGCTGTAAGATATTGACTATTATTTATAAGCAGCTGTTAGATATTGACTATTATTTATAAACAGCTGTTAGATATTGACTATTATTTATAAGCAGCTGTTAGATATTGACTATTATTTATAAGCAGCTGTTAGATATTGACTAATTTTTATAAACAGCTGCAAGATTATGACTATAACTCGACAAATCGTGGGCCAATGCCCACGATTTGTCGTACAGGATATTTTTATAAACGTATTTTCTATTTCTTATCATAATTTAAGGGCTCATTGATTCCGTCAATCTTCTAATTCTAGTGTGCAGCCTAAAGGCAGGTCCATGGCACATAAATAACTCTTCAAACCATTTCTATCCTCAACCTTCTTTTCATCTCTGTGTATGAATTTATTATTAAATCATCCAACATTCAAGTCTTTGTCCGCCTCTAACTCTTTACCTTGCATTTTCGCCACTTTTACATCCTTTGGCAAACCCTTATAATACGTTCCATGCAGCTTTTCTTTCTATTTCTTGTCACATTTATTGAGTGTTAATCTGTACCGACTATTAAAAATTTCTTCATTTGTAATTTTTTCAGTCCAACCAATCTTTTCCATACTTCTCCAGAGCCACATTTCTACTGCCTCTCTTTTTCTGATATCATCTGTCTTTAGTGTCCGCGCTTAGCATTCATACTGAAGTGTCGAACGAACCGATTTTTTCACAGACTTTATCTTCGTATTTTTCCCAATGCCTTTTGTTACTATTTCTTTTCTCTTTCCAAAGCATTACACGCCTGTGCAGTTCTACATTTTATTTCAGTATCACACTTCCCATCATTTGGGATGGTGTGGCTCAAATACTTGAAGCTTTACACCTGTTCGCTTATTATACTATGTAATATTTACTTCCCTTAGATCCAGTATCAAGTCACTGATATCGTTTTCGAGTGAGAAAACTGACGTTAACACCAGCTTTACCCCAGCTTCTTCTCAGATTCTTAGACACTCTCATAATCGTTACCTTCTTTAAACCAATCGTCATGCCCATTCTCAATGACATGACATTCAGATCAGTCGTAACATTTTGCAATCCTGCTTCACTGCTAGAAAACATACCTTGATCATCTGCAACCCTCACATCTTTCAGCAACTTATATCCAATAGTTGTTCTTTCCTATCTTCCATATCTTCAACCACTATCTTCTCGGAATAGACATTAAACAGTAATGGTGAACACAGCATCCCTGTTTTACTCCGCGTTCTATTTCACCCAACTAAGAAAACTCTTGTTGAATTTTCACTATTTTTGCTGGTTCATTTGCAAATTCAAAATAAATCGTCTTTTAAATTTCAATATTTCTTGCAAAAATAAAGAATAAAAATTCAATCGACTCACTTCTCAAGTATTTTGGACCTGAAATAGAAAAAAATATAATATATAATATTATATAATATAGAATAATAATATAGAAATTTATAATATGAAATAGAATATAATTAATACAGTAAGCTGATGGAATCTGAGATCTTATATGTACATGTAATTTCATTCGTATCACAGGTTATGCAATTCGAGAAGTAAAGTCATTTTTAACTAATTGGCAAATGAGAAAGAACCTAGTCATACAAGTCCTCATTTTGTCAGGATATTATCAAAACTGTGTCGTAATAGTTTCATGATATTTTCATAATGTTGTTATAATATAATCATAATGTAGAATTAAGGATTTTTTAATTTTAGCAAGGAAAATGTCAACAATCGCCAATCGAAGGGAAGCATGTATAAGAGAGATTATTGAGTTAGCTAAATTTATAAAAATATATTAATTTAATAAAGATAATATAGAGGTTATTGATTTAGATCTTCGAGAAGGCCTTTGACAAGATTGATTGGATAACGATGATGAATATCTTAAAAAGAATAGGAATTGACTGGAGAAATAGAAGACTAATTTTGAACTTGTACATGAATCAAAGAGCAGTAATCAAAATCCAACAAGAATACTCAGAAGAAGGTGAAATAGGACGTGGAGTAAGACAAGGTTGTTCGCCGCTGCTGTTTAACATTTACGCTGAGACAATGATGGAGGAAGCCATGGAAGACTTGGAAGAAGGAATAAAAGTAGGAGGGAATTTGTTACAAGATGTACGATTTGCAGATGACCAAGGAATGGTAGCGGACAGCAGGATTGGATTGCAGAAGATAATGGATAGGCTGAATGATACGGCCCTAAGATATGGCACGAAGATTAGTATAAAAAAGACGAAGGTTACGAGAGTGTCCAATAATAAAGGTGAAGTTAATATCACAATAAATGGTACGAAATTGGAACAGGTAAGGAGTTTCAAATATTTGGGTCATACTATTACCGATGATGGGAAATGTGAGACAGAAATATGCAGTACGATTGAACAAGCAAACAAGCAAAAGCGGCCTTTGGAAGTAGAAAAAACTATTAACAAAAAGTCTAAAGAAAGACACAAAGATAAAGATAGTGAAAACTTTGGTTTGGACCACGCTATTATATGGATGTGAAACATGCACCTTAAGAAAGGAAGACATTAGGAAACTGGAGGCATTGGAAATGTAATAAAAGCTATGTAAGTTTTCGTTGCTAATAATAATAATAATAACGTGCAGCCATTACTAAAACTATACTCTCTCAGTGTACAGGCTAGTGGCATGTCTATGGTATATAACGCCTCCACTCTTCTCTATCTTTCGCTTTCCCCTTCATGTCCACATATGAATGGGTCTTTAAATCATCTAACATACCAAATCTCGGCCTGCTTCTGTCTCCTTTTCCTTCCATTCTACCTTATATGACATCTTTCAATAGACTTTCCCCCTTAGAATGTGTCCTCTTAAATGTCTCTCTTAGTGCTCTCCAATTGCTTCTCATAAACATCCTTTCCTAAAACCAAATTGTGTCTGGCTCAATATCGTATCTGCTTGCGACTGAATGCGATTATTTACTATCTTTAATATGATATTCGAAGCATAGTTTATTAAACCGATTGTTCTGTAATCCGAACGCTCCATAGCAATAGCTTTTTGGAAATTTGAATCATCACTGACTTGGTAAAGTCGTCTGGACAAATGCTTGTATTGCACACTTCCATATATACCTCCATTAACTTATTAGAGTGTTTCAATATATTTTTGATCGGGATTTTAAAATTCTCCATTCGATTTAGAGATTCGTTTGGCAATTTCTGGATCCTAGACGCTCACCAAACGAATGACGACTCTGACGTAGGTTTGAATTTTTACAGCCGTTTGCTATACGCCCAGTCCACGGATGATCTATTCTTCGACAATCGCGACACAACACAGGTAATGAGGACATATCACTGGTCAATGAGGTGGTCAGCTAGATAGGGCACGGTTATGTACCACTCTGATGGCCGTAGGTCTCTTACTCTTACCACAATTTAAACGTTTATGTTTAGGCGCACTCAATTAGATACTTTGCTCATTGCTATTATTTATGTTTTTTAACTTCTGTTTATGATTTCGAATTGAATAGAATTATATAAACAACACCTTCAATAATCCATCTATAAAATCATTCAACAAAGTCGTTCGCTTACTTACATGTGCGATACAATTGATACTGGTTGACATCATAGATGTCATTTTGAAATGTTGCCAACATATTCGTAAAGTTAGTGTGAAGCCAGCAGCCGCGGTGTTTCAAATCGTTCGAGAAATCGAAATCGAGTCCCACACAGTTAGGAATACTCAAACAAAACTCCTTGCATTCTTCCAATGTTTTGATGGACCTATACCAAATCCCATGATCAGAGATCGAGTTATTGAATTCCCTCCAATTCGGACATACGCCTGTTGTGAAACACGAACTTGAGCCGTCAATGGCCAATTCATATTTTATTTACATTTTAATAATAATGGTGATTATACTGATGATAATAATAGTAATGGTTGTACTAATAATCAAGTTTATTGTAATAATAGAAAAATAAAATAAAATAAAAAGTAATGATAAAAACAATCATAAAAAATTGATCACTGGCATTCTTCTACACGAAACTAATGTAATATTTTAATATAATCAATCTATCAATAATCAATAAGAATTTAACGTCCGGATCCCCGCCATAAGGCAATGTCAGGCACGTCTTGCAGACTCTACACAAACAGGCACCAAAGCTACACACGGTGGGGACTGAGTACACATTGATCACAAGAGAAAGCGAGATCAAATCAGTGCAAGTCCAAGATCTAAGGCAAGCGGGTCAAAATTTAGACATATGGCGGGAAGAGATGGGTTTTTAGCTTGCCAAGGAAAGTACCGATACAATTACAAGATCAAAAGATCTTGTGGCAGAGAGTTCCATGTTGTCGGAGCATAAAATATGAAGAAGCGTCTGCTCATGGCAGATTTAATATTTTGTACAGTGAGAAGGTTTTCAGTAGAAGAACGAAGACTGCGAGAGGGTTGATAGATTGATAAAAGATCAGATAGATAGGTTGGTTTACCATAATTTAAACTTTTGAAGGTCAAGGAAGCTATCTTGAATTTTTTTCGTTCGGAGACTGGTAGACAATGCAGTTTCTTAAGAAGAGAAGAGGTATAGGATTTGAATACTTTTACATTACAGACGACTCGAGAAGGAGAAGTTTGTATGCGTTAGAGACGAATTAGAGTGGTTTTCGGGAGATCATTCAGCAGGGAGTTACAGTAATCAAGTTTAGAATGGACAAGCGTATCAGCTAACACAGTGGCGGAATTAAAATCAAGGGACTTAACTAATTTGACGCAATTGACGGATATGGAAAAATGAACGATAGACTGCTTAAATATGTGTTTTAAAGTTTATACTTAGACAAATACATATGAGTATATTTACATTTAGATGTTACATTTAAGTTCGTATTCCCAAATGCACTTACCGTTTGCTGGACCATATATCGCAGCACCTGTAAGCAAACAATCGAAATTTCTGCATATACATGTAAGTAACAGCTGGTTTATCAATAAGCGTTAATTAAAGTTCAGGGTCAGAGACTGAATGATAAATCAGCATTTTAAGATTGCTGACTGAGTCGTTACTGTTAAGTTGTAGGTTGGATTTGTGTGACAACTTTCGTGGAACCAATATATAAAATTTAAGCAATATTCTAGTAAACAACTTTTTGTAACCCAAAGCAGCAGGGTTGAGCCCAAGCTATGACAACTTAAGATTATCAATTTCGTAGGCCTTTTCTCCCTACTTAGTTATCAACCCTCGCACATACATACAAACATAAATACATGTATATACATGTATATATATATATATATATATATATATATATGTATATATATATATATATATATATACAATATATACATGTATATATATAATATATATATATATATATATATATATATATATACAATAAAGGTTTAACGTCCGTTTCCTCATACAAGGATGAAGTCAAGGAAATTCATATTTTTCATATCATGCTAGAATAATATTCATACATGTATATATATATATATATATATATATATATATATATATATATATATACATGTATATTTATAATCTATATATATATATATATAATATATATATAGATATACATTTATATATATATATATATATATTATATATACATTATATATACTGTATATATAATTATATATATATACATGTATATATATATTATTATATATATATTATAAATATACATATATATATATATATATATATATATATATATATACATATATATATATCCTTGTGAACCTCATTCATAGTAAGTTTTAATGTATTCCCTGAACTTACTCAAACCCAACAAAGCGTCACCAAAACGATGACAAATAAAATACAAGTACAAGATACGATGATATATGAAACCATTGGTTCTTTTCCTCCCGTCCTCCGTTTCCTCCTAACCATGGGCTCTTCTAATTCTCGACAACCATCTACTGCTCCAGTCAGTCCGCTTAATTTCGGTCATTTGAATGTCTCAATAGCGCAATGAGATAAGTAGATAGCGATATCAGATTGACTTAATTATATTTCATCATCCACTCGCTCGCTCGCTCACTCACTCACTCACTCACTCACTCACTCACTCGCTCACTCACTCACTCGCACACTCGCTCACTCACTCACTCACTCACTCACTCACTCACTCACTCACTCACTCACTCGCTCACTCGCTCGCTCGCTCACTCACTTACTCACTCGCTCACTCGCTCACACGCTCACTCGCTCACTCCCTCACACGCTCACTCTCTCGCTCACTCGCTCACTCGCTCACTCGCTCACTCGCTCACTCGCTCACTCACTCACTCACTCACTCACTCGCTCACTCGCTCGCTCGCTCGCTCGCTCACTCACTTACTCACTCACTCACTCGCACACTCGCTCACTCACTCACTCGCTCACTCGCTCGCTCGATCACTCACTTACTCACTCACTCACTCGCTCACTCGCTCACTCGCTCACTCACTCGCTCACTCGCTCACACGCTCACTCGTTCACTCCCTCACACGCTCACTCGCTCGCTCACTCGCTCACTCACTCACTCACTCGCTCACTCGCTCACACGCTCACTCGCTCACTCGCTCACACGCTCACTCGCTCGCTCACACGCTCACTCGCTCACTCGCTCACTCGCTCACACGCTCACTCGCTCGCTCACTCGCTCACTCGCTCACACGCTCACTCGCTCACTCGCTCACTTCACTCACTTCACTCACTCAATCACTCACTTACATGATCTATTCAGGCGAAGCTGAACATCTTTCTCAGCAGGACGTAATTCTCCATCTGCATCGTAATCTATGTGTATATAGCATCCCATGATCTCGTAATCAGCGGACTGATCGAAGTTGAAGGCTATACAGTCCGGCATGGAAATGCATAACTCCTTGCAGAGTGGTATTTCCTGTACCCTTGTTAGACGCTGAACTTTAGGAATTACTCCATAGTTATAGAGGCCCAAAGTCCCGTTCCATGTAGCGCAATTACTAGTTACTGGTTACAATCAAACAATAGGTAGCGTAAGATGGAGTACTTAAAAACAGGTAAAGCTAATATTAACGTCAGTTTCTTCACTCGAAAGCGATGTCAGCGACGTGCGAGCCCGGTATTTGAACCTCGCATATACTGATCCACGATTGAGTATCTTACCGACATCGCCACTTGCTCTAGCCAGTAAAATAATTGATTGGCTATTCGTCTCATTATTAATAAATCAATCAATCTATAAAAATTTAAAGTCCTGTACTTGGCCATAAGGCAGTATTAGGTTGATCAATACAATGTACAATTTCTAAAATACAATATACAATTTCTTCCAATTTCAATATAGTTTTTTAGAGATTTAAAATTAACTTACATGTATTTCCAAAACTCTCTGGTAAACCTGAAATAAATTTAAACATCATCATCAGTTACATTAATGGTTTCCCTAAAAAATCGCTTATTTATTTTAATAATAATTAAAAATAATAAAAATTAAATTACCAAATTATTCAAAAATTCATAATAACAAATAGAAATGTTACACCTTATAGTAATGTTAATAATAATTATAGCAAAAATAATTCTTATTAAACGTTTTTATCAAACATCGAGTTTTGCACTCCCGGGATAAGAAACTAAAAAATAAAACATATAATAAAAATATAATAATAATAGTAATAATAATAATAATAACTGGCTTCACGCTCTCCCTGTTGCTTCTTGTGGGCTTTTTTTAGACAACGAGGCGATTCGAGTAGCCGTTAGTTTCCGTTTAGGGGCGAAAACTTGCGAGCCTCACATGTGCCCCTGCAGTCATGATGTCGACGCTTTAGGTCTCCACGGCCTCTCCTGCAAACGAAGCTCAGGTAGAATGTCTCGTCATCACAATTTAAATGATTTAATATGGCGAGCACTTTCAAGAGCAGGCATCCCTTCCTCTAAGGAACCAAGTGGGTTGTCCAAATCAGACGGCAAGCGTCCGATCATAATAATCATAATAATCATAATAATCATAATAATCATAATAATCATAATAATCATAATATATCATAATAATAATCATAATAATCATAATAATCATAATAATCAATAAATAATAATAATCATAATAATAATAATAATAATCATAATATCATATAATCATAATAATCATAATAATCAAATCATAATAATATATCATCATAATAATCTAATAATATAATCATAATAATCATAATCTATCATAATAATCATAATATCATAATAATCATAATAATCATATAATCATATATCATAATAATATCATAATCATCATAATAATCATAATAATCATAATAATCATAATAATCATAATAATCATAATAATCATAATAATCATCATAATCATCATAATCATCATCATCATCATAAGCATCATCATAATAATAAAATTACTAATTAATTTTTATAAATTGTTTCAAATTTTTTCCGTAGCTATTTGGCTATGCGGCTTCCCAGAGTGTAGAGGAATTATTTTAATCGCTTCATATTTTAACTTTTCAATACAGTCCCTTTTATCAAATATTTTTAGCCCAGGCATTAAAAATAATAATATACTTTATATCAACTGCCAGCAAAGTGTATGATAGAAGAAAATTCATTTTCAGAGAAATTTGGAATTGGTAGGTCCGTCTATTCTCCTGGCTATTCTGTCCCTCATTCTATTTCTTTCTCTCGCTCTCTCTAGTGCACTGCTCATTAGCAGGTCCCTGGTATGTAACGCCTCCTCGCTTCTCTGTCTTCCGCTGTACTCTTCATTTCCACATACATGTATAAGTGGATCTTTATATATATATAAACATGTACATGTATAAATCTTTGTATAAAATGTATGTATATATATATATATATATATATATATATATATATATATATATATATATATATATATATATGCATGTACATTTTAACGTGTGATTTTTAAATAAATAAACCGTTTCTTCATTTGTAACCTTTTTTCGTTCTGCTAATCCTTTCCAATATTATCCATATCAACATTTTCAATACCTCTAGTTTCCTGATATCTGCCTTCCCCAATGTAATTAGTTCACATCCATCTACTAGCATGGTCAACACTAAAGGCCATTATATTGATGAGAGTATGGATGAGTGTATGAATGAATGTACGGAATAGCGTAGGGGTAACGTCATGAAGTTTTAATTGACAGATCCTGAGGTGAATTGAACTATCGCGAGTTCGAATCCCGGTCGCGCAGATCTGAGTTTAAAATCTCGAACATTCACTGGACAGGTTATACGTAAAATGGCGTAAACTGCCTAACGGTTTAAACGTGTGGTATTGAAAGTGATAGATATCAACATAGTTGATTATTTCACTATACTGCTTGTTTACTTAACTTTGTATGGATAAGTGTATCAGCTTATTACTCTACACATTTAATTAGAAACAGACATTACTTACATTTTCTACCAAGAACGTATTGATTATTGTCCGTGGCTTTTCTTCTAAAGACTAGATCGTTTAAGTTAACGTAAATATAGCACCCGTATGTGGCGTCGTTGTTTGTGCTGTCGAAGTTAACAGCCCAACAATTCTTCAGTTTTATACAGATTTCCTGACAATCCTGCAGATTCCGGTAGAGTTGAAAATATATTCCATACTCTGAGACGGTTTGTGGAAACGGTTTCCAACGAATACATTCTGTTCACAGGTAATGATGATGATAGAGTCTTCACATTAGGCAACTAATGCTAATATTTGCAGTTTACGATCTAAAGTTGCTCTAAAATGTAGAATATCAGTGAGAGAAACGAGCTGAATAATCATTAGAATTATTATTTAGCAGCATTTGGATGAGGAAATGGACGTAAAAACTATTATTATTATTGTTATTATTATTATTATTTTTATGTTTATTACTAATATTATTATTATTATTATTATTACTAATATTATTATTATTATTATTATTAATTATTATTATTATTTTATTATTTTTACTATTATTTTTATTTTTTATTATTTTTATTATATTATTATTATTATTATATTTGTACAATATTTTAAATTGGAATTAATAAATATTGTTTCCAATACAGTGCATTAAAAATACATTCATACGCATGTGACAGTAAAACATATAAAGCCAATTTTAACGTCAGTTTCGTCTCTCAGAAGCGATATCAGTGACGGACTAGCCCGGGATTTGAACCGCGCACATACTGATTCACGGTCGGATATCTGATGGACTTCGCCACTGGCGCAGTCAGTCACAGATATATCATGACAGTACGTAGTCGTTCACTCTATTAAAAGTGAATATACTGTATCAGTCTGAATAGCTACGAAACGAGGAAGAAAAATTGATTGTCGCTATGGAAAATATGCAAAATCTAACTAAGCTGTTTGAAACTTGAAGTGTTCATAACCAACAGGTTGAATGTGATTTGGGGCGAATGCGGAGAGAGAAAACACATTCGTAATTGGTATCGATAGACTCAGGTTTGTACACCCTATCAAGTCGTAATGATACCTTATTGCAAAATGTGGGTGCAATAGTGTGAAGCTCAAATAATGGGTTCGCCCGTCACTAACATCGCTTCGGGTGAGGAATGTGACGTACACATGTATATTAGCTTAACCAGATTTACCATATGTTATTCAGGTTGTGACCCACGAACAAAAGGTAACTAAGCCACCCTGTATAAGTGTATTGATTAATTCTACAAAATATACACATTCTTACCTTTCGGCTTGTTTACAACTGTTTCACCTGAAATTAAATTCAAATGGTTCGATGACATGTATTAAGTATATCATATACCGTTAATTTACAATAGAACAATCTTCATCGAGCCCCTAGCAAGTACCCATTTATTGACACTAGTGTAGTTTCTACAACCCTCTCTATCTACTTATCTCTACAGGAATTTGACGTTACATTGTGAACACTAGAGTAGTTTTTCAAACCCGCTTCTTTGTGGATCGATATCTCTTTGAATCAATATCTTTTGGACCGATATCTTTTTGACTCAATATCTTTTTGGGCCAATATATATTTAAATCAATATCTTTGTGGACCGATATCTCTTTGGCTCAATATCTTTTAGACCGATACATTTTGGACTCAATATCTTTTTGACCGATATCTTTTTGACTCAATGTTTTTTGGACCGATATCTATTTGATTCAATATCGTTGTGGAACGATTTCTATGTGACTCAATGTCTTTGTGGACCGATATCTCTTTGGCTCAATATCTTTCAGACCGATATATTTTTGACTCAATATCCTTTAGACCGATATCTATTTGATTCAATATCTTTTTGGCCAATATATATTTGACTCAATATCTTTGTGGACCGATATATTCTTGACTCAATATCTTTTAGACCGATACATTTTGGACTCAATGATTTTGGGCCGATATCTATTTGACTCAATATCTTTTTGTGGCAATATATATTTGACTCAATATCTTTGTGGACCGATATCTATTTGACTCAATATCTTTTAGACCGATATCTCTTTGACTCAATATCTTTGTGGACCGATATCTTTTTGACTCAATATATTTGTGGACCGATAACTCTTGGGCTCAATAACATTTTGGATCGATATATCTATCACTCAATAGCTTTGTGGACTGATATATCTTTTACTCAATAACGTTTTGGTCCGATATCTATTTGACTAAATATATTTTGTACCGATATCTCTATGAATCAATATATTTGTGGACCTACATCCCTACGATTCACTGTATCCACGGAGGTAAGATAGGAACGCGAGTGCATGAAATTGAACTGGGTCTCATTTCTCTACACAGTATAAAAAGTAGACTTCGATAATCCGATAATACGATAATCCGATAATCCGATAATACGATAATCCGATAATCAGATAATACGATAATCCCATAATCAGATAATCCGATAATTCGACAATTCGATAATCCGATAATCCGATATTCCGATAAGTTGATTATTTATTTAGATCACCAAAAAGGGTCATTCAATCCTGTACAGTTCACAAGCATTGCAAACAAACAAGTAAATGCAATAAGTGAGCACAATTTAAATGTGAACCACGGTGAACTTAAAACGAAGATATGAAGTAGAAATTAAAGAATTGAAATAAAGAAATGCAAAATAAAGAAAATTAAGGATAATAGGTAGGCATAATTATACATTTAAGATCAGTATCATTAATAACTATTTAATAAGTACTGACGAAGATTAATATCGAAACAGTTAACGGAACGAGATGATCAATCTCGATTAACAATCGAGATTGATCATCTCGATTGAATCTCCGATTAACAATCTGACTTTTAAACAAATTATTTGAGTGAATAGGCACAAAGTACAAGAACAATTTATTGAACAGCTATTTAATCAACGATAGAATAATGGTACAGAGTGTATCATTTTTTTAATTTATCATCATTACCGTAATTATACTGCAATGGAGTAAATGAGCTTACTATAGATGATGGAAGGGATTGAATTGAATGGAATGATTACTATAACTCTCTGTTAAGCGAATTCCATGAAATACGTTTAATTCGTCTCTAATATGTACAAAAGATCTTTCTTCTGTCTTCGGCAATGTGAATTATTTCAATCCAAGCCGAAATGTCCAAAGAAACTACACTATCTTCCATTTAATGAACGAATACAATTCAATTAAGCTTCCTTAGCGTTCAATGGTTTATATCATATTTACACAATTTCAAGACACAACCTTTTTATTTTACAATCCATCTGTTCTGTTATCATTAGCTTTTCTTTATCTCTTTTCACCAAAAGTATCAAATTTAGACCCGATTGCCTTGGATTTTGCACTTATTCTGTTTTTATCCGCTTTTGTTTGATCTTTACGTATACGTATATACGACATCGTACGACGTTTTGGTGCCTTATGTGCAGAGTGTGCCAGAGACGTCCTTGACATTCTCTTTTGACTAGGAACCGAACGTTAAGTTACAATTTATTAATTGATTAATGATGCTGAATGAGGCTCCAAATTGGGTGAGTACATGATGCAGAATAGAGCAATAAATGGATTGACTAAATGTTAGGAGAACCTAATTCAATCCGTCCGTATTACTGTATTCCTTGTTATTTATTATTTATTGTTATGCGCAACTTACAATCTCGATTCAGTCGATGTTGCCTAGCGATTGGAGAGGGCCCAACGTATGTAATGTAATTGCTGTCGGTGAATATCCAGCATCCAAAACTTGTGGAGTCCTTCGCCTCGTAGTAATCGATAGCCACACATTTCTCGATGCCTTCGCAGGCTTCCCGACATTCGTTGCTATCCTGAATTGATTGGAAGTTGAGAGGAGGAGGGTTGTGTGACATAACGTAGTCGAGCTTAGTCCATTCAGCACACGGCGCTGCGTGCAAGTTATGTTAACGACTAGGATCGAGAAATTGATAGAGAAAGGCCTACAGATATATGTATATATATATATGTATATATATGTATATATATATACATATATATATATAACATATAATATATATGTATATATATATATATATATATAAATATATATATATATATATATATATATATATATAGAGAGAGAGAGAGAGAGATAGACAGAATGAACGAAGTATATATATATATATAGATATATATATATATATATATATATATATATATATATATATATATATATATATATACACACACATATATATATATTTGTGCAGTTTAAAATTAATTAATTATGAATTTATAATAGAAAAATTTGTCAACTGCGTATTATAAGTTGTTAATTCTTTGAATTTGGTACTATGTCGACCTTATCCGGATTTTGGTGAATGTTCCATTTTTTGAACATGGCGCCTTAGATGTATGCAATGATGCTCTATGTTTTGTACTAATGCTCCATGTTTTGTGTTGTGGAGAAATGAATGTTAGTAAATTTTATGGCTAAAAATGGACTGTTAGTGCCCCTAACTTAAATATGTTGATGGATAGTCTATATTCTCAAACGTTTACTGCTGCAAATGCGTACATGACACCACCATCCGATTCGGAAGGAGACTACGAAAAGTCCAACGAGGAAGAAACTGAGTTCTAGCCAATTGATCATTTTGCCCCTAAAATCTGCGCGATCCTGTCGAAGCTCAATTTACAGGCTTACAGGGGTCAGCAGTGAAACGACGGAAATAGAAATGGATGAGGTGGATGATTCTGTTATATCGTTGGTCGAGGGCGTTGCAGCAGCAGCAAAGCGTAAGAAGAATTCGTATCTTTTTCTAACTGGAAGAAAGGTGATATAATCATTACAAAGTTACCAAATAATAAAATATTTTCGTATGTTAGAGTGAACAAACCAGAATCACCATCTATTGGCAATAATACTCTAGTAACATCTAGAAATAAATCACTTGTCGAACTATTTTAAAAATTCTTCAATGATGAGCTGTATGTAAAACTGAAAAAAAGAGTCAGAAGCTTTTACGAGGCTGCTTGACGCTAATAGTACATTCACTGTTTAAGTAAATGAGTTGAAAATGTTCATGGCTCTGCTTCTAATATATGGGTATCACTCACTGCCCAGAAGAGATTTGTAGTGGTGTAATGATGACGACGTCAAAAATGATGCAGTTTCAAGCGCTATGTCCAGAAATCGGTTTCGCGAGCTACTGAAGAATCTTCCCTTTGCCGATAGTAATTATTTAGAGCAAGGTGATAAGTTGCGAAGGTTCGACCTCTTATCAAGCACGTGAACAATGTGTTTATGGAAAATGTTCCTGCAAGTACCATGTCAGTTGATGTTGATGAGAGCACCACAGACACCACAGTTGCATGCACAGATTACAGCGAAAACCTATTCGATATGGCTTCAAATGATACGGTTGCAAAGGAACTATGATACAAAACAGAGTTGAGAACTGTCCTCTTGAAAAAACTTTGATGAGAATACTACAGGAGCTGCTGTTTCATGGTGTGCAGTGACCGGCAGTGCAGGCAAAGTCAGTGTTCTTCAATGGAAGGACATTGCTGTCATCAGAATGGCCTCTAACTGGTATGGTGTTGCTCCAGTTCACTCGGTCAAGAGGTATTCTTCTGTGGAGAAAACTAAAATTACAGTGATGATGTCAGATGCAGTGAAAAAATATAACTCAAACATGGGTGGAACAGACCAGATGCAGAGGAACATTTCCGAATACAGGACAGCTCTGAGCAATAACAAGTTGTGGTTGCAGGTCTGCAGTACTCTTCCGTCGGCAACTATTTCCAATGCTTGGATTTTGCATCGCTTATATGTTAATTGTACCTCCAATTTAGCACGACTTAAAAAAGCACTGGAGTCACACCAGATCAATCATTAGATTTGCCGGGATTTAGTCTAACCGTGACATTGTAGCCACCTCTTTACTTCTTTATGCAGAAAAAAGTAGTGGAAGACCATCCCAGTCAGCCTTGGCAGTGGTAGTGCACATGGTTCTTGACGCCATGAGAATATATTCAGATATCTTTCATTTTCCAGTGAATATGAAGCAGAACCTTTGCCGAATCTGTAAGAAGAACAACAAAGTTGGTTGTGCTGTGTGTCACGTAAACATGCATCCAGTTGACTGCTACAAATTAAGACATTTCACAGTTCATTTCAAACCATCTAGATAGCAGTAGATGTGCCAATTTACTAAAGTGAAAATATTATGTAAGAAACTTCCATGGAACTTAATTTTGAAAACTTACACTTAGCTACATAACGATATCTATTTGGATTTGTTATCATTTTTATTGAGTTTTAACTGCTGCATTCAAAGCGCCATGTTCCAATATTGGAAGAATTTTTGTTTCAATTGATCAAAAATCAATGTCAAGTTTGCATTAATAAGTGTATTTATTATGACTACAGGACCGATTTTATTAGAAAATTATTTAAAAATTGCAAAAATATTGGGCCACGAATGGGGTTAATATATCATCGTTCACAAAACATCGTTTAATTTAACTTGTAGCTATCGGTTGAACTATTCTACAGTGTCCCGGAGACAACACAACAACAGTGGCGTTTATCCCTCATAAACTCATTGCGCAACCCACCCCCTCAGTTTCCTAAAGTTAAGATACAAATTAAATTTTTAGCGAGATAATGCAAAAGGACAACGAGGTTACTTTCACTAATGACAATATATATTGGCTAATTTAAATAAATAATTTTAATTGGCACGAAAAACCCCCGTTGATTCTAAAAATATCCCACGTTTGACCCAATATCCATAATTATAATTAAATATTGCAATTAAATGTTCGACTACGATCTCTGTCGTTATGACTCTAGACGCCCTTTCTCTCTCTCTCTCTCTCTATCTCTTAGTGCACTGCCTACAGGCAGGTCCATGGTATATAACGCCTCCACTCTTCTCTGTCTTCCGCCTTCCTCTTCATTTCCACATACGAGTGGGTCTTTAAATCATCTAACATACCTAATCTCGGCCTGCCTCTGCCTCTTTTTCCTTCAAAAAACGATGACCTTTACGAAATAAACATATTAACTACGATATCAGTGACTAAGCTTACTTTTATTGTCAAAAAATTGTATGCACGATTTACTTACCGGCGAAATCCTTTGAAGTCTCTCTGCCTGTATAAAATTAAGCAATAAATATATAGGCATATATATATATATATATATATATATATATATATATATATATATGTATATATATATGAATTCTACCTATAAAATGTTTGCAATGAATAAGTCCTGTTGCATTATGTTAATATATTGAAAGCTGTGGTTTGGCTATAACCAAAAAGTAAATTTGTAATAAGATTCTTCCTTATATAGGATACGATTTTCCAGTACGACATTTTGACATCAATATTAAACTGTTTCGAAGCAGAATCTTCAGAGTGAGAAAGAGAGAAATATGTTTTATTTTCACAAAATTTCACAGAGTAATCACATTAATGAACTCGTGAAAAAATTAAATAGGCATCATCAGAATCTAAGTAATAAGTGCAATGCGTCCTGTAAATGCAAAAATAAGTCTTGTAAGTGCACAAATAAAACAACAACAAAAATGTATATAATAAATTGAATAAAAACTACGCCATCAAAGAGGACGATGGATCTTAGAGGAATAGAGCTAGGCTTTAGATCATGGGGTCCGGTTTTCTATTTTCGCTTGAGTCACTTTAATTCTTTAAGTTTTTCTAGTTTTTTAGTGTTTTCTTGGAATTAATTCAGGGTTAAGGGCAGGAGTAAGGGTTAAGGTTAGGGATATAAAAATTTTAACTTTCATTTTAAACGTCCATTCAACAATAACAATTAAACACCTCTCACTATTCATCTCGATCCTCCTGGCCTAATTCCAGATTCGTTTTAGAGTACATCGTAACCACTGCGTATATTGAGAGTGATCTAAATAGGATTACATGTGGAATAAGAAACCTATATTTATATAAATGTATAAGTTTTGATGTTTTAGTTTCGCATTTGCGTTGTTGTTCAAAGAAGTCTAAGTTAATTATAATTTATAGGCTGTTAATATATTTAAGGAAAATTAGATTAGGTTACTGATTATCTAAGACTACATGCGTAACACTGTGTATATCTTTGTTACTAGTGCAACATAAATTTGAAGATGAACAATAGCTTACATGTAAATTTTCCATTAAATTAATAAATACCACGACAGTGAAAATATAAACTATGTTGATATATCTAATTTTTAATTAAATATATTTAAACAGTTAAACAATCCAATTCCGTTTAACCAGTCCAGTGATTGTCCGAGATTTTACTTTCCGATCAGCTCGGTCGAGAATCGAACCCATGAAAGCTCATTTCACCTAAGAATCTGTCATTAAAACTTCATGACGTTACCTGACGCCTCTAACCACTGAGCTAATGAGACATTCTCTAGTTACATTAAATAAGGACTTAGCTTTTTACATTGTATACTGCATAATATACTTTAAATGAATAGTTAGAAGTTCATTTTAGGACATTATATTGCTGTACAAGACTAAAATTTACAGTGTAGATTAAAAAAGGCTTTACAGGGTATATTAAAGATAAGACGTTAAAGAATACTTTGAAAGAAGACAAATACTATAAACGAAAGAAGAATTCACAGTGTACTCTATATGAATAATTGTACGTTAAAAGAAAAAGTTGCAGTGTACTTTAGATGGCGGGTTTAGAGTAACAACACAAATGAATTGAGCCGTAACAGAAATGATTTACAAAGAAGAAAACTAACGCTAAACGTGGCTCTAGCTTCATGCTTCGGATTAAATCACCTACAAACTGAACATTATCTTTAGTCACCTATGAACTGAATATAAATTTTAGTCACCCACTAATTGAATATTAACTCTGAGATGGTTTGCTATTTCGTAAAATACATGACCTCCCTGGAGGTATTATTATGTATTTAAAAGATTATGTATCCAAAGTCACTTAACGTTTAGACAATCACGGAAGTAAACAAAATGGATGCATCCATCTCTCTATCTCTCTCTCTATCTTTCTCTATCTCTCTCTCTCTATATATCTCTAGTTTTCTGCTAAGCGGCAGGTCCAATGTACTTATTCCTAATGCTATGCTGCTTTTCACGCTTCAATAAAAAGGCACCAGATCGATCAATGAGTTAATAACTTGTTAAAAGGCCATGCCTTATCCACACGTTAATGTAGCCTATATAATCCAAGAAGAATTAAAATCATCTTAAAAGGCCTTGCCTTGTCCACACTCTAATGTAGCCTAGAGCGTCCAAGAAAAGTTAATAGCAGCTTAAAAGGCTAGAGGCCTTATCCATAATTTAATGTATCCTATCCATACCTCATTAAATCTATCAAGCCTCACGTACGATCACAACAATCGGAATGCAACTTTCATTCAAGATAACATCAGCACTACAGCCACAAATCAAAACCTGAGAATCAATAGGCCCAAAACCGTGTAAAATAAACAAGTATAGAAAACCGTCAAAGATACACATCCACTCATACTTACAGGTTCTACTCAGTCGGAAGAGATGAACGTTAGGAGTATCTCTCTTCCTCATCTTCAAGTCCTTCTCGTCCAAAATCAGGCCGCAACCTCTCTTACTTGCGTCGTCCGTCTGATCATAGATGATTCCAAAACAATGCTTCAGACTTATGCAGAGGTTCTTGCACGACCTTAGAGACTGGAACGAAGTGACCATAATTGGATTGGAGACGGTTGTATTGAGGCTCTCCATCCAAGAAAGGCAATCTTCTCTCACTGAAGATACAATAAGTTCGCACTCTAAAGTTTAGTTTAGTTAGTTTTGTGCTCTTTAGAGGTATGAACTTAATTTACTTATTCAGTCTTTAACAATTTTGAGATGTTTTAAAAATTTATTTTGAATTTTCACTTGCTAGTGTCTGGCCATTTCTTAATTTGAAATATTCATTTGTATGGCTACCAGCGTTTTTACTTTAATTGGTATTGTAATAGATATTTTTTGTATATCAGACTCAAGTATACTCTGTTATAACTACTAATTATGGTATTACCGAACAGAGCTATGACTCTTTTATGGTATCCTCTTTTGTATTGTTATTTGTTTATCTAACTACATGCACGTCCCTTTATTTGTGTAATCTATGCCGTGATGAAAAAATAAACGTTACTAAACTGAAAAAAGTTATCAACCGGAATACTATTTGACTCAAACTCTATTGAACTGTTATCTGCTGGATATAAATCACTCTGCCTCCAGATCTTCACTCATGATCTACTACTGCCAGCTTCAGTTGTAGGTTGAAAACACATCTCTATAAACTTTTTCATCTTACCCGACTGGTTTTTTTATCACCGGACTGGCACCTTTTAGGATCTTTTTCTTTCTCTTCAGCACACGTTTTTTTCAGATCATTTTGAGTGAATCTATTTATAGTGACATGTGGTGGGGGTCGTTCCTGACATAATCCTTGTATTTGAGGAAACGGACATTAAACCGTTATTATTAAAAGGAGTTATAATGGTTTCTTTTAGTTGAGCAACTTTACTTTAACAAATCCTGGTACTGTATTGTGTTAATTTATCTCTTATTTGTTTTTTAACGGTGTAAGATATCTGTTTGACTGCGATATCATCTTCAATATATTTATAATTAATATAGTATATTAATATTAATAAAATATATTCTAATTAGTATCATATGATTCTGCATTTGTTAGAATGATTTCGGATGTATCTAGGATCATGTGATTCTGTATTGCTTAGTATGACGTAGGATTGGCATAGGATAATAAAATTCTGCAATGGTTAGAAAGATTTTGCATTGATTTAGATCCTTCCGCTTCTGTATTAGTAGGATATTGAATGTCTCAATAGCGTAGGGGTAACGTCATGAAGTTTTAAATGACAGATCCTGAGGTGAATTGAACTCTCGTGGGTTCGAATCCCAGACGCGCTGATCTGAGAGTAAATTCTCGGACATTCACAGGACTGGTTATATGGAAAATGGACTAAATTGCCTAACGGTTAAAACATGTGGTATTAAAAGTGATAGATATCAACATAGTTGATCATTTCACTATAATGCGTGTTTACTTTTTTACTTTTGACATTGTACGGCTACCAACGGTTTTACTGTAATTAGTAATGTAATATATTTTTTAAATTTCAGACTTAAGTACACTCTGCTATAGATGTTAATTATGGTGTTACCGAACAGAGCTATGGCTCTTTACGGTAGCCTCGTTCGTATTCTGATTTGTTTATCTAACTACATGCACGTTCCTATTGTTTGTATAATCTGTGCTGTGATGAACAAATAAACGATACTAGATATGATGTAGGATTGATCTAGGACCATTCGATTCTGTACTGGATAGATATGACTGAATGAATAACAAGCCTGTCCAAGATTACTTTAAAAATTGCTCTTAGATTACAACACCGAGCAAATACATGTAGCCTACATTTTTAATCTACCAGAATACTGAAGTTCACCAAAGCTTACTTTCAGTTCGTGTTTTACTTGTTGCATGTGCTAGATTGTCTGTGTCCTTTGAACAGGGTTGTATGAACCTTCTTGGTGCTCTTGTTATATAAAAATAATAAAAACATAAAATAATAAATAAAATATAAAAAAGTTATAAAAATCGACAGGGCTAGTACCTAGGAAGATACCGTCGACCATGACAGATCAGGAAAATGAAACATCCTTAGATATTTACAAAGTCCTGGACCAGGTTCAAATCCCAGAAATGCTAGTCAATAGCGGAGGAGCTGATGTAATAATTCAGTGTCTTATCTCTTCAATTACCTAAACTATGTAGCATTCAAACAACTAAAGAAATTGCTATTAATTAAATGAATATGATTTTAGTAAATAATATTTTCCTTTATTTTAAGTAAACCAAAATAAAATATAAGAATCTTAATTACACCATCAAAAACGTGGTAGCAAGTTACACACAATAAACAAACAAAAAATACCACAGTGCACTGGAACAAATACAGCTGCATTGAAAATAAACCAAAATAAAATTAAATTACACATATATAGGATAGATTATCTACTTAATGCATGGCTAATTAGACCTTTCGCTTTATTTATGCATATATTTCTTACAATTAAATTTTGACTTTTACAAGCCTTCATGACCAAATTACATTGATGTTTAATGTTTGATGCTCTGCACTCCGAACATATTCATACATAATGTAATATTATCTTTTTCCCAAATCTTAAATATCTTGCAGATTGATCTACTTAGAGTAAAGTCAAGGCTATTTAAATCAGACGCTGTTAGATCAAGCGCCCCAATGGCATAAGTTAAGATTGGGATAGCCATTGTTTCTAATAGAAGCGCTGTAACATTAATATTAGACAAGTGACCTAGTTTAGAATACAAAGTATTAAATGAAGAGTAAAATTTACATTTCACATCTGAAAAAGAAACTTTAAATTTCTTCCCAGCTACAATGGTCACACCCATATATTTAGTTTCTTTAACCCAGAGTATGCTCTTATTATTGGCCGTTACGCTAGGTCCCGTATTCCAGTAACTTTTTCCGAATCTCATACAGTATGACTTATTTGTATTTAATTCAAGACCTACATCAATAAAAATGTGCTACAAACTAGAAACAAGTCAAACGACGTGAGTCGATAAATAAATTATACTTGAGATAATAATAATAATGATAATAATATGGTTAAATAAATAAACAATACATAATGAAGATAATTCAAAGTTACTATATCACCTTTTCAATAATACGCGATGAAATATAGCAAAAACATACAAAAGAGGCTAAATACAATTTTCACATTGGGGATACGTATCTATGCTAAATACCTGACTTTTGCTAAATACTAATGTATCAGTAGAACGAGCTTCATCCAAATAGAATACCTATAGCAAACTGGTCTCGAATTTATCCCTCAACAAATGTGTCGTCACCCATGAACTTATTTCATGAATTTGCCGCCTGTTTTACATCACTAAGATTTAGTTCACTTTACCTCACTGGCTCTTTCATGTATTACTGAAACTATAGTGTCCGGGTCTTGAAACGGTTCAGCCGTCTTTTTTACAGATTTTAAACAAGGACCCCTTGGAGAACTCTATAACGGCAACTGGTAATGCCTTTAGGGTCACACGTACCGCCTTTTAATTCCTGGTACGGACAGTCAATAAATATATATCAGGGTCTGCCTAAATTAATAGTGCTAGCCCTTACCCAAAAATACATGTCAGTACACTTGACACTCTCCCTATACAAGGGGTTTCAAAACTGGGCTAATATATGTAAGCATAACTTCAGAGACAAAAGAAAAAATATATTGGTTGCGGCTCCTCAGTAAAAAACTCACGTACTTACATATCACAAAATATGGCACAGCATAGACAATTCACTCCCAACACCTTCACCCTCTCGGTCATAACTATAAAATTCCATTTCTTTTAAATTAATAACGATAAACATAATAAAGAAAATTAAATATGTGACAGTTTTAAACTTTAATTTCCGAGTTGCATGTTAACTCTATGAAAACCTAGTGGTGGAGTGATTTCGTATCCACCAGAACAGCGGATAGAATTCGAAAATATATACAATTAACCTTAAAGAGAGCTTCTCTTCTTCAGTGCACTGCCAAGTGGCAGGTTCAAGGTACATATTCATACTCAAAGTCTGTTTTGTCGCTCCATAAGAGCACTCCTTAGATCAACAAGTTAATCCCTTCACAAAGTATATGTCTTATCCATACCTTATGTAGCCTATAACTCAGGAAAAATATGGTTTCTGAGGTGGTTTCCTGTTTCGTTCCTCAGTTAGGTGGATTAATTACCATTTAATCCTGGGGGAAAATATTTTGGTCTCCTTTTTGCTATCCTTAGCTCCTGCCTTTAGTCGCCTCTTTCGTACACGCAGCAGATTGTTTACGGTTGCCCTATTCTGCAGTGGGATACAGAGAGATACCACTAGATATATCTAATAATAAAGATAAACAGTGCTATAAATACATAGCTGCCACACGCACGGCCAACGAGTGAAAGGACAACAGATTATCAAAGGTTATCAAAACAAATGACAACCAGTTTAGAACATAAACGATATATTATTAATGACATCGAGCATATAAGAATATAAATCCGCGAGTTAATAAAATAAATAAATAAGTAACTAAAGAAATAAATAAATAAATAAATTTACTTATTTGATTGTCTGTGTTTTTTGTGAACTATACAGGGTTGTATAACCCTTTCAGGTGCTCTTATTAAATAAATAAATAAACAAATAAATAAATATATAAATAAATAAATATTAATATAAAGAAGAAATTCACTTAAGAATATATTTATTCGGATTATTGGTAAGGCGCCGTTGCTGCCAGACAATAGCGATCCTACAGTAGCCAGAGTGAAATCGGCAAAGTTTATAATGTTGACCTATCTGAAACAGCAGAAACAATCGAAGCTTGTATAACTGAGGCTTGTGGAATTAACCTATCACATGTTTACAAGTGAAGTCACGAAACGAACATTCTAGCTCCTACCGCGTCTGTATAAATGACGAAATCACGGAAAAATTAATTCATTTTACATAGATGTGGGCAAGCGGTATTATCATAAAACCATGGACATTCAAAACCAAGGAATCTGTAGTGCAGGCAGCTGCAACTGCTAATAGCGCAGCTGGAAATTCCAAAAAATAAATGGGTTCTAATGTATTAAACTCTCGAAATCTATCTGTAATATCGTACAACCTGCATGGTCTCAATCAGGGGTGTACTCTTTTAGAAGAACTGTGTAATTCGGGTATTTACGATTTAATTTTTATTCAGGAATCTTGGGTATCCCCTGCTAATCTACAAAAAATTATAAATTTTAATGATGATTACATTGGCTTTGGAATTTTTGCCATGCAACAAGTTTTAGAAAAATGACTTCAGAGGGGCAGGTCCTGAGGTGGTACAGCCATACCTGTGAAAGAGTCTTGTTAAACTATGTAGTGACATACATACATTTGAACGTATTATAACTGTTACTATTGGAGATGTTTTGTTCATAAATGTATATTTATCTTGTTATCATGGATCAGATAAAACTTTAAATGAACTAAATGAAATTATAATAAATGTCATTTTAATTATAGAAGAATCAGATACCGTGTATTATATATTTGGAGGAGATTTTAACACAGATCTGAGGACCAATTCAGCACGTGCTCTTGTAATTAATGCCTTCTTGGCTAATTATATAATCAAAACTGTTAATATTAACGCTCCTAATAATGATACCGTATGCACATTCTCAAAGCTAAACCATTACAGTTTAATTGATTATATTTGTATATCTGATTGCTTAATAAGTTATGACGTAGTACATAATGCTATAAATCACTCTGATCATTTGCCTGTAGCTGCTAGCTTAGCTATGCAGATACATTCCACATTTTGCTCATCTGTAACAGCTGGTCGCCCAGTACCGGTTACGAGCACTGCTTTCACTAAGAATTTTTTGCGTTGGGATAAAAGTAATGTTGATAAATATTATGATATGACTAGATAATTGTTGTACCCTACATATGAAAGCGTTGTAAATATTTTAACTCTCAATGAATGTTTGTCGAATACGCAAATCAAACAGTATTATATGGAATTTGTACACGCATTGCTGACAGCTAGTGATAAGTGTATATCCTTTATACCACAAAAAAGATTTAAGCATTGGTGGAATAGTGATTAGTTAATTTTGAAATCAAAATCTATTACTTGACATAAGGTATGCCTTGAAGCTGGAAAACCTTTAAATGGCATTTTAATAGAACAAACAATAAAGATAAGTTCCTGTATAAACTTGCCATTAAAAGAGAAAAAGCTACAGCAAAGAATGTCATATCAGACATTTTGCAAGAGGAACATGCCTCAAAAAACAATATTGCATTCTGGAAGACATGGAAGAATAAAGTGTCCAATATACCGGTCACAAAAATCCAATTGCTTGACAATCCCTTAGGCTACTTGAATTAGCTGCATAAAGGTTTGCCAAATACTTTGAGGAGGTATGTTCTCCAAACAGTGAAAGTTTTTACAATGAGAAATTAAATGAATTACAAAAAAAGAAAACTTATTCTGGAAGTCGCTATAAAGAAAAGGACGATATAAGAGTACAGCTAATAGTGTACTCACTGAATAAAATGAAAATTGGCAAATCGCCCGGGTTTGATAATGTTACTTCAGAACATGTATTTCATTCACAATCTGTGATTTTAACACTACTGGCCAAATTATTTAACTCAATGTAAATATCCAGTCATGTGCCACCAGACTTTGGAAGGGGTATCACTATACCTATTCCTAAAAATAAAAAAAACACAGGGCCCTCAAGCAATTGATACTTTTAGAGGAATTACATTAAGTCCAATGCTCTCAAAATTGTTTGACACTGTCTACTATTTAAATTTTCTAAATATTTGATAACCAGTTATAATCATCTTGGTTTCAAACCCAAATCTGGCTGTCAGAATGCGATATACACTGTTCGAAAGGTGATAGAACACTATAATGATAATAGTTCTACTATAAATGTAAGTTGTTTAGATATTAGCAAAGGATTTGACAAAGTGAATAATTCAGTTTTGTTTTTAAAGCTAATGAGAAGTGGAGTGGCAGCAGTACCAGTAAACCTTCTGTACTACTGTAACAGTATCTCTTACAATTGTGTAAGATGGGAAAATATTCTGTCGAGACCGTATCGACTACTAGCTGGTATAAGGCAAGGCGGAGTCTTGAGTCCTGTTTTATTCTCGACTTACGTTAATGATATACTGGACAAATTTTCCAAATTTGGATGCTTATTCACAGGTATTCCAGTTAGTGCCATCATGTATGCCGATGATATAATATTATTAAGTGCATCCATTTTTGAAATGAAGAACATGTTAAATATTTTTTGTATCGAGTTGGCATTATTAGATTTACGGATAAATGTTAAAAAATGCTCTTCCTTGAGGATTGGTAATAGATACAATATTAAATGCACAAACTTGTATCTGAAGGACAATGTGATTACATGGACTGCAATGTTAAATATTTAGGAACCCATACATATTGTAGCAGCTAGTAGATTTAAATGTACCTTTCACTCCGCTAAAATAAAATACTATAGATCTGCAAATGCAATATATGCTAAAATGGGAAGCTCGAATAATAAACCTGTACTACTGAAATTGATATCAACTATGGCTTTATCTTGTTTATCCTACGCCTTAGAAGCACTATCTCTAAATAAAACTGAGATTTTAACATTGAATAACCCTTGGTCAAAATCATTAGAAAAAATATTTAACACTTTTGACAAAAATTTAATAAAACAATGCCAACTGTACATGGGTTATAAACCTATGCTGCATCTGTATGCTTTAAAGGTAATGTCGTTCTTAGAATCTATTGCAGAATCAGAAAACATTATGTTAAGGACGCTGAGTAAGTATCTAGCAGTGAATGATATATGCAGATTAGCAACTTTGTTTAATAATGATAAGATTTTGTTTGAGAATAACTACAGAAGTATAATAAACGCTCATTTTAAGAAATTGTGAGGGTGAATATACCTTCATGATGATGTAGAGAAAGGCTTGATGTGCACAGCATAGTTTTCGTTTATATGTTTTGTTTATGTGCTTTAATTATATTTTCACTTCCGCATTTTGCATTTTGATTCTTTGAATTTGCTTCTCTGTGCAATGAATGTGTGTTGTTTGCTCAATTGGCGAAATAAAGATATATATATATATATATATATATATATATATACATGTATATATATAAATAAATAAAAACCTAGTGGATCATATTTCATGTCCGTATAGTGAGAACAGAACTCCAGAAACTTCGCCCATTCAATCGACCAAAATTTGATGTCGCATTGTTGAGTATCCAGACATAGCCATGTTTCCAAAGATTTACTACAAGCACATCGAAATATTACCTCAAAATTTAATATCTAAATATAGAAAATTACGTTCAATAAATATCGTAATTTATGCTATATCTTATAATATGTCTAAATAAATAAATAAATAAATAAATAAATAAATATATATATATATATATATATATATATATATATATATATATATATCATTTCATATTCAAATGGGGGAAGGTCTATTAAAAGATGTCATAGAAGGTTGAATGGAAGGAAAGAGAGGCAGGGGTAGGCCGATATTAGATATGTCAGATGATTTAAAGACCCACTCCTATGTGTAAATGAAGAGGAAGGCGGAAGACAATGATGAGTGGAGGCGTTATCTACCATGGACCTGCCAGTAGGCAGTACACCAAGAGATATATTCATGTATATATATATATATATATATATATATATATATATATATATATATATGTGTGTGTGTGTGTGTGTAAATGTGTGTGTGTGTGTGTGTGTGTGTGTGTGTGTGTATTAACCTCCGACAATTTCTCTAAACGCGTCATGGCCGGTGTACGGTCTTCGTGACCACTTTACCGGTTACTGGTAGGAATTTATTAATCCTTCCAAGGTTAATCATAACTTTGCTATTGCTAGCGCCACTCGGCAGCAATCTCCGAAACAAGATTAACCTCCCATGGGCCCAATGGGATAACCGTCATTTGTTGATTGATCTGGGCTATGAACAAATGCCGCTTGTATCCGAGGCGAACACTTTAACCGTTACGCCATATCCCCTCCCCTTGTATAAATAAATATATATATATATATATATATATATATATATAAATATATATATATATACATGTATATATACATGTATATATGTATACGGTATATGTATATATACCGTATATATATACGGTATATATATAGCTATAATTATATATATATATATATATATATATATATATATATAGAGATATATATATACATGTATATATATATATATATATATATATATATATATATATATATATATATATATATATATATATAAAGAGATAGAAACAGAAATTGAGACAGAGAGAAAAGACGGAAAGAGAGAGAGAGAGAGAGAGACAGAGATAAAGGGAAAGAGAGAGATAGAGATAGAGAGAGAGGGAGAGAGAGATAGAGAGAGAGAGAGAAAGAGAGAGTGAGAATGAGAATTGAGAAGATCGACTTAGACTGACTTGCAGTATTCTTTGTACGTGTCATCATCTAGAGGTATCAGTTTTTTCTTCACTTGTGTTGCGATGTCATTTGACTTGTTCGAGCATTCATCGCTCCTAGGCAACTCGCAGTCAACTAATGCTGTCACAAAGGTTAGCAACAAGAAAAAGCTAAAGAAGCTAATGTTAACGTCAGTTTCCTCACACGAAAGCGATGTCAGTGACGGGTGAGCCCAGGATTTGAACCCCGCACATACCGATATGTAGCAGAGTATCTTACCGACATCGCCACTGAATCCCCGATTGTTGTTTCTCGCCCGTGGCGATAAACAGCAACAATAACGGATCAAGAACTACAGCAACAACAACAACGACAACAACAACATCAAACCACGAATACCTCAATATCAACAGAAACAACGGCAACTGTAGCAACAACAACAACAACACCGACCAAAGTAAGAGTAACAAGTACAACGACAGCAGCAACAGTAACAACAAAAACACTAATAATAATAATAATAATAATAATAATAACAAAGGTTTAACGTCTGTTTCCTCATACAAGAATGATGTCAGGGACGTCCCCCCATCACATGTCACGACAAATCGATTCACCCCAAACGATCTGAAAAAACTCGTGAAGAGAAATAAAAGATCCTAAACAGTGCCGGTCCGGCGATCAAAAGACAGTCAGGCAGGATGAAATAG
>CAJHZI010000620.1:77500-109616 GCA_905160935.1 Enchytraeus crypticus
ATTGATTTTCCTCATGCAATAGACCGCAGGGTTTATTCACAATTGTCCTAACCCATTCGGCAAAACGCATCAAAGATCACTCACACAGTTGAAGTTTTAATTGTTCGAGATTAGAAAATTTAGGTAGCACCATAGAGTATATGATGCTTAAAATAAATAAATCATCGATACGGTTTATCGTAGAATATTAATTTCTACTTACTTCTCGCTGCTCTATCTGCTACTGAACCTGGAAAGCAATAATTTCAATAATAAAATACAATAAACACGTCAAAATCCTAAACTGGTTTAATAATATAGTTATATGGCATAGCTAATTATCCGAATGGGCATTTGAAAGTTAAAACCATCGGAGAAATATTTGCAAAATACATGAAAAGCTAAAAGAGCTAATGTTAAAGTTAGTTTCCACACTCGAAAGCGATGTCAGTGACGAACGAGCCCTGGATTTGAACCCCATACATACTTATCCGCGGTCGAATATCCAATCGATATGGCAAATGGCTTAAGCCAATTCATGCTTGTAAAGTATTGTGCATTATATTTGCAGTTCACGATATGAATGTTTCACACTTAGATCTGACAAAAAAGGGCAGGCAAAATAGTTACATGTAGTATATATAGCATTATAGCCAATATGTATATTTAACTGCTTTAATTTTAAACCTTTACACATTATAATTAAATAGACAAATACTTGATAATGTACACAAACACACACAGACATACACATGTCTATAAATATATATATATATATATATATATATATATATATATATATATATATATATATATATATATATATCTTAGTGCACTGCCTACTGGCAGGCCCATGGTACATAACGCCTCCACTCTTCTCTGTCTTCCGCCTTCCTCTTCATTTCCACATATGAGTGGGTCTTTAAATCATCTAACATACCTAATCTCGGCCTGCCCCTGCTTCTTTTTCCTTTCATTCTACCTTCTATGACCTCTTTTAATAGACCTTCCCCTCTTAGAATATGTCCTATCCAACTCTTCTTCCTATTTTTTAATACATTTATCAATTACACGGGGGGGGGGGGGGGGGGGGGACCCTCCTATATAATATATATCCATATATATATTATATATATATAGTATATATATATATATATATAATATTAAAAGTATAGTATATATATACATGCATATTATATATATTGTGAATAGATATATATATATACTATATATATATATGCAAGTATATTGTACATGGTATATCTAGATATATATATATATATACTATATATATAATTATATATACATGTATAATATACATATGAAATTATATATTATGCATGTTAATATACATACATATATTATATATATATATATATATATATATATATATATATATATATATATATATATATATATATGCATGTTAATATACATACATATTATTTATTATATATAATATAGATACATACATATATATATATATATATATATATATACATATATATATATATATATATATGTATATATATAGATATATATATGTATATAGAATATATATATATATATATATATATATATATATATATGCAAGGCACAAGATACTAGATTTAATTCGCAAGGTACTTACAGTCTCGGTTGATGGTAAATTGATGCACGTTGGGGGTAAAAGTGGATTCTTTCAGGTTATCTCTGGATGTATGTATCCAACAACTTGCATTATCTTCATCTTTTGACATATCCAATTCCACGGCGAGACAGGTTGGGGTTTTGACGCAATGCTCCTGACATTTTATCAAACTATTTATTTCTTGCACCTGCTCGGAGCGAGGTGCGGAAGTATTCAGGGCCCCTGACCAATTGACACAGACCTTTCCTTCCAAATCCCCTGTTGATTCATTAACAAAATTTGAATTGTGATAATTTATTTCTGAAATTCTGTAACTGTCTGGTGTTTCCGTTAATTTTAATATCATATCAAAATAAATTCAGGGCTTTAATATTAAAAGTTGGGTCCTGATATTGAAGAATAACAAGACCAACTGTTTAATATTTCATGCTTAATAGAGTATAAAAAGCAAATGCATCTATATTTTTTACAGAAATTACGTTCGTCGCAGAAAAAGACAAGAAGTTTACAATAAAATACATATTAAAAATCATCAAAAAGGCAAAAACTAACATACGTAACATAGCTAAAGTGTCAAAATATAATTTATATTTATATTTAGCAGTGAGTAGAAAGTATAGGTAGGATCTGGCAAAAAGATGTGTTTCTTTAAAAGGTTCTCTTCAAGGTTATTTCTTAAGCTACCAGATTTATCAAAGGAATATCCTATAAAATGTCGACGTTTATTTCAAAATTTGAGACCTGCTACACGAAAAATACTTTTCACCATTAGAAACTGTTCGGCCTTTAGGTACAGCGAGTTTTCCTCACTCAACCGATAACATTTTTCTTTAAAGAACAAGCACTTACTGGTGGTATACAGCAGTCAGCAAGATATCATGGGTCTGAGTTAGTCAGGCATTTGAACGTGGTTAGGCAGGATTTGAAATCAATGCGTTTTTAAATTTTATGTATGTAGACCATTTAAGTGTATGTATCTTATATATATATATATATATATATATATATATAAGATACATACACATTTATATATATATATATATCTTCCTTCTTAGTGCACTGCCTACTGGGAGGTCCATGGTATATAACGCCTCCACTCTTCTCTGTCTTCCGCTTACCTCTTCATTTCCACATATGAGTGGGTCTTTAAATCATCTAACATACCTAATCTCGGCCTGCCCCTGCCTCTTTTTCATTCCATTCTACCTTCTATGACCTCTTTTAATAGACCTTCCCCCCTTAGAATGTGTCCTATCCATCTCTTCTTCCTATTTCTTAATACATTTATCAACTGTCTATCTGTGCCAACTCTCTTCAGGACTTCCTCATTTGTAACCTTTTGAGTCCAGCTAATTCTCTCCATTCTTCTCCAAAACCACATTTCCAACGCCTTCAGATTCCTAATATTTTCCTTCCTTATATATACAGTATATATATATATATATATATATATATACATGTATATATATATATAATTTATATATATAATGTATATATACATATATGTATATATATATATATATCTAATATATATATATATCTATATATAACTAAATATAGTATATATATAAGAAGGAAGATATTAGGAAACTGGAAGGCGTGGAAATGTGTTTTGAAATATCTTCATTACCTTTATATAGATATATATTATACATATATATAGATCTATAAATATATATTATATACTAGATATATATATATATACATGTATATATATATATATATATATATATATATATATATATATATATATATATATATGAAAGGTAGAATATACATGTAAATAATTCTATCGTCTAATAGTTTGCTTAACTTTTGAATTTGTAAAAGTCATATACTTACCTTTTGTTTTGGTGTATGAATCCGGACCTATTAAGTAAAGAAAATAACATCTTTTAAATTAGCAACATTTTTCAAAACACAAATTCTTTAGAACCTTCGAAAATAGCAAATTCCTCTAAACATCACTTCCGCTTCCGCTGTGGTACATTAATTTTAGATCATATTGGGTAACCATAGTCCATTTTAAAAAGATAGTAAGCGAGTTGGTATTCACTCACTCACTCACTCACTCAATCACTCACTCAATCACTCCCTTTAGACAAAACACTTCTACTCTTACTAGCCTCATTGTTTCTATTGTAAAAAGGCTGATAAAGCTAATGCTGATCTTCAGTTTCTTCACTCGAAAGCGATGTCAGTGACGGGAGAGCCCACGATTTATACCCCGTATACTGATCCGCGGTCGATTGTCTTACCAACTTCACCACTGGCTCCAGCCAGTTTATATTCTACTTACATTTTCGATAGAGCCGGTATTGGGTCCTACTCAAGGACATTCTCGTAGTCAGCAGGTTGTTTGGATTTGTATGAAGCCAGCAGCCCCTGATGTTAGAGTCACCCGAGTCGTCGTAGTCTATTGCCACGCAATATCGATTCTTGAAGCAGATGTCCTGGCAAGAGTCCACATTGTCAGCTTGAGTCCATGTGCCGTTCTCAGAGCCGGCTCTCACGTATTTAGTCCAGAATTTACACAGCAACAGATCCCTTTCTGATGAAATAACAAATGCGGTAGTAGCTTACTAGTGAGTTTAATTAAACGATTTTAATTAAACCAACGCCCAATCAAACGTTATCAAACATTATATATTTTTGAAATAATCCTCATTTTATCGGATGATATTTTATCGCACATGTATCATATAATAATAATAATAAATAATAATACGGGTTTAACGTCGGTTTTTTTCATTCAGGGATGATGCCAGTGACGGCCCCACAGCATATATCACTACAGATAAATTCACTCAAATCAATATGCAAAAGAAATGTGCTGAGGACTGAGGAGAAGTATATTAATATGTATATATATTCAGTATATATATATATAAACATATATATATATAATTATATATATATATATATATAAACATATATATATAGTAATAAATACTAATCTTTATTACTACTATAAGGTAATTAAATGACACTGTACATAGAAAATCAATACTGAGAATGCACAAATCAGTGTACATAATCGAATAGATTAGAATCTTTTCTTTGCTTATGTAATCTATAACGCTTGTACAGATTACACTACGCAAAACTAATCGAGTTAACTTAGGTAATGTTTATTAGTTACAGTTCAGGGTTTAAACGAGACACATTTATATATAATAAAATACTCGTAAAATACGAGTATTTTAATTGTTTACAATTACCCACGTGTTTTAACCTATGATACTTTACAGTAATCAACATTGAATCTATGATAGAAGTTTTGCTTAAAAACATAATAATACTGAATAAACTTACTATTCCTTCGTTCGTTTTCTTCTGGACCTAAGCATAAAATTCATTGACTGTCAATATATTATTCGATGACATTTAATGAATAGATTGGAGGTAGCTTGAGCGATTTATTACTTTAATTATGAACTTAATTATTACTTTAATTATGGTTCTGATGTACATTTGGCTGGAGCCAGTGGCGAAGTCGGTAAGATACTCGACCGCGGATCAGTAGATGCGGGTTCAAATCCTGGGCTCGCCCGTCACTGACATCGCTTTCGAGTGAGGAAACTGACATTAACCTTAGCTTTAGCTTTAGCTTTTTACATGTATATTACAGTGTAATAAGAGAAAGACCTATGTCACTGTTGTAAATTGAAACTGAGTCGAAGCGCTGGCCCCTATATAGCACCTAGTCCTATATGATATGTTGTAATATTACAAACACAAATAATATCTGAAGGCTTAAGATCAGCGGATTAACTGAATTGGCATTTCCTTGAAAGTATTGTTTTTTGATATTTTACTTTCCTTGTTTGATGCACCCATCCATGAATTCATTCTCTATTCATCCGATTCATTCACTGTCATTCGCTCGATTAATTATCATTCACCAGATTTTTGTTTCTTTATCATTCACCCGATTAATTTACTATATATTCATCCGAATCATTCATTATCGATTCATTCCATTCATTCATCTATTCACAAAATTCTTTCATTAACTGTTCATCTAATTCATTCACAATTCATTCACTTGATTCGTTCACTCTTCATTCACTCGAATAATTCATTCACTATTCACTCGATTCATTCAATCTCATTCACCCGATTAATTCATTTAGTATTCACACGATTCATTCAGTCTTCATTCAAGCGATTCATTCACTCTACATTCACCCGAATCATTCACTCTCATTCACCTGATCCATTCACAATCCATTCACTCTTCATGCCCTCGAATCATTCACTCTTATTCACTCGAATCATTCACTCACAGTCACTCGAATCATTCACTCTACATTCACTCGAATCATTCACTCTTATTCACTCGAATCATTCACTCTACACTCACTCGATTCACTCACTCTTATTCACTCGATTCACTCACTCTCAATCACCCACCCATCAATTCATTCCAATACTCACAGGCCCGACTCAGCCGGTACTGATTCGACCCTATGACCTTGAGACCTAGCCTCAGGTTCCTGGGATCAGTGTGGACCCAGCATCCTGGTAGTTGTGGTTCCTCAGCCGGTGAGAACTCCACGGCAACGCAGTCCGGCTGCCGGATGCAGAAATCCTGACAATCCTGGAGAGTCCGGATGTATAGGAATGGACGGGAGTTCTCCGAGTATGTGTTCAGATGTGTGGTCCAGGATACACAGGATTCTGGATCCATGATGTCTGTAGTGATGTAGAGTAAAAAGGATAATGTTATATTGTATATTGTAGAACCGTTCAGAGAGAAAGGTAGAGAGAGAGACAGTGAGAGAGAGAGAGATAGAGAGGGAGAGGAAGAGGGAGGGGGGAGAAATAGAAACAGAGAGAGCGAAAGAGAAAGTGAAAGGGAGAGAGAGACGGAGAGACATAGAGACAGAGAGACAGATAATAGAGAAAGTGAGAGAGCTAGGTTTATTAATTTCAAATGAATCAAGGTATAATAAGAGCATATAAATCAATAAAATGCACAAGATAAAAGGCCATAAGAAAGAGCACCAATAAGCTACATCTAGCTGACTACCAACATCATTATACTATAAAGCATTTTTTGATGTACCTTAAAGTGTTAAATTACCACATGTTTATTGTGCAGTATTGCCAAGTAGCTGCATTATGGCATAATATTTTATTTTGAATATAGAAAAATATTAATATAGCGAATATGGATACAAAAACCATTAATTAAAAACCATTAATCTCACGCTTACTGTACTCTTATTTTCCTAATAATTATCCACAAATACTTAGTAATCAATAGCAGAAAATATAAAACTGAACAAATAGCCACTATCAAAGAGTTAAAAATTACGTTTGATATTATAAGTGCACACAAGTATATGAACAACTTGAATAGTACAATTTAAAGAAGGAAATTTTATAAGCAAATATTGATATCTCTTGAAAAATATAATCAGATTGCATTAGATGAGGAAGTTTAGAAGTTACTCAAGCAAAACGACTTGACATAATTATTGTAGTCGTATGTATATAGAATAGCTAGTCACACTTACCTGGCAACTCTTCATCTGACAGACCTAAAAAGTATTGTTTAAGTGAAGTTTAGAGTTTAGACTGTTAAGAAATATAGAGAGTAAATAATTGTTAGGCTATAAAATTTCAGTTATTATTTATAAATGGTTGAATTATTTAATTAGTGTTGTATTAAAGGGGGATAGTTCTATTAAAAGAGTTCATAGAAGGTAGAATGGAAGGAAAAAGAGGCAGGAGCAGGCCGAGATTAGGTATGGTAGTTGATTTAAAGACCGTCTCATATGTGGAAATGAAGAGGAAAGCGGGAGACAGAGAAGAGTGGAGGCGCTAAATACAATGGACCTGCCAGTTGGCAGTGCACTAATAGAGAGAGATTGTTGAATCAATGTTTTTCTATCAACAATTCTAGCGCATTTTGTTTAATACTCATTTCGCTATAATTCAGGAAGAAACACGCCAATTAAACATTTTCTGAATTCTGTCATAGAAGATGCTTGCAGGAATCAATACCATATTTATTATATCGTATAAAATCAATGATATAACAAATAATGCGGTGCTCTGCGTGTATTGTACATCCATAATTCGGAGTCAAGAAACTGAAAATGAGGAAGGCAATGGGAAGCCACATCGAAAGGCTGAAGCCATTTTCAGAAGCTTAGGGCTAATTTAAAGTTAGAACTTGCCCTTGTTATGAGATTTGAGACAGATAAGGAAATTGATGTTTTCAATGTGAAGTAAGAACCTACTACATCATATATTTAGCAACGGACTGAAAGCATAAAGCCGATGTTAGCGTCAGTTTCATTACTCGAAAATGACATCAGTGACGATTGAACCCGTGATTTCAACCCTACACATACTGATCCGCAGTCGAGTATATTAATAGGACTCATTGGCTTAATCATAACACAACCCGTAACTCAAAAATATCAAATTATTTCAAAGACTTCCCAAGAGTAAACTGTGCTCAATAGTAACAATAATAATAAAATTGGGGCGGGATTTAGCGCATCTGGGTTTAGATGTGCCTCAATGGAAGTAGTTATGTCTGGGCCGGTTACAATATGCAACAAAAGGCAACGATTACTAGAAACTATGATAGGGAATGGAGAAAATATCGATAATTAAGCTTACATAAACAGCAACTACATCAACTAACGGCAACTAAGACAGGAAACTATGTAGCACACGCGGTATATCATGTGTGTAACTATACTGAATATAAACAGATGGGTGACCGCTGACAACATTGGTAGAACGAGTGTTGAAAACGTAGAACAAAAAATCCCAGGGTGTTGGAGATTATTATGTCCGAGCCGGTTGATTTGATTAGTAATATTAAATGTACTAATACATAAAAAATATTTATAAATCAGCACTCTAACAGAACTGCAGATTGCAACAATTTATCATATAGTTAACTATAACTTTGACTTAACTTTGGACTGAATTTTTTTTGGATATTAACTTTGAACTGAATTTCTAGATTTTGGAATTTGCACCGATTTTGGACCTTCTGTTTTTGCTCGCCGGTTTGATTTTGTCTCAATAGTGCTCGATGTTGTCATTGATGACTGTAACATTCTAATTGTTGTTATTATTATTATTATTATTATAACATAAACACAATAATTAAAAATGTAACAGATTGGGGTAGAAATGTAACAGACAAATTTAAAAAACCGAATGGAAAGTCTCAATATATTTCGTTGGCTGGATACAGTGGCGAAGACTGTAAAATATTCGACCGCGGATCAGTATGTGCGGGGTTCAAATACTGAGCTCGCCTGTCACTGACATCGCTTTCGACTAAGGAAACTTACGTTAAAGTTTTTATTAGCTTAGTATAATTGTTTCACCTAGGCAATAATAATCTGTTTTAAGATCTCTAATGACATAGTTTAATATCATTAAATAAATGTTAGCAAGCACATTTGTTTATTCCATGATATTATCTTACCATTTATAGAAGGTAAAAAGAAGAGAAATAACAGCACGAAGTTCATCTTTTTCTTATTTCTTCACAATTTACAGCTCGATGATATCATGAACTAACATGCTTAGCCATGGAGGACCTGCATTCGAAAAAACGATTACTGATCAATGTTAATTCGGTGTATATTTATTTTATGCATATAAATAATCAACAAGCATTGCTACGTCACACTGCAACGATTTCTTAACATGAATTACAGAAATCTACAAGTTGTTCTCTCAATATTAATAGACATTTTCATTAAATGGCGACATATAATAATAATAAATTATGGTGAAATTGTCAACTTTCTTGATATCAACCTTCTCGTAAGCTTCGTTCTTCCGATACCAAACTGCTCAAAATTCCTAATATTCTCACTTCGTTAGGTAGACGTTCGTTTTCTTTCTCCGCCCCTACTGTTTGGAACTGTCTGCCTCCTGATCTGCACTCAAGTTCTACTGCTTCCACTTTCCGTTGTAAGTTAAAAACACATCTCTTCCCACCGTAGATTTTATTTAATCTTGCCTGACTGTTTTTTTTATCATCGGACCGGCACTGATTAGGATCTCTTATTTCTCTTCAGCACGTGTTTTTTTCAGATCGTCTGTGGTGAATCGATTTATAATGACATGTGATGGGGGGACGTCCCTGACATCATCCTTGTGTGAAGAAACTGACGTTAAACCTTCACTATTTATTATTACTATTATAAATCACTTGCAGTAACACATGTTAAATCCGTTGGGCAATTTATTCCATTTTCAGTTTAACCAGTTCAGTGAATTTCCTAGATTTTACACTTACATCAGTGCGATCGAGAACCGAACCCACGAAGGTTCAGTTCACCTCAGAATCTATCGCTTAAAACGTCATGACGTTAACTACACCTCTAACGACTGCGCTACTAGACATTCAAATCTTAGCATAAATTAAACTCTTTAACTTCAATAGTAAGCATACAAATATTATCAGTACTTTTAAGCTAAAATCAGAATTGTGTTAATTAAATTTTAATTAAACGTTAAAAAGACGGTATCTGTCAATTTTAGTGTCCAATGTTTGAACATTTAGTTAGTTTGTAATTTTGTAGTTATTTATCCATACTACCTGTCCTTTATATTTTACATTATTATTATTATATATTTTGTCCTTTACATGGGTCTTTGCTTTCTTATGAGCAGTTCCAAACGAAGGTGTACCCTACCTTTTCCATCACTTTTTTCCATCCAGTATTCATGCGTTGCGACCAGCATGTAGCGATCTTTTTTCCTAATGTTCTTCATCTTTATACTTATTTTCTGAATTTTGCAATTTGCACCGTTTTGAACTTCCTTTTTGCACACCGGCTTGACTTTGTCTTAATAGTGTTCGATTTTGTCATGGACGACAGTGGCACTCTAATCTTTGTTACTGGCTGGATCGAGTGATGATGTCTGTGGATGTCGGTGAGATATTCGACCGCGGATCAGTATGTGTGGGTTCAAATCCTGGGCCTACCCGTTACTGATATCGTTTTCAAGAGATAAAACTGACGCAAACATTGGCTTTAAAGCTTTGCTTTAAAGTAATTCCTAACATAAATGAGACTCGTGACCTTCAGTAGAATTCATATCAATGTTCTCGGATAATAGTTTTATTTTATGCACTAATTGGAATTGGTTCATGGATTTTTAATTGCCAAGTGAAGAATTATTAGAGCTGAAGAAAGTATTAAGTCTATATTTCATATGTATGTAGACTGTAGCATTCAACCACTGTGATATATGGCTTCCAAAACAGTAACTGTTTGTAGTTTATGTTTTAACTGTTTATGTATATAGTTTATGTTTAACGGTTTATGTTCACTGAAACAGTTCACTAAAGCCATTGGCTATATTAGGGTATGGATAAGATAAAGCTATTTGTGGAGAGAATACTAACTCAGTGATCGATGGAGTGCTCTTTACTGAGCGTGAAAAGAAGTATATGAGTAGTATTATGTACATTGGACCTGCCATGCAACAGAACACTAGAGAAAGAGAGAGGGGGAGACAGAGAAAGAGAGAGAGAGAGAGAAAGATAGAGAGATATATAGAGTTCTCGCATATCTCCACTAGTCGGTTTAACATTATCTGTTAATTACGTTGAAATTCACATAAACGTTGCACAAAACCTGTGTACATGTATAAGCTAGACGTTTTTTCAGATGTGGATATAGGAATTTCTGTTAGGGATTTGTAATACTAAACAGACATGTGCATTTGAGTAAAATAATAAATATTTTTCATAGTGCAGCTTAGTCAATATTGAATCAATAGAACATGAATATCCACGTCATATGTAAATATAAATTAACATCGAATGTAACATAGATACAATGGAGAGTCAATTATTAAACGAAAGAGGCATTTAATATCGGTATTAAATGCAATTCATAGAGCTAGAGCGGACGGCTGTCTCAAACCGGCGTCGCCATTGGCTGGTGCAAGTGGCTATGTCGTTAAGATATTCGACAGCGGATCAGTATGTGCGGGATTCAAAACCTAGGCTCGCCCGTCACTGACTTGGCGTTTGAGTGAGGAACCTGACGTTAACATTAGCTTTACCAGCTTTTATCAAGTTTAATTACAAAAAATAACCAGAACTGACCTGGTTCAAATGACCTGAATAGCTACCATTCAACTACTCCTCTAAAGTTTCTTACAAGTGTGGTCAAATTATTAGATCCTACAAGATCTGAACTTCGCCCGTAAGAGTAGTAATAGCGAATCGAATAGGGGCGCGATATTTCAAAGAAAAAGCCTTGAAGTTTTTAACGTAGAAAGGGAGAGTTATTTATAACTAGCCAAGTCGCTACTGGCACAACAATAGCAAATTAGTTAATTTCAAGATACTGAAATATATATCCATCAAAGTTTAGATCAACTATAATTAACAAATAAAATAATGTAAGAGTCTCCTATTTACTTTAATCCATTTGAATGTCAATCCGGCGGAAGTAACTTTAAATCCTTTCTGGACTCCCCATCTACTGCAGGTATGTAGATCTACGATGAAATAGAACCAGGTGAAGTGGAAGACACATGGAAATGATCAAAAGTGGTATGGACGATACCATGGTCACAGAATCTGATTTTCCTTTGACAGGCGTAGCCTTTGTAACGACTGAAGCTTCTTCAACTACTGCAGCCGCTTTGAGACCTGAGGCCCCTTCAACTTCTGAACTCTCTTTATCAGCTAATACTCTAAGAGCCGAAGCTCCTCTGACAGCAATCTGAATATCTACAAAACAATAACTATGAAGTATGTAGCATATTCTCTGAAATAAATACTGGAAATCGAAAGCATCTTTTTTGAATAGGTTCAGATTTGACAATCATTTTATTCTTGCCCTTTCTTTTAATTACTTAAGGTTGCCGTTGAATCACTATTTATGTCCACTATTGTTGAATCAGTTTATTTACGTTCCTGACATCATCCTTGCATGAGGAAACGTACATTAAACCTTTAATATTATTGTAAAAACCATTAAAAAATAAAATGTAAAAATATAAAAATTAAATATACTATTCTATTTACGTTGTGTCCGGTTTGAAAAAGAATTGGCTAACCTTGCATTGCACGTGCATTAAAAGCCGACAATACACTAAGATAAAAATATCATCGTCAGAGAGGGCATTCGGCTGGTGAGGGCATATCTCTCTCTCCCTCTCTCTGTCTCTGTCTCTCTCTCCCACTCTCTCTCTCTCTCTCTCTCTCTAATGCAATGCCTACCAGCTGGTCCATAGCATACAACGCCTTTTCGCTTCTCTGTCTCACTATTTGCTCTTCATGTCCATTGGCTGGAGCCAGTGGCAACGTTGGTTAGATATTCGACCGCGGATTAGTATGTGCGGGGTTCAAATCCTTGTCTCGTCCGTCACTGATAGCGCTTTCTAGTGAGGAAACTGACGCTAACCTTAGCTTTATATATCATTGGATCATCCAACATTTCTAATCTCGGTCTGCCTCTGTTTCTCTTCTCTTCTATTCTACTTTCTGTGACCTCCTTCAGTAAAGTATATCTCTTTATAATGTATCCTATCCTATTATACTTCCTATTCATTACAGCATTTATCATCTTTTGTATCTGTAAAGACTCTCTTCTTCTTTTTTAGACTCTTCGGAACTTTTTGATATAACCTTTTGAGTCCAGCTAATCTTTTATATTTTTGTTACATATCAGCATTTCAAAACGTCTGATTTTTAACATCTTAATTAATTAATGTCCGTGTTATTCCGTTGTCAATCCATATAATAAAATCTGGTGAAGCTACATGTAATATTAAAGTCAGGTTCCTCACTCGAAAGCGATTTCATTGACGGGCGAGCCTATGATTTGAAACCCACACATACTTATTCGCAATTGAATAACTTACCGACTTTACCACGGGCCCAGATACAGTAGCGTACTCCATATAAATGTGTTCACTATCTTTATCTTTGTGATTTTCTTGAGACTTTTTTGTAAGCTGCGATCTGTGTCTAAACCACCTTTTCTTTAACTCCCTTTACTTTGAACTGAATTTCTGGATTTTGGAATTTGCACCGTTTTTGGATCTTCTTTTGCTCGCCGGCTTGATTTTGTCTCAATAGTGCTCGATGTTGTCATTGTTGACTGTGGCACTCTAATATTTGTTATTGTAAGAGTCTTTTTCTTATTATCTAAGGCCTGTGTCGCTTATGCAAACCTGCTTAAATTTTCTGTCTCTCAATTCCCATCGGTTGTTAAGGTGTGACTTACAGCTGTAGATATTTGCAACTTCTTACATGTTTCCATGCTGTGCCATTAATTGTAAAATTGACGCCTTTTCATGGGACCCTCTCATCACTTTTGTCATTTGTAATGTTTATCTCTCTCTTAGTGTACTGCCTACTGGCAGGTCCATTGTATATAACGACTCCACTCTTCTCTGTCTTCCGCTTTCCTCTTTATGTTCACATACTAGTAAGTCTTTAAATCATCTAAAATACCTAATCTTGGCCTGCCTCTGTCTCTTTTTCCTTCCATTCTACCTTCTGTGATCGCTTTTAATAGACTTTTCCACTTTTCCGCTTAGAATGTATCCAATCCTTGCTATTTATTAATTTCTTAATACATCCATCAATTGTCTATCTCTACCAACACTCTCCAGAACTTCCTCATTAACTTTTGCTAATCTGCATACCATATTTCAATACCGCATCATTCAAAATATTCATCCAAAATATATATTGAGCGAAAAGTCTCGAAAATTTCCAAAAACATTTCTCTCCCAGACCATAGTTAAACTGGAAGTTAATGAAAGCTGATGCTAATGACGATTACGAAAGCGTAATAAAGATGATGAATGTTTGTTTTCATTTATTTATTTGATTTATTTATTAATTTACTCATCACATCAAACACTAAAACGCAGGTAAAGCAACTAGAAAAGCGAAATACGGAAACGTTTGTTTGAACGAAAGATACAGGCCATAGAAGCGCTTACATATTCTAGAATTAGTTAATTAAAAGTAGAGAATTAATATAAAAGAATATATGAATATATGAATATAATTATAGTTTTGCATCGTCCAGTAGAAGAAAGCGACATTGAATAGAGCCTACCTGCTACAGGAACACTCATGTCCACATATTTGAGCAAGAGCCTAACTGATAAAGATACACTCATGTTCACATAGTTTGAGCAGAAACCTACCTGCCACAGGTACGGCCATTTCCACATATCTTGAGCAGGCTACTCTGATCTCCAGCCATCTTGAGTCCCTGGGTCTTGTGTCACAGCCATTTAACCTCAAGCATGTCACCGTCTCTTTAATCTGCCTTTATAAGCAATCAATCAGTCTTTTAAGCCATTAAAACCGATCATTTCTCTTTTAACCCACCAAAATACAATTTATACATGTATATAATTACATACATAATTTATATAATATTGGTATATATATATATATATATGTGTATGTATATATGTATGTATATATATTATATATATATATATATATATATATATATATGTGTATGTATATATGTATGTATATATATTATATATATATATATACTATATATATATTATAGTATATATATATATATGTAATTATAATATATACTATATGTACATGCTATATATAAATTATATATACTACATATATATTATATAGTATGTAGATATATTAATATATATTATATATTATATATATATATATATATATTTATAATATTATATATGTAATTATTATATATATATATATATATATATATATATGTACATGTATATATACATATTTATTTATATTTTATTTATATATAATATATATGCATAATTTATGTATAATTACATAAATGTGATATCCGCGTTGTGTCTGGCCTACCGGAGAAAAGGCTAATCATGGATCGAAAAGCGTCGTAAAAGACGACAAAGCAGAAAGATCCAAACAACGCGAGAGAGGGCATTCGTGTGATGAGAGTCTAGGCTGCAGAACAAGCTAGAATATTTTCTAAAGCGAATGGAAAATGTCCTGATCCCACAGATATGAGTGGAGATTGTCTATTCATATCCCTAAACTGGGATTCAAGGGAAGATGATGACGACGTTGTTGATGATGACGACATAAATATGATTAGACTGACCATCATTAACCAATCAATTACATTTCTTTCGATCAATGGCTGATTTTTGATGGACGCCTACTAATAATTGATGAAATAAAACTTCCCTTAACATGCCGCTATATCCTCCTTAATGGGTTGATACGGATGGGTCTAGATAAGGCATAGAATGTTTTGGTTGAATATCCATCGCCCTACATTGTCTTTCATTATGACATGATAAACAAACAACGAATTGTGGAAATGAAGAGAAATGCGGAAGCCAGAGAAGAGTGGAGGCGTTATATACCATGGACCTGCCAGTAGGCAGTGCACTAAAAAAAAAAAAAAAAACTGCTATGAACGTAAACAATACTGAAGCCCATTATAAAGTGCGTGTCCTTTTCACGACCATATTAGATTAAACATTCGAGTTAATTCAAAGAAGTTGGTAGGCGCATAATAATATTCTCTCTATCTTAGTGCACTGCCTACTGGCAGGTCCATGGTATATAGCGCCTCCACTCTTCTCTGTTTTCCGCTTTCCTCTTCATTTCCACATATGCGTGGATCTTTAAATCATCTAACATACATAATATCGGCCTGCCCCTGCCATTTTTTCTTTCATTCTACCTTCTATGACCTCTCTACATAGACCTTTCCCCTTAGAATATGTCCTGTCTAATTCTTCTTCCTACATCTAAATGCCTCTATCAACAATAAACTATTAATCATAATAATAATAATAATAATAATAATACATAAAAGCACACATTATAGTGAAATGATCAATTAGGTTCATATCTATCACTTTGAATACCACATGTTAAATTCGTTAGACAATTTATTACATTTACCATGTAACTAAAGTCCAGTGAAAGTCCAATATTTTACTCTCGGATCAGCTCGGCCGGGAATCGAACCCACAAGGGTTCAATTCACCTCAGGATCGGTTATTAAAACTTCATGACGTTTTCAACATCTCTAACAATTGCGCTATTGAGACTTTCATATCGCCAAATTATAAAGCTGATAAAACTAAGGTTAACGCCAGTTTCCTCACTCGAAAACGATATCAGTGATGGCCGAGCCCATGATTTGAACCCAGCATATACTGATCCGTGGTCTAGCGTCTTACCAACTTCGCGATTAGAATAGAATATAGAATATAGACTACTATCATATAATCTGATGATGATTTGGTTATCTATAGTTGGCTTAGCTCTCAATGATGTTAAATTGCTACGGTTGGTGTTTCGACGTACAGACAAAACTTGATCCTCAGTTCCTTGCTTGCTTTATCACCCTGACTGCGTTCCTCTGAAGCTGTCTCTGCCGAGATCAGTGAGCATTTCTGACTCATCTCAACGCTGCAGTCTTTTTGACCGTCTGAAAAATAAACCAGCATAAAGCATGCATGTATGCATACATGTATATGTATATATATATATATATATATATATATATATATATATATTTATATATATACATACATGTATATATATATATATACATACATGTATATATATATATATATATATATATAATTATATATATATATATTTATATATATATACATATATTTATAAATATATTTATATAATTACTTTATTAATTTATGTAATTCACTGTACTGTATATATATATATATATATATATATATATATATATATATATATATATATATATATATATATATAATCACATACACACATATGTATATATAGGCATATATATATATATATATAGGCATATATATATATATATATATATATATATATATATATATTATATATGTAGAGAGAGAGCGAGAGAGAGAGAGAAATTTAAATTTAGATTTATATATATATATATATATATATATATATATATGTAAAATGAAAAATTAACTATACGGAAAGTTATTATATAAAAATGTGGTTAAAGTAATAATTGAGATTTTAAATTGATGTTTTAATTGATCGTCTAATTAATTGATTTAATGGTCGATATGATGAATCGATTGACTGATACATTGATTAAAGTTCAGTAATTAAAGTGGAAAACTGATAGCTAGAGGAACGCTCAGAATTTGTCGGACATCCCTGTAATGTGTTTACAGGTATTCTAGTATCTATTACGGGCTCCTAGCAGAGAACCGCATCTTAAAAATGAGAGCTAGGGAAATCAGGGGAACTGTGTTCCCCCTACCCCACTTTGACCACTGTCTAAAACTTTGAATCACACAGACAAATAATGTAAAAAATTAGCCCCGCATCAATTAGTTGGCTCTTATTCTCGGTTCTCTGTCATTTAGAGTTCGATGTTGTTATGATCGACAACAGTTACACGATTGTTGTTGCTGTTACTCGGTGTTGTTGCATAATATGATGTTGATTTAAACTCAGTATTTGGAATGATGGAATAGAACATATTTTGCGATAGTAATTTATGAAAGCTAGTTGCCTTTTATATTAGTCAAACAATAATTTTTAAAAATTTTATAAACAATTTTTATAGGTTTATTTAAAGCGGACGACAGAGAAGAGTGGAGACATTATATTAGAGATGGGAATCGAACCGAACCCGAACCGAACCGAACCTAAAATGTAGCATTTTGACCTAACCGAACCGAACTCGAACCCAGACTCTGACCGAACCCGAACAGAACCCGAACCCAGACTCTGGCCGAACCGAACCGAACAGGAACCCAGACTATGGCCGAACCCGAACCGAACCCGAACCTAGACTTCGTACAAACCGAACTGAACCAAACTCTTAGAGTTCCTTTCTTCTTCACCAGCCTGACATTAAATAATTATAGTTAGAACAATACAAATATATATTTGTTTTTGAATTTACATGTCTTACAGTATCTAACAGCATATATTCAGTTAAAGCTGGTTCCCACACAAATTTTAAAATGGTAGCGGTACAAAGGAATGGTAGCGGGAAACGAGACGGGCCTACAGAAGATAATGGATAGTCTGAATGATACGGCATTGAAATATGGAATGAAGATTAACATCAAAGAGACAAAACTGATGAGAGTATCCCATACAATTCTGAAAATACTTGACTCAATCTATGTGGATTTATTCTTGTTAAATTCAAATTTTGAATTTTTTTCTAATTTTAGTGTGCTACCTTAATATTTTTGCAGCCAGATTTATAAATAATTATATATGACATTCTATATGTGTTAAGGTTATCTGGAATAAATAATTTTGCACCATAGCAATGCAATAATTTCATAACTATTTTCGTAACTTCATAATTGATCTGAGAGTTTCAAATTTGAAACCCTAAGGTAAATTATGAAGCTTATTACTGGTCAGTTGATAGCAAACGGTGTATATTATGCTCATATTTCTATGGAAGTACTCGTGTTTACCAAATCATCTTTATTTGATATTTTTATGTTAATAAATTGCAATTTAATTTGTCTCTGAAATATTGGATCAAATTTTAGCCAAGACATTTCCACTTAATTATAAATGTATCTAATATATAGGCCTATAGTGACAATAAAAATTTAAAAATTAATGAAGCATTTGGTTGTTATAATCAAGGAGAATATTTCAGATACAATAGTAAAGCTAAATATCTATATTATGAGCATTTGTTGGTCAACTTACAATATTTTAAGAAATGTACAGGAATAAATATCACTTCTCGCTTTTTTTCATTGTCATATTTTTACCCAAGTGAAAAAATGTGGCAGCTATTATGACTTAATGAATTTTTAAGAATATTTACCATAGACCATTGTAAACATGTTTGTCATAACCATGATTATTATAAATAAAGTTAAACCAAACCAAACCATTACGAACTCGAATCGAACTTGCGAGTTGGAAAGCAAGCCGAACCCGAACCGAACCCGAACTCTTGTTAGAACCGAACCCGAACCGAACCGAACTTTAATTTTCAATGAACCTAACCGAACCGAACTCTCAAATTGTCAGCTACTAACCGAACCCGAACCGAACTTTCATTTTCAACGAACCGCACCGAACCCGAACGCTGGAAATGCGTAAAATTCCCATCTCTACAGTATATACCATGAACCTGCGAGTAGGTAGGCCTATTGCACTGAGAGAGAGAGAGAGAGAGAGAGAGAGAGAGAAAGAGAGAGAGAGAACGAAACAGAGAGATAGAGAGAGTGTGTGTTGAGTGTGTGTGTGTGTATGTGGGTCCCTATCTAACTACTGAAACAAATAAAAAATTGTAGTTCAGATGATTTCTGAGGTTGATAATTAATACATGTTATAAGAAATACTGTTTTCAGCAATCCCTCTTTCCAGTGTTCTGCTAAGTGGCAGGTCAATATACATGTATATATTTCTACCTAAATAATATTTTCTCTCGCCCTAAACCTATCATTGGGCAGTGCAATAAGAGAGATTGAGAGAACAAGAGATAGAGAAAGAGAGAGAGATAGAGAGAGATAGAGAGAGAGAGATAAAAAATAAAGAAAGAGAGAGAGATAATAAGAAAGAGAGAGAGAGTAAATGCAGCAGGACAAATAAAGTATACATATATTAAGAATTCTGATTCTGAAACTTTTTCTATGCTGCGAGTGGGTTGGGTATTTTGATAAGGGTCTCAACATATTGAGTTGATTTTGTTTCTAAGCGTCGGTCCCATGACATTTATTAGGTCAGTAATTATTCGCTCAATTTTTTATATCTACTTATTTACTATACCCAACACTATAGCAAATAACAAGTAGATAATATAGAAATTAGCGGGGGTGTCCACAAAATTTTAGCAAGGAGGCAAGTTTCTTCGTTGACAAAACAGGTTAGAAGTGGAAAAATGAGTGGAGTTTTAAAAAGAGCGGAAATTTAAAACTTGCGTAACGTGAGGTAGGCTTGGGGGTGGAGATAGGCATGCTTCGTTGCTTTAGGAGGAGGGTGAACGCCTCAGGAAATGAGTAATATAGAAAAGAATGATTAAAGGGATATATTGAAATATTGAAAATATTGATAGTTAGGGTAAACAGGATTGTTTTCTCAGGGAATGATGCCCCTGCCCACTAAATATTAGTCTAAGCTGAAGAAGGCATAGGAAGCCCACCTCGTCATATGCAGATTCTCCAAGAAATGGTAAATAATAACTAGAATGAGTAGCCTTTTGGTCGTGAAGTTTAAGTTCCACTCATATGTTGACATGAAGAGAAAAACGGAAGACAGAGAAGAGTAGAAACTTTATATACCATGGACCAGCCAGTAGGACGTGCACTGAGAAATAGAAAGAGAGAAAGAGAGAGAGAGAGAGAGAGATTACACTGAAAATGGGATCATGAACAAAGCGTTTAACCTATAGGCAGAGTTTCACAACGGAATAGACTGTCCAAGTGATTACGAGTATCAGGAATGAAGTCAGTTTGTTGACAATAGTTCTTAGTCAAGCAGTCATGCATTGACAGGTACGTTCTGAAAAACACAAATTGCCATCGGATCATTGTGACTGCTAATAGGCAAACTAGTAGCATAACATAACATAACGTCACACTGGACTAGGAAGCCAGGTGTTTGTTTAAGGCCCATTTCCTCCTTCATCTCCATGGTTATTAGTTATCGTTACCTTTTCATGGCGCATCAATTGCAGCCGAAGCGGACTTATTACCTTACACCACCCTGGGATTTTTTTCTTAAAAGCTGTCAGCGCTCGGTCTTCCAAGGAGTCACCCAAGAAGTACTAACCGAGTCCGATGTAGCTTAAATTCGATTATTGACGCGCAACTAAACAAATGCGCTAAATCCCGACTAGTAAACTCATAGTCACGCCATCTTGGGTCTCGGCTAATAAACAGTACGTGAAGCTCTGGGTTAGGGTTGGTTAGGGTTATAGTGTTAGGGTTGGGGTTTTAGCCGATGCCTGAGTGACGTGGCTATGAATATACTTGCGTGCTTATTAGCTGTTAGTCCATTAAAGGTTAAAGGCCTTGGATAAAAGAAATCTCTGTCTGGAACTTTAAAAACTACAACTGACGTTTTGTCAAATAATTATTTTATTGACTGAATATTTCAACAAATTATTTTCTTATCAAAACCAGATTTTCTAAGTTTAAGCTGGTTACGCTAATGTTAACATCAGTTTCCTCACTCGAAAGCGATGTTAGTGACGGGCGGGCCCTGGATTTGATCCCCGCACCTACTGATCCGCGGTTGAATATCTAACCGACATCGCCACTGGCAGGCTCGTCACTGTCTATTAAGCTAATATTAGTTTTCACTAGTTTGCTAGAGCGAGAGTGAACTCTAGTAAAGCAAATCATTTTGACTTAACGTGATTCAAATTTCAGGTATCAATTTCTTACTAATTGTATCGATTTGCATTGTTACTTATCAATTTATATTGACATATCAATTTAGAATTACTCACTTGCCAATTTATAATAACTTTTGATTAGGCCAATTTTATTGCATTTATCTTATTATATCTCAATGATATAAATGTGTTCGTCTATATTATTAGGTTTCTAACAAAATGTTAAAAGATAGATACAAAATGAAGAGTGGGAAAACCTTGGTATGGTTCACGCTGTTGTATGAGTGAGAAGCTTGAAACTTAAAGAAAGGAAGATTTTATGAAACTAGAGGTATTGGAAATATGGACTTGGAGAATAATGGAAAGTATTAGCTGAACTCAAAAGTTTATAAATGAGGAAGTTCTTGAGAGAGTTGGTACAGTAGACAGTTGACAAATGCATTATGATATAGGAAAAAGAGTTGAATAAGACACATTCTAAGGGGAAAATCTATTGAAAGAAGTCATTGAAGGTAGAATGGAAGGAAAAAGAGACAGATGATTTATGTCCCACTCATTTGTGGACTTGAATAGGAAAACCGAAGACTGAGAAGAGTGGAGGCGTTGTATGCGATGGACCTGCCAGTAGGCAAAGCACTAAAAGAAGGATGTTGATCTAAATCATGACCAGAAATGAGCGTTATAAATGTAAAACAATGAATTAGGGCTTAGGTTCTTACGTGCACATCTTTTGAGCCCAGGATTGGGCGTAGATTGTGAATCTGATGTTAGCAAAGGGTTCGGCCCAGAATGCCTTGTGATCCTTTCTACATTTATCTTTGATAGCTTCTGCACAGTCTGCTGTGACATGTGATGCCTCTTTAACAAAAAGTGCACAGTATAGTAACATGGAGTGCAATGCATTAACATGGAGTGCAATGTACTCACTTTCAGTTCAATGTACTAACATATGGTGCAATGTATTAACATGGAATGCAATGCATTAACATAGAGTGCAATGTATTAACATGGAGTGGAATGTATTAACATGGAGTGAAATGAATTAACATGCAGTGCAACGTGTTAACATAGAGTGCAATGTATTAACATGGAGTGGAATGAATTAACATGCAGTGCAACGTGTTAACGTAGAGTGCAACGTGTTAACATGGAGTGAAATGTATTAACATGGAGTGAAATGAATTAACATGCAGTGCAACGTGTTAACATGGAGTGAAATTTATTAACATGGAGTGCAATGAATTAACATAAAGTGCAATGTATTAACAGTGCACTGTATTAACATTGAGTGCACTGTATTAACATGGAGTACAATGGATTAACATAGAGTGCAATGCATTAAAATGGAGTGCAATGTATTAACAGTGAGTTAAAAGTAATAGCAAAGAGTTCAATATACTAATATAAAGTGCAACACAATAGCTTAGAGTGCAACATATTAACATTGAGAGCTCTGTATTAACGTGGTTTTACTCTTTTGCAAAGTTTTAAGGTTGAGTGCAATTTATTAACATAGTGTTCAATGAAATACCTAAGATTGCAATGGATTAATTAACTAACATAAATAACAGCAAAATGAATTCAACGAAATTATTTTAATCAAAAACCCTAACAAAATACATGAGAGTTGTATACAACAATCACTAAAAGTCAACGATGCTTCTAATCCTGGTATACGCGAGAAAAAAGTAAAATTAAATCGTATAGGGTAGGCCTACAAACCGTGAAGAAGAGTTAATATCAGAAAGTATAGAAATATCTTCTTCTCGTTAGAATTCATCATTTGTCACCGCTACGAAGTGCTAAATATAATCATGGTCAGGACAACATTGAATACTGAGAGGTAACTTCTGTGTCAAATAATTTTTGCCTAGAGATAGGCCTACTTGAATCTGTAACCATAGTATAAACAAACAATTTTCAAGACGTCAGCGAAAAACAACGTTTAGAAGTTACTTTCTTTACTTGAAGCATTATCTATGAGATATAATAATGATCGTTTTATAATAATTACTATTTTAATATAATTTTATTATAAATTTATTATTATTATATTAAAGTCAAAACGTGTAAACATGCATCATTGTGAATGATCAACTAAGTTGGTATCTATCACTTTTTTAATAGCACATGTTTAAACCGTTAGGCAATTTAAACAATATTCCATATAGCCAGTCCAGTGAATGTCCGATATTTTACTCTCAGATCAGGGCGGCCGGGATTCGAACACACGAAGGATCAATGAGGAATGAGAAATGAGAAAGTCAATGAGAGTTATTCTGTATCAAATGAAAGCTTTGTCACTTTGAAAGAAAACGCATGACGACAATACAATACAGTTTAACTATTTCTTACATGTGGCTTACGGATGTACCGCTTCTCAATGGCATACCACTTTGTGCGTATCTCAAATGCAAGTAAATTTCTGACAGTTTTAGAGCATTGCAGCAAATTTGAGCATTCCAGGAGATGAGCCATAAATAAATAAAGAGAGAGAGAGAGAGAGAGAGAGAGAGAGAGATTGAGAATGAGTGCGATGTAAAGAAATATATAAGAGATCTCTCTTTAATCCAATGCCTATGCTGTCAGGCCCATCTTATGCATGTTTAGCACATCCACTTTCTTCTGTATGTGAAGAGTAAGATAGATGTATAGAGAAAAAGAGACCGAATGAGGATGGAGAGAGAGAGAGAGAGAGAGAGGGGGGGGGGGGGATTGAACGAGTAGAGAGACAAGCAGATGTTTCTCATTTTCTTTAGTATGATAAGTCTTTTAAATCTCTTATATTATACTAATATTACAACTGCTCTATAGATTCTGCTTAACTCTTCAAATTGGTTATTCACTTGGTGGTCAACTATATAGGTTACATGTAACTACTTTAGCGACCCTGTCTGTTTTTGCCCGTGTTGAGTCCGGAACATTGATGAATATAATCACCATTAAATACTCGTTTAGCAAGAGGATAGTAGACGAGAACTGAGAAAGACAACGGGACACGACCTCAGAAGCCATAAAAAGTTGGTAAAGCAAATATCAACGTCAGTTTCCTCACTCGAATGCAATGACAGTGACGGGAGCGCCCTGGTTTTGAACCCCGCACATTCTGATCCGCGATATATGTAATTTTCAAGCTATAGGCTACATTGAAATGTGAATAATGCACAACCTTTTGTGAAGTTATAAAATACTTAATATATACAGGTGCTCTTGAAGAAGTATGAAAATAGCCGTTCATTAGAGTAGGAATTTTTGCATTGGACCAGCCTGTTGGTTGTACGCAAGTGGGTGTATTTGCACTAAGACATTTAAGGAGATTTCTAAGCATATTTTAAGTCAGTATCGTTCTGAATGATATCTGACGAAAGAGTTACGAATCTCAAAATGAACAATATACTACATATATATATATGTATAATATTATAAGTTTACTATTATTATATGATATATACTAAATGATGGATTAACGGATTTGGTTAACTCAGTCTTCCAGCAGAGCGTGAGGGATTTTGAGTAAAAGTATGTGCTTGAATCTAATAGACTAACTGTTGACTGCACGGGTCGTATGAGGCACACAGGCTAAAACTAATGCAGGAAACGGGAAACCACCTCAGAAGTCAAAGGCTATAAAAGGTGTAGCCTTTTCTTTAGATTTAGTTGTTGACCTTTTAAGTGTACGTTATTCTGTGTGAAGATAGACTATAATACAAGTAGTAAATAATTAAGGTTTAACGTCCGTTTCCTCATACAAGTGTGATGTCAGGGACGTCCTCTATCACATGTCACTACGAATCGATTCACCCCAAACGATCTGAAAAAACATGTGCTGAAAAGAAAAAAACATAAAAACTAATAAAAAACTCATGATCATACCTTGTTCTCTTCTGACTCGTAGAAATATAATTATGTACCTTAGCCAAATGATTTGCAATAAACACGGAAAGCTAATACCGATTTACTGGAAAAAACATCGACATCAATTTGGAAGCGATGTTAATCAATTTAATCTGTCGAATTTCTAGGTCAGTACCTAACGGACGAAAATCGATTTACCATCATGGAATGTTCTAACTTGTAGAAGATTTTAACTCCAAATAAATTAAAAATGTAAATAGAATTAAACGCTAAACTGATTCTAAAATACACATGTTTTAATTGATTACAGAATAGATAGGATAAAATGTAAAAAATATACCAACAGTTGAATAGATTAAATAATGAAAACGGATTTAAAGGTATCCTTAAACCTATTTCACATTCATAACAGCACATTGCTTCTTCCAATAAAAGAAAGAACATTTGTCCTTGAATTATAAAAATATTTCTAAAGAAATGCTGTTAAATATATAAATAATTCTAGTGGTGAAACTATGCTCCACATGTAGAACATACAGATAGCCTTTCAGATTTTTGCGAATAATTAACTAACACGTATTAAAGTAAAACGATCAACTTTGTTGCAAATATCTATCATTTTATACCACATGTTAAAATCGTTATTCCATTTTAGTGAAACCGGTCCTGTGAATGTATGAGATAGAAATCTTTGATCAGTGCGGCTAGTCCGTCAATGCATTAGTCCGTACACCTCTGTAGTGATTCATCAGAAGTATGACGGATATCTCCTTGGGCCCATGGAAGGTTAATCTTGTATCGAAGCTTGCTGCCGATTGGCGCTATCAATAGCAAATATATGATTAACCATGGAAAGGATTAAATAATAACCTGCCAGGAAAATGTAAAGCGGACTTGAAGACCAGACACCGGCCATGACACCGCTATAGAAATTGTCGGAGGTTATTATTATTATTCCATTGTACCATTGTTAGGTTATTAGAATGACTATTATTGTCTTATATCTAGCAGCTCTGGAACTCACGACATCCTCTTAGCTAGTGAACTCTTGTGAATAGATGATGTAGTAGAGCCGGTAGAACAGAAAGACACGTAGACACGATGAGCAGTGGAGTGGAATATGTCCTCAAAATCGATCCTCCTACAAATTCTAAATAAAAATTTGAAATTTCCCATTGCATCACCGCATCTGAGCATGCTTAATATTTAAGTATCAAAATTAAAATACCTAAAACGCACTGCATGCTATTTTAGCTAAAGATCACAAAATAGTAATAATATTAATAATGACGTCCCTGACATCATCCTTGTATGAGGAAACGGACGTTAAACCTTCACTATTATTATTAAAAGACCGGATGTTGACAGTTTGAATGAAAATATTTCCAGGGCCTTTGAAAATTGCCCGTTTAGTTTCGGGAAAATTGAAAAATTGAACCTACCTAAAACGGCACATGCTCGTAAAAAGCGACAGACGCAGATATGAGAGTGAAAATGAAAATGAAATGATATGAGAGACGTGTAGCCACGTGCTGATGACTTTTGAACTTTAGAGCAGTTGATGGCTCAAACTCAAGACTGTCAGATTCGAGTCGCTACACCGATTGTGATATTATATCACCATTCACTGTCCATCCAGCGTCACACTGTGACATTCGGTACAGAGCGGGGCTTTATAGTTATATCTCTCTTAGACTATTATTCCTATTCTGCTCAGTGTTCCATCAAGGAGCAACGATTAGTGTTAATCACGAAGAGAGAAAAGTGAATATAATGAAAACTACAAAAAACATAAACTAGGAAGAGAAACTCTGTATAACTTGACCAAGATCATGTGTGTGACCGTATGAACAAAAACATGCATTTTTAAATTGAATATTAGAATATGTCACCCATTACTATTTCAGCTGAAAAGTTGATACCGTGGAATCTTTCTTGCCTGGTATTTTCATGTCCAAATTAAGCTTTGCGCACGCTATCCTCAGCGAAAGCCAGTCGCTATTCGAGTAGACTGTGTCACAACCTTTAGCTTTTAAACACGCCATCGTTTGCTTCGACTGTCTATAATAAATCAATCAATCATTTGTTACTTATATGGAGCTGGCTTGAGCCATTGGCAAAGTTGTTAAGATAATCGACCGCGCATCATTATGTGCGGCATCATGACATCAATGAATGTCTACCTGAAGAAGTGAGAATTTTAGAAACGCAGTTTGGCAACACGTGCTAGAGTATTCTGAACGCGTTGCAAACGCATGAGAGAAGAAGAAGTTAAGCCATACGGCAATGAATTGCAATAGTCAAGTCTAGATTGAACTATTGAGTCGGCCTAATATTATTATTATTTATTAGCATTGTTATTAGATTTGTTTCAAATGCCCGTTATTTGATATATATTGGACCATTTTGTTTAAATTAAACAACATTTTCGTAAAGGACGTTTGTGAAATAATTGCTCGATCTATATTGATAACATATGCTAAGTCTTCACGACTCTATGCTCCCCGCTGTCGCTGAAACTGACGTTAAACTGATACTGATCGTGGCGTAACATACTAAAGAATTTAGTTTAATTATGATTTCTGCTACTATCTACTGTAATGGATAGATTATTCTGTATTAATACAAGCGAGAGAGAGAGATATATATATAGGTGCATGACGCTACAGTCGGATGTATTGATACATGACGGTAGAGTAGGTCGTATTAATACTTGACGCTAGTACATGTATACAGGGTGAGTAATAAAAGTGATAACACCAGCAAAAAGTTTGAATATCTCATGCTATTGTTAATATTTTCAAATCAAACTTTTACCAATTAATAAATGACTAATTTCTGATGGGGTGGCCAATTTTCATCATTTCTAATCCATGGATTGGCCAGATATACAAGTTTCAGCAGAGCAACCCCCCATTTTTTACCTAAAAATGACGTTTGCTACAACGGTAAGAGCAAATTGCCCTTTGGCGAGAATGAAAATGCGAACCCACAGTATTACGTCAATACTTTACTTTCCGAGCTGTTTGATGATTGTAATTCTCTTCTACCAAATGGTTTCATCTTTCAGTAGGATGATGCTACGACTCATGCATCTCGCCATGAACATGAATGGATCAGCGACAGAAATCGCATTTCATCATGAAGAGTGAATGAACTCCATACTCTCCCGATCAAAATCCTCTGGATTACCATGTCTGTGGAACCATGCTGCATCTCTATCAAAAACACCAGTCGAAGCCTAAAAAGAAGGCAGAACTGCAGGAAGTGCTATCTACCATCAATTTGGGAGAGACTGTCCTAAACTGGAATCAACCAGGCTGTCCTAGCGCTCCCAAAGCTACTGCAGTCCTGCGTAGTAGCTGGAGGAAAGCACATCGAATAGGCAGTAATGCTAGCAGATGCAACTGGTTGTTTTTGAACCACCACAACGACCCTTTTCAGAGCTAAAATAAAAATAAAATAAAATAATTTTTTTTTACCGTACGTTCAAAAATGGGGAGTTCTCTGCTGAAACTTTCATAATTGGCCAATCTATGTAGCAAGATTTATGAAAATTTGCCACCCCATCAGAAATTAGTCCTTTGGTATTTGGTAAAAGTTTGATTTGAAAATATTAACAATAGCCTGATGTATTCAAACTTTATGCAGGTGTTATCACTTTTTTTACTCACCCTGTATAAAGCGATAGCTATCAGCTAGAGCGGGATTCATTCGGACTAGCAGCGATAGAGTTCAGTGGAATCGAGGACAGTTATATAGAGTGCTGAGACAACAGTGTAAAATTATCGGGTAGCGGTGCTTGTTGCTGGACGGATGCAGCAGGACAGCGATGGTTAATTGAGAGGCAGGTGCCTGTAGCTACCAGACATCGATGTGACCTTCAGGCATAACGTTCATAGGTTTCGAGCACTAACAGTTACGCTCGTTGAATTAATAACTATAACTTAATATACATGTAGATACTGTTAAAGTGTAGTTTAGAGTATGCATGTAGCTGAGATAAAATATGGACTAATAAAATAGAACATAGCAGGCGCTGTTAATTAACGGTGTAAGTCCAATTAATTATCACTGCAATCTTAGCGGTCCTTCACTTCGTCAGTGGCCTATCTGGCTGAACAACAGATCGATCTCGTGCCGGGCTCTACAGCTACGTTACCAAGTCATCGTCAGAGCGGCAACTGATGTTAAATTCGTCTTCCACTTCTATTACTAATGATCTTCATTTATATTTTCCAACGTAATCTTAATACTACTGGTCGATTATTGGTTATATGTGATTTCTGTCATTATAAACTGATCGATTATTAGTTATTTCTGATAACTGTTACTCTCTACTGGTCGATTATTGGTTATTTCTGATAACTGTTACTCTCTACTGGTCGATTATTTAATAATAGTTAATTTTTTACATACAGGCACAGGTTGATGGACACTTCATTGCTCACATCCCCACCCTTCTCATGCACGTAGTAGGCTGTCTCAGCTGAGATTAGTGAACATTGGTTGCTAGCGTCAACGCTGCAATCCCGCCCTTTGCCTGCAGATATAACAAACCAAAGATCATTGGTCAGTAACAGTAATTAGAAATAACCAACCAAAGATCAGTGCTCAAAATCAGTAATTAGAAATAATCAACCAAAGATCAGTGGTCAGTAACAGTAATTATCAATAACCAGCCAAAGATCAGTGGTCAGTATAACAGTTATTAGAAATAACCAGCCAAATATCGGTGCTCAGTATCAGTAATTAGAAATAACCAGCCAAAGACACAAACGGTTTAAGGAAGGAATGATTTCCAACTATTGCGCATGGGTAAAATAGTTGTAATAACAATTTTTATATGGTATTACGATTTTCTAGTACGATAAGTTGACATCGTGTATTCAACTGTGTTCTGGCTCGAGTCACTTTTATTTCTTGTAAAGTTTTATTATATTTTACTAGTTCTTTAAGAATTTAGTTATATAGAGTTAGGAATAGTTACACAAAATAAACATTTAACTTTTTAACGCAACATTTGCAAGATTTACCCTGTCGCTCCGGTCATGGCGCATGCGCAATAGTTGGGTTTTGAAAATGGTTCCTGCATAGAACCGCGTGTGTCAAAGATCAGTAGCCAGTATGAGTAATCAGAAATAACCAATAATCGACCAGTATATAGTAACGGTAATACAAAATACCAATAACCGACCGGTTAATTGTATTTATTAATAATTGCTTTCGATTTAGTTTGAGCTAGATATCATCATAAACATAGTGCTAGAGATCATCATAAACATAGTGCTAGAGATCATCATGAACATAGATATCATCATGAACATAGTGCTAGATATCATCATGAACATAGTGCTAGATATCATCAAGAACATAGTGCTAGATATCATCATGAACATAGTGATAAAGATCATCATGAACATAGTGCTAGAGATAATCATGAACATAGTGCTAGAGATCAACATTATTGGGTCGACATTTCAATTTTAGGGAGTTGATTTGAGTAGTCGACACTACGCACTTTGGTCAGTTGAGGTACAGGTTTCGATGAGTCAGTTGGGGTTTAGGAGGTTAACTTTAAGAGTTAACTTAGTGAGTTGTGTTTTAGGAGTCAACTTGAGGAGTTGACATTGGTGCGTTGACTTGAGCAGTTGACGTGTCACAGATACTTAGAAAGTTTAAAAAAGCTAATAGCTAAGGTTAACGTCAGCTTCCTCACTCGAAAGCGATGTCAGTGACGGGCGAGCTCAGGATTTGAACCCCATACATACTGATCCGCTGTCGAGTGTCTTACCGATGTCGCCAGTGGCCCACTGGCTCCGGCCAGTTGTGGTAATGTATGTATGTATGCATGGTTGAAGTTATGATATGTTAAAATATCATAACAGTCTGAATTGAATTATGCTTTACAAACTGTAGGTTACTTAAGTGATGCTTGTAATTGAGATATGTATGTGTTATTAAATATTGTTGAGTTAGAACTCATGTTTTCTGTAGTGTGGGTGTAGCATCCTTTGCGCCTTCAATGCAATACTTTCTCAGCCAGGACGAACCCTACGCCCTTCGGGGAGCCTTTAATCTTTCCACTACGTAAGTGTATGGATGTATATTATAAGTATTTTGTATATGAAGACAGGAATGAGTGTTGTTGGATAGTATAAAGTTCCGCTCATATGTAGACATTTTATACTAGTTTAGATATTAATCTACATGTAATTGTTATTTAGCCTATTATTACTATTGAACTCTTTCTGTAAAGTAGTCTCGAAGACCGAGTTCGGCCATGACACTGCTGTATAAGTTTTCATTGTTAATAATA
>CAJHZI010000621.1:0-2500 GCA_905160935.1 Enchytraeus crypticus
TTTAACTGGGGTCCGATTAGAAAATAGGGTAGCAATTTCAGGAGCCTATGAGCTCAACATATCAATGATCTTTCTGACGACGGTTTGGATCTGTGTCGCCCATTACGACATGAGCAGTCCGCGGTTGGTCTATTCTTCAACAATCGGGACCAAATAGGGAAAAAATGATCCTATTCGCCTATTCTATGGAACAAAATATATTATATTGAATATGAGTGAGAGAGAGAGAGCGAGAGATATAGAAGTGAGAGGGAGAGAGAGAAATAGAGAGAAAGAGGGAGAGAGAGATAGAGGGCCTACGTTTGTTTCAGCAGCAACACCAGACCACTGACGAAATAACAGATGAGAAAAAGACAGACGAATAGAGTCGAAGAGAGAGAGAGAGAGAGAGAGAGAGAGAGAGAGAGAGAGAGAGAGAAAGAGCGATTGTTTAACCAAAGATGAGCATTTTTACAAACACGTACTCATTTTACGCGATATATAAAAATATCTTTACTGAAAACATAAAACGTATGCCAAGGACCTACAACTTCGAAACAAAAGCTCTAGACTTAATCTAGCTTAAAATGTTCTTTTAAACTATTTTACTAATATATTCTCAAAGATAACAAGCTAATGAGTCAGAGGCGATACTAGATCGTAGCCAATTTAGAAGTGCGGTTAAATAATTTTATTTTCACTGGCCTCAACAGCGTTTTAAACTACGAAATTTCAGTTTGCTAGAAACTCTTGCTGTTCTACTGTAAAAAAGAAGCTAAGGTTAACGTGAGTTTCCTTACTCGAAAGCGATGTCCGTAACGGTCGAGCTCAGGATTGGAACACCGCACATACTGATACGCGGTCAAATACCTTACCAACATCGCCACTGGCTCCTGCCAAAATGAAATATATTCTAATGTCACGGTATTTTGATGGTGATACTTGTAAATGCAGCTCTTACTTGCACATTTGTTTCGCCCAACTCAACGCGAAGAATGTGTACTTTATCCTGGCCCGAGGTCCATCCCAAAAAGCGTCGTTATCATTTGTGCATTTTATGAGAACGGCTTCAGTACAATCTGCAGTGACTTTCGGTGTCTCTTGTACAACAAAGACATCAGAAATAATTCAGAGTGCTACAATAACAAATGACAATATCGAGCACTACCGAACAAACATAAATAAATATCATCATCTTCTTCCCCGCTTGAATCACGGTTTATCTATCGTCTCGCTATGAATAGCCCCTCTTCACTCCTCTCTATCCTATATCATAACATCTGTGTATACCGTAGTAACCACAATAGACTTTAACATTCGTTTTATCATATTTTGAATAATCTGGAGCCTAGGCTCTCACTAACCCATGCTCTTTCTGATGTTGGTTTGAATATCTGTGTTTTGTCGCTTACGAAGCATGCAGTGTCGGATTGGTATATTGTTCAGCAACGTATATAAAACAAGGGGAACCGCTGAATACTGTTCAAATACAAATATGTAATAAAACTTAAATAAAAATTCAGTCCAAATATAGAGAATTAGGGAAAAGTAATTTTACATGCTTTCGCAAATCATGAAGATTAGATCTCTCTTAGTGCACTGCAAAGTGGCAGGTTCAAGGTACATATTCATACTCAAAGTCTGCTTTCTCGCTCCATAAGAGCACTCCTTAGATCAACAAGTTAATTCCTTCACAACGGCAATGCCTTATCGATACCTTATGTAGCCTGTAACTCGGGGAAAATATGGCTTCTGATGTGGTTTATCGTTGCTTTCCTCAGATAGATGAATTAATTGTCATTTAATCATGGGGAAATATTTCATGGTGAGGTGGGCCCCCTCTTGGCATCCTCAGCTCCTACCTTAGTCGCCTCTTATGTACACGCGGCAGATTGTTTGCGGTAGTCCTATTCTGCAGTGGTCCCAACACACCTGAACACAACACGGGGAATATTATATATAAATCAAAATTTAAACAAATGAAGCCAGTAGGAAACTACTTCAGTGGTCATATTTAAAATGACATTGGATTTATATATATATGTTTAGCTTTTTTTCATGAAAATATTTGTTGCCTAAATTTTTATACTCGATTTGCATTCCACGATTTGTCTATTCTTCAGCAACCCGGACAAAATAAGTGAAAATGAGCCTATATTCTTTGAAACAAAATATTCGAAAACAATATGACAAAATAGCAAAAGAGAAGAAGAAAGTGAGTCTTCTTATCGTGTCCATATACAGCATTAATCCAGCGTCTGACACAATTTCTCGCCCGATCATTAAACTGTCTGAGATCCTCACGCTTGACCCCATCTCCGGTCAAGTTGCAGTTCATCAAATGGTCAATGTCCACCTCCTCCAGGCCGCATTCACATACTGTAGAACCATTATAGTAACCCCATCGGCTCATTGCAACCTTTTGTCCGACCGACACCTGTCCTAAATCTATTTAAGCATAACCACGTTCGTCGATACTCATCTCACCCACACGGAAGAGAAGACTCTCTGACGCTTCTAC
>CAJHZI010000621.1:5000-12500 GCA_905160935.1 Enchytraeus crypticus
CATACATATATACATTTCTATACATGTATATATATATATATATATATATATATATATATATAACATAACATAACAACATAAAGTAACTTAAATTAGAGTGCTATTATCATCAATCAATGACAACATTGAGCATTATTTTCTTGAGATAAAATCAGGTAGACGAGAAAAAAGAAGGTCCAAAAAGGTGCAAATTCCAAAATCCAGAAAATCAGGCCAAAGTAAATGGAATTAAATAAAATGACGTTTAGGCGCTAGTCGCAATTCATGAAAACTGGATAGAAGCTTTTAGCACTTTTTCATCGAATCGTTTTAATTTTGTTACTTCTGAATATATTTTCACAAACTTATATATGCAAACTTATATATTCCTTGGCTGCTATGTTGGTAGGAAAATTCTTTTAGCATATCGTTTATTTCTATACCCGTGACCAATGTCCGATCTTAGAGACTGCTTTACAAATTATCTTAAGGTTCTTCATTAAACTCGCATCATATTAATGAAAAACTATCCATTCCTTGTTAATACGTCAAATGGCAGCAAGCTTTGATGCACCATTAACATCCAAGACCCTATAGAGTATTTACGTCAAACTGGCTAGGCAACTTTATCTTCTCATCATCATTTATGCTTAAAATTAGGTCTTACTTTTTTTGGAAATTTGTGCTAAAAATCTCTTAATTTGGGCTCGTGCCGTTTATTACAATAACCGCAAGATATGATCTCATTTACCTAGCATTACCGATCATTACATTACCGTTCATTCCCTTTTTTTCGTTTAGTATCGTTTGTTCATCACAGATTATACAAATAATAGGAATGTGCATGTAGTTAGATAAACAAATAACAATACAAAAGAGGCTACCATAAAAGAGCCATAGCTCTGTTCGCTACTACCATAATTAGCAGAGTCTACATGAGTCTGAAATACAAAAAGAAATCTATTACATTACCAATTACAGTAAAACCGTTGGTAGCCATACAATTTAATATTTTCAAATTAGGAAATGGCCAGACACTGGCAAATGAAAACTCAAATTAAATTTAAAAAACATCGCTAAGTTATTACTAATTAAAAAAATAAACTAAGTTCATATCTCTAAATAGCAAAAAACTAACTATTTAAACTAAAGTTTAGAGTGCGAAGGAAAATAATAAAACAAGAAAAGGAAAATACAGTGAAACAAATGTAGTGTCTAATTACCTAGTTCAAGCGTTGAAAGCTTTACCCTACCGTTCATTTCATTACCTTTCATTACATTACCGTTCATTTCATTACCTTTCATTACATTACCGTTCATTTCATTACCTTTCATTACGTTACCGTTCATTTCATTACCTTTCATTACGTTACCGTTCATTTCATTACCTTTCATTACGTTACCGTTTATTACATTACCGTTTATTACATTACCGTTTATTACATTACCGTTTATTACATTACCGTTTATTACATTACCGTTTATTACATTACCGTTTATTACGTTACCGTTTATTACATTACCGTTTATTACATTACCGTTTATTACATTACCGTTTATTACATTACCGTTTATTACATTACCGTTTATTACATTACCGTTTATTACATTACCGTTTATTACATTACCGTTTATTACATTACCGTTTATTACATTACCGTTTATTACATTACCGTTTATTACGTTACCGTTTATTACATTACCGTTTATTACATTACCGTTTATTACATTACCGTTTATTACATTACCGTTTATTACATTACCGTTTATTACATTACCGTTTATTACATTACCGTTTATTACATTACCGTTTATTACGTTATCGTTCATTATATTATTTTTTTTACGTAACCGTTCGTCAGTACGATTACGTATCGTTACGGTTTCGCAGCGTTACGGTTACTTACCGTTGTGATACGGTCGAATATCTTACCTTCGCTAATGACTCCAGCCAGTGGCGATGTCGATAAGATATTTGACCGCGGATCAGTTTGAGTTCGAAACCTGGGCTCGCGCGTCACTGACATCGCTTTCTAGTGAGAAAACTGGCGCCAACATTAGCTTTACTAGCTTTATCGATTGGTATGGTAGTATCCATTTGTTTTTGACTGACCGGTGTTTTGATACTAGGTAACCTGCTTACTAGACGAACACTCTAGCAATTCAGACATTTTAACTCCCCGCTTGTATACATTTTACTGCTATGAATAAGAAGGAAATATGTCGATTCTGAACAGTGTAATTATTAAATTATTATGTTTCTTTTATGTTTCTATAGATAGAAAAAGAAAATATTATAAAAACTTCATGTTAACCAGCTCTTTAATGTAGTATGACTGACTCTATTTTCTCTTCAGTGCACTGCCAAGTTGCAGGTTCAAGGTACATATTCATACTCAAAGTCTGCTTTCTCGCTTCATAAGTGCACTCCTTAGATCAACAAGTTAATTCATTCACAAAGTCTATGCCTTATCCATACCTTATGTAGCCTATAGCTTGGGAAAAGTGTGGCTTCTGAGATGGTTTCTCGTTATCTTCCTCAGTTAGATGGATTAACTGGAATAATTAACATTTAATCATGGAGGAAAATATTTCATGGTGGGGCGGGTCCCCACTTGCCATCCTCAGCTCCTGCCTTAGTCGCCTCTTACACGCAGCAGATTATTTGAGTTTGCTCTATTCTGCAGTGGTCCAATCACACCCGAGCACAACACGGGAGACCAGACACACTATATTATGAAATTAAGCAAAAATTAAAATTTTGAAAATTAGCTATATTACTATAACAATGTTCTAGCATTTGTAATTCGGTATTGATGTGATTTATTTTTCATCTACTGTAGGTTTTTGAAAACCTGTCGAAGTCGAACTGGTAGGAAAACTGCATCCACATGTCCAGGTTAAAATAGACTTAATAGTAATATCAAATATTTATTTAAAGTCAAGTTTAAAGTTACCCCACACGCAGTTCTGTAAAACGATTTTCTCTGTAAAATCGTGTAATTCAGTATTTAATTTTTAAAATTATTTTAAAACAACTGAACATTTTCGACGTACAGTATGTCTAATGATGAAACTAAACGCTCCATTTTAATTAATAAATAATACAGGTTAACGTCCGTTTCATCATACAGGAATGATGCCAAATCGATTTACCCAAACGATCTAAAAATCTTGTGCTCAAGAGAAAGAAAAAGATCCTAAACGATGCCGGTCCGGTGATCAAAAAACAGTCTGGTAAGATGAAAAAAGTCTATGGTGGGAAGATTATTTTACAATAATCCGTCAGATTTGTATTTAAGTGTCTGAAGGAAGCAGCTTTAAATCCGATATGAGTCTTTATAGCACTTGAGTGGAGGGATGACAAAGTAGAGCAAGTCTGAGTGGAAGACAAACGGAAGTGATCAGAAGTGGAATGGAAGAAGTCCTGAAAATAGATGTTCCAATTCCTACTCTTGCTCCTTTTCTTACTGCTTGATGTACTGCTCCTTCAAATAGTCGTTCTGTTGTTGTTTCTACAATATAAAATTAAACCTATGTTTTATCAGAGCGGTATATGGCCGATCTTAAAGCAATGCTGGTAAAGCTAAGGTTAACGTCAGTTTCTTCAATCGAAAGCGATGTCAGTGACGGGCGAGCCCAGCATTTGAACCCCATCATAAGTCATAAATCTGGTTGTCATAAGTTATCGTCATAACTTATCAGACAATCAGACGTCATGACAATCAGAAAGGATAATTGGAAATATAATAGAAAATGATACCATTTAAGTCGTGCATACTAACAACATGTGAACAATGAAATATAAATATACAGGCTGCGGATTAAAAAATATCCCCCTATCACAACTACGATAGCTTAGCCGATTATTGATATTTCGACTAGAAATTTTAAGATTCTCTTGCGGAGGAATTGCGCCACAAGCTGACCAAATTTTGAAAAAATAGTTTTAAAGGAACCGGAGTTATCCAAGTTTTGCAAAAAAATTAATTTTTATTTATTTAACACGCAACGTAAAACTTCAGTTAGAATCAATTCCTTCTTGAAAAGACTGCAACAAGTTAAAGCCAAATGATTTCATTTTTCAACTGGACGGCGCGACTGCTCACACTTCACGTCTTGTGCAATACTTTCTTGTACAATATTGCCCAGATTTCATAAAAATGGATGATTGGCCTCTTAATTCTCCAGATTTTAATCCTCTTGATATTTTTGTCTGGGGAACAATGTTGGAAAAGTATCGTGCCCAAACTCAGAAACACAAAGGAATTAAAGGCTGTTCTTCAAGAGATCTGGAAAGACCTACCACAACAGTCCATTGACAGAGCAATTTTTTCTGTAAGAAAAGATTTCTGGCCGGCATCAAAGACCAGCGCGTTCATTTCGAGCACATATTGTAGCACAAAATCAAAGTCGTCATCTTCTAATGGCCTTTTTCAGGGCCAGCACATTTTCAAAAAAGGAACTTATTCTAATTGACGTTTTACGTTGCGTGTTAAATGAAAACAAATTAATTTTTTCACAAAACTTGGATAACTCCGGTTCCTTTAAAATATTTTTACAAAATTTGGTCCGCTTGTAGCTAAAATCCCTATCAAGGGAACCAAAAAATTTCAAGGCGAAAATATGAATAATTGACTAAGTTATCACAATTGTGCTAGGGGTATAGTTTTTTAATGCGCACCCTGTATAAGTTACGCTCACTTTTTCTCTAATCCTATCTTTGACAAAATTATCTTCTGACGAAAATATTTAAGCAATAACAGACAACTCATAATCAATGAAAGGATATCGATAAGCAGATAAAAATTTAACAGTTTATTTAAATAATGTGTCCCTGACATTGATCTATGGCGAGGAACTGGACGCTAAATTCATATAGATTCATTATATATTTCTTCGGAATTATTATTTTCTGGTTCTGAATATGTGTTGGTTATTAGAAATAAAGTCGATTCTTAAGGTAGTGAGGAGAGTTTACCAAAGTTCGGAAGCGTCACTCGCATGTCAACGTAGCTTAGACACCTCTGCCAGAATTCTTTATATTTATCTTTCGACATTCTTATATCACAGCGATATTCATGTAGACAAACCCAGCTCTTCTTAACCTGCCTATCAACAGTCAGTGACTGAATGAAAGAAAGAATGAATGAAGAATGAATGAATGAATGAGTGAATGAGTGAGTGAGTGAGTGAGCGAGTGAGCGAGTGAGCGAACGAGCGAACGAGCGAACGAACGAACGAACGAACGAATGAATGAACGAACGAATTAGTTAATTAATTAGTTAATTAAGGAATGAAGGAAGGAACGAACGAAACAACCAATCAATTAACCAATAAATCGATTCATCAGACAGTCAGTCAATAAATCAATCGAACATTTAAACAATCAGTCAATCGATCAAGATATTGTATTTATTGTATCAATATCAATAGTATGTACGAAGAGGCTACATGTGTTATACATGTGTTACATGCCACATGTGTTACATGCCACACGTGTTACATGCCACACGTGTTACCTGCCACATGTGTTAGAGGCTACATGTGTTTCTTCATCCAAGGATTACGACAGGCACGTTAACTCTGTAAATTGATCAATAAATATATATTTCCATGCAAATACTGTATATATACTATATACTATATATATATATATATATATATATATATATATATATATATATATATATATATTCTGAATATATGCTTTTTATTTACATTTCATTTTGTCTGCATGCCAGTGTATTGATTCATTATCTTTACCCTATTTCTCAAAATCACATCATCATATTGTTTTACTCAATCTACATCAAGGCGACTTTTAAAATAAATCCTCTCTTGTCTGCTAATTCTCTCTGGCGATGAAGAATTAAATCCTCGCCCTGTTTCTTCTTCTATCTTGTCCACTTGCTCTCTCGATCTTCGGTCTGCCTCTACAATTGCAGAGAATCTACACAAACCTGATTTAATTTAACAGTGCATTCTTGATGAGTCAATTGATCTTCTGTTTTTAACTGAATCTTGGTTACCTTCTGACACTTCATCCCCAGTCCTTAATTCTCTTACTCCTCCTGACTATTCTATTTTGTCGGTCTTCTGGTAGTGGGTGTGTTTTTGCTGCTATTTTTAAGTGCAATTTTCTGCTTCCCTCGTTAAAAGGATATATTTTTTCTTTTATGCACATGTTACTTAGAGGCTTTTAAGCCATGTTGCTTTAGTTCCATTTACTTTGGACTGATTATCTGGATTTTGGAATTTTTGTACCGTTTTTTGAACTTTCTCTTTATTCGCCGCTTGATTTTGTCTCAGTAATGCTAGATGTTTTCATTAATGAATGTAGCACTCTAATTGTTGTTATTGCTTACTTGTGCTTTTAAATCGTAATTGTTTTGGACTGCGCATAGACCTCCTTGCTTGTCCAAGTCTGATTTCCTTTTTGACTTCTCCTCACTTCTTGACTTGCACTTTCTGACTTCTCACTTCTTGAGGATATTGCCTCTTTACCGACGGATCTAATCCTAATGTGGTAAATTCAATATACACATTGGCTCATATATTGATCGCTATTATTCAGCTCTTTCTACTAAATTTTAGGCTTTTAGCCTCAATCAGCATATTTTTTCTCCTACCCATACCTCTGGTAACAATCCTTGATCTGTTAATTATCCGTGACATGACTAAGTTGATTGACTTCGGAGTATTAGAGTTGTCATTGTCTGATCACAGTGCAATTTTCTGAAAATTGATTGTGGTCATTAACTCCTTTTCTTCTAGAACTATTAACAGTTGTCATAAACTCTCCTCCATCAATATTTCTTCTTTTTCTGCAGATATTATGGCTTCTTCATTAATTTCAATCCAACTTCAAATGTTGCTAATTTTACACAACAATTTTACTCTGTGCTTTCGTCTTTATTAGACAAGCACGCTCCTCTCTTAACTATTTCTTGTCGCTGCTACCCGAGGATACCCTTTATTTCTGATGAAATCCTCAAACAAAAATCCTTACGTTCCAAACTAGAATCTAAATATAGGAGAGATAATAAAAGTCCTTCTGAAATTCATTCGTTCATGCAAAACCCCACGATCAAGGGTTTTGTAATCATTAAATAATGCATATTAGTTGATCATATGATCTCCTCCGCCAAGAGTTCTTACTAAAAATACCTGATCTTGCAGAATCATCTCAATTTAGAACTTGATCCTGCGTAATTGAGCATAATATTGAGCTCAATTATTATGCTACCTTTGACGGCTCTTTCAAATGTGAGCAGTCTCGTTGTATATCGTTTTTAATTTGATTCCGTTACAAACAAATGATCATACGTGTATTTTCACACTATTTCCCTTTCTCTCTCTCGCTCGCTCTCTCTCTCTTTATTCATCGAAACTGGCGTTAAATGGAAAATTATATATAGTAGTATTGACGTACTGGCAGAAGTCGATTAGAATGTCACGTGTAACTTCATCAGGTTTTGTTCTGATGAAGTCAGCCAGATCCATTGAGTAGGAAGAACA
>CAJHZI010000621.1:15000-60000 GCA_905160935.1 Enchytraeus crypticus
TTGTTGTATTGTTGTTGCTGTCGCGCGTAGCTGCGCAAAAGATGAGGCGGTTTGTTGTGAGCGATGATAGAAAAACTTGGGACTTTGGTGTGAAGTTGATTAGTTAGATTTAGTTTTGAGGTGATTTTCCAAGTCATTTGTTGAGTTATAGACGGTAGTACCAGGATACTAGTCATAGATATTTTAGTTTATAGTACCAGGATACTATTGGTGTAGTTATAGCGGAGTGCCAGTGAGTTTTACAAGTCCTGGGGCCTATAGCAAGTTTGCATATAGTAGTAGTTAGTTTAGGATTACCACGCTAGTTTTAGTTATTATTTCACTGTAGCACTAGGCTGCATAGTTTAGTTCTAACCTAGTCATCTAGACTATAAATTAGTTATAGTAGTTATAGTAATTTAAGGGTGGTTCTTTAAAGTTATAGTTTAGCTATGTGGTATTGAGTAGAAGGTTTTATGGTGTTGAATTTGATTGGAATGTAGGAGTTATAATTTGTGTTCTGTTTGATTCGGAGTTTACTATACCATCATTCATGTACTAGTGTTCTTATTTTATTGTATTAAATATTACTTTATTATTTAACTGACGACGACGACGACGACGACGACGACGATGACGATGATGATGAGGATTAGGACGATGACGATGACGATGACGATGATGATGATGATGATGATGAATTTATTTCCTACTGGCAGAAAGCTTCATAGGCGATGACCGCGAAGAGAGTGTGCTGCATCTTTCGAAAGCCTTTCTCCATGAGTTTATCAAATTCAATTGAGCACCTCCAGGCTATATCATCTGAGCAGACCGGGGCGACCATTGGCATCCCTAGGGTTTTATGCAGCATAGTAAATAAAATACAATTAATATCAAGATAGCACGTTACAATATATATTAATTTTTAATGATTTGTTTTATTTACTTATTTATTAATAATACCAAAAAGAGTCATAAAGCCATGTACACTGTACCGTTAACAAATAATACATACAATGTAATACATGTAACAAGTAAAACACAAACTAAAAGTGAACTATGAAAGTACAGATTAAATACTTGAACACTTATTAAATAACATATATGCGAACACCGTGCAATTTTTATTTAACATATGAGTTAATCCAGATAGTTGCTTCACTTGTAAGGCAACTTAGCGTAGTCAGACCACCCGGTAGGCAGGTTAGAGGGCACTCCCCAACGATATGTTTCATGTTTTGAGATCGACCGCAGTCACCAAGCGGTGAATCACAAATACCCCAGCAGTACAATATAGTGAATGCTGTACAGTGCAGTACAATACAGTGTAGAGATTAGTACTTTGAGTGCAGTACAGTGCAGTACATTACAGTGTAGAGATCAGTACTTTGAGTACAGTACAGTGCAGTACAATACAGTGTAGAGATCAGTATTTTGAATGCAGTACAGTGATGAATAGTGCATACTACATTGCTAAAGAATTCAGTATTTATATTCAGTACAGTACAGTACCGTGTAATAGAGTTCATAGATTTCTTAGCATACAAATTAGTGCAGTAGAGTGTAGTACACTGAAATAGCTGTATTGTACACCTCAGTGTAACAGTATTTGTGCGCAGTACAGTACAGTTCTTCATTTAATGTACTTACAAATATGTATTTATATTACATTGTAGTGCAATAAAATGCAACAAAATAGAATACAGTGCAATGCAATACAATACAATACAATATAATGACATACAACACAATTCAATTTAATACTATGCTTGAAATACAATACAATATTGCCCACTGTACTCCACTGTAGAAAGATGGCATATATTATTTGGACTTGCCAAATTAAAAATTAAATTCTTGAGCTAGTTGGTACAGATGCATGTACTCTATCAATAAATGTGATAGAAATAGAAATAAATGCAATGATTATTGTATTTGGAGTAGAGATTATTTAGTAAATATAAAAAGTGTTCTGCACAGATCTGCAGTTACACAGCATTTTAAGAAGGGTGTGACGAAATATGAATATATAAATTGGACCACAATAAATTGCATACTTAAGATAGAGAGAGAGAGCGAAATAGGTTATAATTACAAGTAATTTAAACTCATAATTATGAAGTAGATACTTCCGACAGCAAAGCAAACTTAATTACATTCTTAAGTAATTTTCTAATTTCATTTTAAACTCTAGATTATTTTATTGCATTGTTTAAGCCTATTTTCATTGATAAAATTTATTTAAGTCTTAATTTTTCACTTCAGTCCACTTCTGTTCACAATTACATGTAGTTTGTGTTTTTACTTATTGCATGTAGGCCTATTACATTGGATATGTTATATGTGGAGTGTACGGGGCTTTAAGACGACCCTTTTGGTGTTCGTATTCAACAAAAAAATCAAAATATAAATTAGTTTATGTTTAATGACGGAAAAGACATTGTTGTTTGTGGAAGAATTGTTATTAATTGATGGTATAGCTGAATGTCTGTTTAGATAGCGTAGTGGTTAGAGATGTTGAAATCGTTGAAGTTTTAAATAAAGATCTAGGGGTGAATTGAACTCTCGTGGGTTCGATTCCCAGCCGCGCTGATCAAAGAGTAAAATCTCGGATATTTACTGGACTGGTTATAGGCCCACGGAATATGGACTAAACGGCCTAACGGTTTAAACATGTGAAGTGTTAAAATTGATTAGATATCAACATAGTTGATCATTTCACTATAATGTATAATTCGTAGCCTCAAATCAGCATACAAAGTCTAACTATATTCATTAGAACTACACTTTTAAAGAGCATAAGAGATTTTATTGAAACTGAATGCAGCGTTTTGAAACTTAAATTCGCCAAGATATTTGACAACAAACGTGCAATAATATTAGAGAGCGTTAGACAACCTTGCAGGAAAATCAAAAGCAGCAAGTATACATGAAGAATTGACATCAACTGGTTTGAATTCATCTTTGACATTTACATAAAGTGCGCGATATTGTTTGAATAATGACAACATCAAACACTATGCGATATTACCATTTATCAATCGGTAAAGCGAATATTCTTAAAAGTATATTAAAAAGTGCTATTGGTTTGTCAGAACAAAATTTATTTATATGTATATAACAAAATTGAAAATAGCAAATGACGTCAGCGAAAAAGTACATTTAATTACAATTTTCAACATTTAACGATATACTCTAATATTGACTTTTATATTTTGCGAATGAATTCATGCAGTTAAAAATTAAGCTAAATTCTGGTGTAATTATCATAAGCGAATATATTTATCAACTTTATTTTAAATATGTAGTGAAATGGGGGTAAGCTCATGATGGGTAAAATTTAGGGCAACGGTTAAGTTGCGCATAAATTGATCTAAGCTAAGCTACACCGTGACTGGTTAGTAATTCGCGGTTGACCTGTATTCTCATCTATACTCTAGATTTTCTTAAAAGGTTTCTCAAAGCTGTCTAATATTATTCTTTAATCAATATTGTGACAGAAATCTGATACAAACACTTCAGGCAGCATGAGAGCTGATTGATGCGGAGTTTAAATATTACAAGAGACTTTTGTCATTTTCGGTTCGAGAATCTTGCTTGGAATATCTATAAGCTACCCTGACCATTTTTTGATCACCGGACTGGCTTTCGTTAAGGACCTTACTTCCCCTCAGCACATTTATTTTGCAGATTGGTCTGGGTGAATTGATCTGTAGTGATGTGTGCTGTTGGGGACGTCCCTGACATCATCCCTGGATGAGGAAATTGACGTTAAAACTTTATTATTATTATGCACGTAGTTGAAATATCGTTTTACAAATTTAGGTAAAATCTCTTCCGAATTTATATTTTTCAAAATATAATTACTATATGAATATGAATATAATTACTATATGAATATGAATATAATTACTATACAAATATCAATTTGTTTATTTTCATGGCATGGATATTTATTTGGAAAATGTGAGAGGCATAGCAAATTAAATGACCGAGGGTGAATAGGTAGGTATCGGAGCATTTGGAGAGTAGATGGAAGGGTGAGATGTTAAATAGAGCTATAGTAGTAAGGCAGGGGGTTGAGTTAACCTTTCTCTGCTAACCAGGGGGTATTTTTTTACCACCATAGTCGAATTTTTGAAATAATTGAAACATGCATTTAACTTACAAACACAATTTTTAATGACTTTTCAAAGGAAACTTCCTAAAGGTAACATACTTTCTAACATACTTTCTAAACTTTCTAAAGGCAACATACTTTAAGTGTTTTGGGGTCTATAATGGAGAATGACGGCGAGTTAGAAAGGAGGTTAATACTATAATTCAGACTGTGATGGCAAAGTGGAGGGCAGCTAGTGGAGTGATGTGTGAAAATACCACTAAAACTGAAAGAAAAATGTTATACTTATGTGCGAAGGCCAGTAACGATGTATGGTTAGGAATGTTAGGCATTAAAATGGGGACATTTACAGAGCTTGCATGTGACAGAACTGAGAATGTTACGTCTAAGGTGTGGAAGAACTAGGAAGGACAGAATGGAAAATGAATATATGAGTATGAATATGAGTGTTGAGGGGATTAATTATAAGTTGGCTCAGTCCATATTAAAATGATATGGACATATTGAGAGAAAGACATATGAGGAAAGAGAGTTTGGAGGGAGTGCTGGATGTTAAGAGATAGACCAAAACTGACTTGTGAAAGTCGATTAAGAATGACAAGAAAAAGAGGAGATTAACGGATGATATTGTTTAGGAGATTTGAATATAGTTTATTCGTATCCCGCCCCGGGTTAAACTGGGATTTTACGGAGATGATTATGATGATGATTATGGGTAAACAGGATTATTTTCTCAGGGAATGACGCCACTGCCCAGTAAATGTTAGTCGAAGCTGAGGAATGCGTAGGGGGCCCACCTCTTCATAAGAAGAATCCCCCAAGAATAATGGTATATAAAAAGGAATGTTACAGATAATTTAAAGATCAACTCATACGTGGACATGAAAAGGAGAAGGGAATATAGAGAAGAGTGGAGGCGTTATATACCATGGACCTGCCCGCATGCAGTGCACTAAGAGAGAGAGAGAAAGAAAGAGAGGGAGAGATTATGATGATGTATTATTATAAGTGTGTGGTATGATCAGGAATGTACAATAAAATACAATAGAAATAATAACTGGATCGGTCGTGGACCGAAAGGGAATGGCTTGCGGAAAAAGTAAGTCGATATAAGAATGTAGTGCAAAAAGTTAGAGGAAGACAGAGATAAAGGATTCTGAATGGTTTGATAGCTTATTCATATGTTGACATGAAGAAAAAGAGCAGAATATAGAATACATGGAGGAATAATATATCATGGACATCCAAATCTACAGTGAGATAAGAGAGAGCTGTTAATGAAAAATTGGATACCGGGTACCAACTACTTCTAGTTTTAGTGAAGAAGTGTAAGTTCGCCACTGCAATTGATAATTCCATTCAAAAATACGGTAAACATAGGCCCTACCATAACATAACTCTATTGACTTTATCGATGAAGCAATGCTCTTGGATATTTAATTTATTATTTTATGTATCTGGGGATTTTATAGTATCTAGTTCAGACCTACAGGTCGACATCGCACGCGTTTGAAAAAGAATCGGTAAAACATAAACACACAAAATAAAAATTATCAATAGATAAGAGGAATAAATCCTGAAAGTAGATAGTCCATGTAAAAGCCAAAACAAGCTAAGGTTAACGTCAGTTTACTCACTCGAAAGCGATATCAGTGAAGGGTGAGCCTGGATTTTAACCCCCCACATACTGATCCGCGGTCGAGTATCTTATCGACTTTGCCATTGGTTTCAGCCAATCATAGATAACGTTAAGTTTATGAATGCACATGTCTTAGCCCGAATTAATCATGCAAGTCTGTCTGGAATTGTACAAACATCCCTACTACTGAAACATATCAATAAAACTCTAACGGTGAAACAATGCGCTCCACTTTACAATAACCTCGCAGATATGATTAGAAGTAACTGAAGGCAACAGCTTTAAATCCGATATGAGTCTTTATAGCACGTGGGTGGATGGATAATGCAGTAGAGCAAGTCTGAGTGGAAGACAAACGGAAATGATCAGAAGCGGAATGGAAGAAGTCCTGAAAATAGATGATCCAACTCCTTTTCCTGCTGCTTTTGATACTTCTTTAGCTTTTCCTTCTTCGACTCCTTTCACATATCTTCCTGTGGAATAAAAGTAAGTCCATGATATAATACGACTGCTATTTGCCGTATCTCAACTGTAACATATTTGCAAAGTATTTACGTAAAATATTTACTTATTTTACATATTTACCTTAACTTGACTAATCGTATCGGGATTGAAGTAGGCATAGCGATGTTGGTAAGGCATCAGACCGTGCATCTGTATGCATGTGTTCAAATCCTAGGCTGGCGTGTCATTGATATAGCTTTCGCGAGATGAAACTGTCGTTAAAATGTACTTTAAAGCTTTCAACGATAATCAGCAATTTAGCTAACAGTACTTATATTGTCATGAGCACGAGAAGATGTAGTTTCAATTATTATACTGTTTTTATAATTTTCTTATGCGATACTTTAAAAAATAACAGTATCATAATTTTAATTTGGCATATAGCTTCTTGAAATCATGACAAAAAAGCTACGGTTAACGTCATTTTCCTCACTCGAAAGCGATGTCAGTGACGGACGAGCTCAAGATTTGAACCCCGCACACTATCTAAAAAATGCTAATTGAATTGTTTACTATTGTAAAAAAATGTTTCACGCATAGCGTATTTTTTTGACTATGCAAATATAGTCGCATTTGATATAAGTAGGCATACAATTAGCTAACTATTGACATATATATATATATATATATATATGTATTATTAAAATAACTTTAAAAAAAATTAAAATTATTAAAGATAAAAATAATAAAAATACTACTAATAATAATTAAATAAAATAAAAATAAAAATAAAAATAATATTATTAATAATAATAAATAACAGTAAGTATATTTAGAAAGCGCCGCTCTATGCTAAATGCCGCAGTAGCGCTGAATGGACAGTGAAAGTAGTCCGATAATTTGACGCATCTCAAAATACAACATTGTAGGCCCTACTATAGGAATTGTGAATTTTATAACCGTGCTAAAGACCAATTTTCAAAAAGTATATATGTAATTGAACTGGACTTTGTATCCAGGGGCGGATCCAGGAATTTTTTAATGGGTGGGCCCGAAAATTTGTTTGAGAGTGTACACATTTTTTTCTTACTATGCTATGTTATGCTATGCCTTCTTCGGGACAAGTGACGCAACCAGACAAATTGTTGTAGGGGGGGCTCAAAATTTGTTAACTACTTCGTTCGGCTCATAGAGTGAGTGTATCCCCATATTTTACCCCCCCGCCGCTCATACCCGTACTAAAGTCAGGGGAAAACCTAAAATCTTACATTTGTTTTGGAAAAAGTAGGTTAATTTTTTTCACCTCTGAAGAAACTCTGCAGATCTCAAAAAATTGCAAAAGTGACCTATTTCTTTCGGTAGGGAGGGCCTTAAGCACCTCCCTGCCAAGGCTCTTTGCACCGTTGCTACGGGACTGAGTTCACATTTTTACTTATACCCTTTTTCCTCTAATGCAAAAGGTTCAAGTGAAAACAAATCCTAGAAAAAAATCGAGCTATTGGAACTGATTTCCCTCTCGTACCCCACCCCGGTCCTCCCCCCTTAACCACTGACATTACTAACATAACATTTACACATCGCAAATGCCATAGAAACAATGAAAATATAGTGTAAAATGTTTTATCGGCGGACCTAAAGGGGGGACCCGGGCCCCCTGTCCCCCCCTGTATCCGCCACTGTTTGCATCTATTTGTATTAACAAGTATTTGATTAAAAACTATTATAGTAAATATAAATATAATTTAAAAAACTATTTAAACTTAGTAAAAACTATTATAAATAAATATAAGTATAATTAGATATATATATATATATATATATATATATATATATATATACTGTATATATATATATATATATATATATATATATATACGTATATACATGCAGTATATATATATATATATATATATATATATAATTATATATATATATACATGTATATAGTACATATATATATACATATATATATATATATATATGTATATATATATATATAATATTTATTATATTGGACCCGACACATGACAGCTCACTGGAGAGATATTTATTAATAGTGATTATGAAGGCAAATCAATTATATAGCAGCTTAACATCAGACTAACCTACGGGGTCAAACTCCACCGTCATGTCTGCAAAGCTTGTACATGTATCCACAATAGATCGCCAATCTCCTCTAGCTATCCTCAGGTCACAGCGTTTTTCATTTAGACATATCCACGTCTTCTTAGCCTCCCTTTCACCAGTCAGTTAATCAATTAGTCATTCAATCAATCAATCTATCAATCAATCGATCAATCAGTCAATCAACCAACTCAATCATTCAATTCAACAATCAATATGTATATCTATCGCTCTATCAATTAATCAATCATTCAGTCGATCGATAGATCCGTTAATAAAACAAACCGTCAATCTATCATTCGTTGTATCAACTAATCGATCAACAGACCCACTCAATAGTTTTGCGAACGCAATCAAATGAGTACGAACCCATTCTAGTGATGTACGAACCCATTCAAATGATGTACAAACCCATTCTAGTGATGTACGAACCCATTCTAGTGATGTACAGACCCATTCTAGTGATGTACGAACCCACTCGAGTGATGTACGAACCCACTCGAGTGATGTACGAACCCACTCGAGTGATGTACGAACCCACTAGAGTGATTTAGGGTCAAGCGTACAGTTTGAATTAACTTGTTCAGAATTTTAGCTATCGGTAGAATGATTTTTAGAATTAAAAACTTAACCCTTTTATCATATTTCCGTCTCACACTTCCCGTCATCGGTTAGAGTATGACCCAAATATTTGAAACTCCTTACCTGTTCCAATTTCGTACCATTTATTGTGATATTCACTTCACCTTTATTATTGGACACTCTCATAACCTTGGTCTTTTTTATATTAATCTCCATGCCATATCTCAAAGCCGTATCATTCAGCCTATCCATTATCTTCTGCAATCCAATCGCGCTGCCCGCTACCATTCCTTGGTCACCTGCAAATCTTACATCTTGTAACAAATTGCCTCCTACGTTTATTCCTTCTTCCATGTCTTCCATGGCTTCATCCATCATTGCCTCACCGTAAATGTTAAACAGCAGCGGCGAAATGCTACAACCTTGTCATACTGCACGTCCTATTTCACCTTCTTCTGAGTATTCTTGTTGGATTTTGATTACTGCTCTTTGATTCACGTACAAGTTCAAAATTAGTCTTCTATCTCTCCAGTCAATTCCTATTCTTTTTAAGATATTCAACATCGTTATCCAATCAATCCTGTCAAAGGTCTTCTCGAAGTCTAGAAAGCATACAAAGACGTCATTACCATATTCTAAGCTTCTTTCGCAAAGACCTTGACATTAACTACAATAATTACTTTCTTAAATTGTGGGCATTAAAATAGCAGTCAAACAGGCAAATCATATAGCAGTAGTAATATATATATGTATATATATATATATATATATATATATATATATTTATATACAGTATATATATATATATTATATATATATATATATATATATGTATATCAGTAGTGACATTTGTCAGTAGTGACATATATCAGTAGCAAATATGTTAACGACAGTTTCCTCACTCGAAAGCGACGTCAGTGACGGCAGAGCCCAGGATTTGAACCTCGCATATACTGATCTAATATATATATATATATATATATTTATATATATATATATATCAGTAGTGTTGTGTCCGATATACTAAACACGTTGTGTACGGGTTACTGAAGAACAGGCCAACCGACAACTGCATGTGTTGTTAAAGGAAACAAACCAATTAGTTCCAAACCTACATCAGAAATTTAATTCGTTTGGTGAGCGCCTAAGCTCCAGAAATTGATAGAAAATTTTCTAAAAAAGAACCTTATGGAAAATAATTGAACTAAGATTCAGGGTAAGACGATTATGATGACGACGATGACTATGTTGATGATGATGATGATGATGATGATGACGATGATGATGTTGATGATGATGATGATGATGACGATCATGATGATGATGATGATGATGATGATGATTATGATAACGATGATGATGATGATGATGATGATGATGATGATGATGATGATGATGATGATGATGATGATGACGATGATGATGATGATGATGACATATATCAGTAGTGACATACAGACAGAAGTCGATGCGGACATCACGAGTAACGTCCTCAGGTTTATTGCCGACGAAGTAAGCGAGATCCATGGAAATGGCAGAACACATTGCGGCCACGTCCAAACTGCAGTCCTTCGTGTTATCTTCACACGACAACAATAACAACAACAATAATTGGAGTGCTACGGTCATCAATGACAATATCGAGCACTATTGATACAAAATCAAGCCGGTGAGCTAAAGGAAGGTCCAAAAATGGTACAAATTTCAAAATCCAGAAAATCAGTCCAAAGTAAAGAGATTTAAAGGAAAGGTTGACAAACTGCAAACAGCACGGAGAAGCATAATCTGACTTATCTGTAAGCAGTCAAGTGCTGTCTTATCAACGACCGAACGAGTGCAACATAAAATGGAGTCAAATTTAATCGATTGGCAACATAAAATGGAGTCAAATTTAATCGATTGGTAAGTTCTAACCGCTCTAGTTTTCACCACATGCAATGTAGTCAGATTTAATCGATTGGTAAGTTTTAACCGCATAAGTTTAGACTAAATATAATGTTGGCATATATAATTGATTAGGAAGCTTTATCCGCATATGTTTTAACCACATACTTTGGTAAAAGCTGGTAAAGCTAATGTTAACGTCAGTTTCCTCACTTGAAAGCGATGTCAGTGACGAAGGAGGAAGATTGGAGGACGATTTAATTAATTAGGAAGTTTTATACGCACTGTAGAATATGAAAGCTTTCCCGGACATTTATAAAATATTATTCTAGTATTCTATGAAGTGGCAGGTTCAAGGAAGATATTCATAGACAAAGGTTAGTTTCACACTCCTTATCAAAAACACTTTAGAACAAAAAGTTCAACCTGTCACAGATAGCAGTGCTTTTTTCATACATTATGTGAATTTTAGATTGAGAAAAAATATGGTTCTGATATGGATTCCCATTGCTTCTATCAACAATCGGTATGTCAACAAGCATGTATACAACACGTGCAGTTAACGATTAGTCATTAGAGCAATTTATAATAAATTAGCACGTTTATCAAAGGCTAAGTTTTAACGTCGGTTTCTTGCTCGAATAGCATATCTGACACAGGAAGAGCACTGGATTTGAACCACGGACCTATTTATCCGCTGTCGAACAACTTGCCAACAAGCCACTGGCTCAGCCCTATCTGATGTAAAGCTTTGATCATTATTGGCGTAAATGCTAAGTGTATCTATCGGGCAAGCATCTAGCATTTTGCAAGATCATAGAGTTAATTAACATGATTAAAACATGCTTAGTGGATGGTCCCATACTCTTGTTTATAGAATATGACTGCATTCTGAGTAGACCATTCATTATTTAGAGTCAGTTAGAAACTTGAAGTGAACTTACCGTTAGGAATTTGAGCGCAGTTAAATAGTAAGGTTGGACGATTTCGTTTGATGTGATCGCTTATCAAACAGCCCTTTTCTATCAAGCATTTATACATAAAATCGTGTTCTCTGTAACAAATGAAGACAAATCTACATGTAAAAATACCACTCTTCCTAGTTTATTAGCTATTCGTGTGTTATTTATTTATACGAGTTCTTACCAACAAATCAAGTCTAAATCATTTACATACAATTATGTCTGAATCACTTATTACTATTTACTCAATTCATCATCCGATTCAGCTCCTTACATATTTAATTAACAGCACATAGGGCAGCAACATTACTCCATTTGTTTCTATCATCATCAACTCTAACAACTTCTTTTCATGAAATGATTAATGTTCTCAAATTTTTCTTGGTGGTGCTTAACCAAGTGCTTCTAGGTCTTCCTAGGTTCCTTTTACCTTAGTTTGACTTTAAATTATTTGCAGTCTTTGCAAATCCATTCTCAAGCATGTCCAGTAAGTTACCCAAGAACCTCAACCTTCTTCCAAAATCTATAGAAGTTTACATTTAATATTTGCTTAATATATTACTGACAAAGTTTGGCCTATATTATATAGTTTAGACTACAACAATGCTTTTACAGATAAGATACTATTGTTTTGCCGCGAAAATAACGAATACATGTACAAACTGCTTTAATTCTAAGAGCACTACAACGTGTTATTTCTCTCTTTCTCTTAGTACTTTGCCTACTGGCAGGTCCATGGTATATAACTCCTCCACTCTTCCCTATCTTCCGTTTTCCTCTTCCAGTGTACATACCAGTGGATCCTTAAATCATATACAACATTCATTTTGATATACTTGATATTCATTCATTTTGATATACTTGATATTCATTCATTTTGATATACTTGATATTCATTCATTTTGATATACTTGATATTCATTCATTTTGATATACTTGATATTCATTCATTTTGATATACTTGATATTCATTCATTTTGATATACTTGATATTCATTCATTTTGATATACTTGTTATTCATTCATTTTGATATACTTGATATTCATTCATTTTGATATACTTGATATTCATTCATTTTGATATACTTGATATTCATTCATTTTGATATACTTGATATTCATTCATTTTGATATACTTGATATTCATTCATTTTGATATACTTGATATTCATTCATTTTGATATTCTTAGGTGATTCTGCATATGACGAGGTGGGCCCTTTCTCTCTCTCTCTCTCTCTCTCTCTCTCACTATATATATATATATATATATATATATATATATATATATATATATATATATATATATAATACTACTACTAATAATAATAATAAAAGTTTAACGTACATTTCCTCACGCAATAATGATCTCAGGACGTATAATATAGAAATTATTATTCTTTTTTGATAAAATATTGTGTCAACACTAATGCTCTTACTTGCACATGGTTTTAGGAAGGATCATCGCGTAGAGAGTGAATCTGCTCTTGTTCCAGACGTTTTTCCAGTATTTGTCATTGGCTCTCGTGCATTCCGCGTTCACCTCCACCGCGCAATCCTGGGCTCCATTGGACTCTGCAATTTTAAGAGAAGAAGTAAAATAAAGTAAAGCTGGTAAAGCTAAGGTTAACGTCAGTTTCCTCACTCGAAAGCGATGTCAGTGACGGGCGAGCCCAGGATTTGAACCCGCATCTACTGATCCGCGGTCGAGTATCTTACCGACTTCGTCATTGGCTCCAGCCGTGTAATAATATACAACGTGGATGGGACTAGTGTGCTGCTTTCTTTTTCCCGTACCTACGATAGCAAGTGTTGCTTGCACACTACTACAACAACAACTCGCTGTCTGAAGTGATACAATAGAATTTACAACGTAAAATACGATAGAATAAATAATGTATCAGCGAGCAGTGTAATGCATTGTGAAGAAGTTACACAGTGTAACTCAATGGGAATAATTGACAAAGTGTAATGTAATGTGAAGAAGTTACATAAGTAATGCTATATCGGGAAGTTACATGTACACAGTATAAAGGAATGTGGTAAAGTTAAAAAATGTAATATTTGTGGATAAATTATATAACGCCATGAGGTGCAGTTTCTGATACTTGAAGAAACAATTAGTAATTGTTAACACTAGAAGCACCGAAGCAGTAAATTTGACTGCTCTTGGTATTATTAGGTAGTTTGAAATCACGGTGCTGCTAGTGTTAAAGTAGAACAGTAGATATGCTTTTCACTTCAATGCAATAATTCTGAAGCCCAATAGACCTACCAGAACCCAACCTATTATATAGTTCAGTTGGTAGCCTATCTAACTCAGAAGTAGTAGGCTCAGCATTCGAGTCTCAGTTACATCTATGACGGCAAGACTTTTGCTAACTGTCAAAAACAACGTGATTAGCAAAAGTCACTCTTATCAATTTTACGTTACAGAGATTTTAGTTTTACTCTCAGAGATTTAAATTTAACATGATATCAAAATTACATTAGGCCTAAGTAATGAGAGTCAATTTTGAGAAATAACCCTTTTATATAATTTAGTTACTATTTGGCATAAGATAAATCACGTATTTGTCAGTGTAAACAGTGCACTAACGGAGAGAAAGAGAGAGAGACGCCTACTAACTGAATCCCACTTCCGACATTTCTGACGGAGCATAGTTTTGTCGCCTTTTACGACACGTGAAGTCTACGGTTGGTCTTTTATTTAGCAACCCGGACGTAGCACAGATTAAGCAAAGGTATAAGTTATAAAATATTATAAGAGAAATAACACACCTTTTAAACAAATTAAGAGCAGCATATATATGATTGGCATCAGCTGATTTGAATTCATCCTTGCGATTTATACAAAAAGTTCGCGATGTCGCCTATAGATTATTGCAACGTCGAGCGCTCAAAGTCAATAACAAACCAGTCAATTGGTTTAATATCGTTTGTCAATTTGATTAGCAAATTATAATAAACGCATACTATGAAGCGATACTGCTTTGAGACAATAACAACTAATATTTATAACAAAATGCTAGTGTGCGTATGACGTGAGCACAAAAACTCTAACAATTTGAATTAAAGCTGTTAGTTTTCCGCGACTTATTATATATAAAATTAAAATAACGTGATTATAATTTATGCTCAAATTAACTCAAGTAGATTATGTTTTTGCACTTATTACAGTGAAATAGTCACTCGTGATAATACCTAACTTCTTCTATATCTTCATCGTCATCATCAGTTCCTTGAGTTCTGAAGAGAACGTAGGGCGACAAAATTCCTCCCTCCCATATTGAGCTGAAGGCGGTTGGAACACATCCATTCGTTGAGCTCCTCAAGGCAAAGCGATACTCGAGACAGATATATTTCAGCCCAGTCAGGTATTATAATTAGGTATAGCAATGCCCTTTGGCTTAAGTATCATCTGCAAAGAGGTGTGACTTTGATTGATTTTGACTCTGCCCATGACTTTTGATGATGTTCTAAAGGTCAGCAATGTAGAGTGTGAAAAGCAAGGAATGTTATAGATGATATAAAGATCCAGTCGTATGTGGATATGAAGTGGAAAACGCTAGCTAGAGATGAGTGGAGGCGTTATACACCACGGACCTGCCAGTAGGCAGTACAATAATATATATATATATATATATATATATATACATTTCTATATATACATACATATATATATATATATATTTATATATATATATTGTATATATAATTATATATTATATATATATATATACATGTATACATGTATATATAATAAATTCAATAATAATAATAATAATAACACACATTATAGTGAAACGATCAACTATATTGACATCTATCACTTTTAATAACGCATGTTTAAACCGTTAGGCAATTTTGTCCATTTTCCGTGTAGCCAGTCCAGTGAATGTCCGATATTTTACTCTCAGAACAGCGAGGGCTGGGATTCGAGCCCACGAGTGTTCAATTCACCTCAGGTATGTCATTTAAAACTTCATGACGATATCTACACCCTTAACCATTGCGCTATTGAGACATTCAAGTTCCTATATAACGCTATGTTTCACAATGCAGTTCGTATACCAAACAGTAGGCTATACTGTAAGCCCTCTGAATTAAACAGCAACAATAGCAAAAGGCTTTTAAAACAGCAGCGATGCTATAAGTAGCGTTGTTGTTGCTTGTAATACTATGAAGATCTGGACTAATATAATCTACATGTATATATTCTATCACTTGCCTGATATACAATAGCATATGATCCGGTGTCAGTCCATTTAAACTGAATAATCCGAAGTGCTGATAAGAAACCTTATCAGCTTTCACTTAAGAATTAATCATGGGGGTCCAGTAAGACACCAGTGTAAAGTTTCGCAACAACTGAGTCATACCAGTAAGAGTTCTTTATATACATCTTTATTTCACCAACAAATATATATTATTTTATTCACCATTATATGGCAGACACAAATATACAAACAAGCAAAAACGAAACTAAAAATAAACGAAAAAGACAGAAATTAGCCGATATGCACAAATTTAGTCTAACAGATTTGATAACATACATGTACTGTAAACCATACAATAAACAGTTCCATGTACTAATCAAAATTAGATGTAATGTAGATTCCGTAGTTAACATTTTTTCAAAGAAGATCCACAGTTTAAATCTTATAGTAGCAACAGAATCATCATTTAAAATATTACATTTCCTTTGTAATTTCTCAAACGCTAAGTAATCTAAATGATCGAAATCAATCCCTCAATTCAATTCACTGTCTTTAACTAGCTTATTTAAAAAATTCAATCTATTGTAATCATACAAAATATTTAGAGGCAAGAAACCGAAATAGTATTGTAACCACATTATTACTGCTTTGTCTATTGTATGAAAGATCTTTGTAAAGACAGTATCATATGCATTGCTAAAACTCTTTAACTCTGTCTCTCGCAAGGTTGCAGGAGGTGTGCCATAGAGCAATGCTGACACTGCATGACTATTGATCAATTTAAGAATAACTTATTCAGCTGCCTTTGTTCCTAACCTTCCTAAATTGTGTTAACGGCTCTAAAGAATTTTCCTTTAGATTCATCCCATTGGCATTTAAAATACTTCGCTTTACAGATAGTGACTCCTAAATGTTGAATAAAATCAACCCAATTAATATTTACTTATTGAATGCTTAACGGAGAGCACACATATCTACACCTTGGACCTATCCTTAAACAGTGGCATTTGGATGTATTTATTGGCAGATCTAAATCAATGAAGACATTAGTACATATATTAAACATCATCTGCAAATCAGTGACAGATACACTGATTAGAATCAAATCGTCGGCATACATGAAGCTATTCAGACATTTATAATTGACAAAACATCCTCATTTAGATTCCTCCAACGCATTCAACAAGTTATCTACATACATGTATAACGTAAATAATATGGGAGATAGAACTCCTCCTTGTTTGATACCAGATAATAAATGTACACAGTCAGACATGCAGTTTTCCCATTTAACAGTGGTTGAGTTTTTGGAAAACCAGTTTTCCAACACATCAAAGATACATCTATTTAAACCTTTATTTTGTAGCATGCATAAAATCCCAAATCCACTGCACTTATCGAAAGCTTTTTTTAGATCGATTAATCCAATAATATTGTAGCGTAACTACAATAAGTACGCAATATAAAGTACACTATACAAAGTGACATCATGTTCAGTGAAACAGGGCACAGAGATAAAGTGTTCGAAACGAAAAGAACGTGAAACTTCTTACATGTATACTTTGAAAACTTTCAAAGTGGACTGTACTTATCTGGACTTATCTGATCTGAGAGTAAAATCACGGACTGGTTATACGGAAAATGGAATAAATTGCCTAACGGTTAAAACATGTGGTATTAAAAAGTAGTAGATATCAACATAGTTGATCATTTCACTATAATGCGTGCTTTTTGCTGTAGATTAGTCCGGGTGTCGTTGGGATCTTTGTATAATAGGGCAACCGCAAACAAGCTGCCACGTATACGTAAGAGGCGACTAAGGCAGGAGCTGAAGAAGGCAGAGAAGATATATCTCAAAATGAAATATTTCCCCAGGAAAAAATGGCACTTAATCCGTTATATAATTGAGAAAGGCAACGGGAAATCGAATCAGAAGATCCATATTATTTCCAAGCTATAGGCTACATTAAAGTGTAGATAAGGCTTAGCCATTTGTGGATGGATTGACTGGTTAATTCATGGCGCAGTCTTTACGATGCGTGAAAGCAGCATGTGAATAGGAATATGTACTTTGAACATTCCGCTTGATAGAGCAATAGAGAGAGAGAGAGGAGTTTAATTTATAGATGTTACTGCAGTAGTTTGATCTACTATAATAGTAATATAATAATAATATAATAGTGCCAGCATTAACATTTTTTCATTCCAATCTACGTAATTCGAAGAACATTCATAGAGTTCATCGGTTAACTTTAAAGCACCGCAGATTTTGATTTTTAAAAAGTGTGTTTATTTTTAATGAACTTCTGTGACTACGGGTATTTTTTCAAAAATAAAATAAAACATGTAATCTGAAAAAATCCAAACACAGCCAGCCATTGATATTACAGCTACCTAACAAATAAGTCTCAATTTGTGCCAGCTAAGTTAGCTGAGAAAGTCCTTAGCTGCGGCTAAAAGATCTAACCAGCAAGTAGTCCCTTTGGCTGGAGCCAGTGGCGATGTCGATAAAATATTATCAGTGCATGTGTGGTTCAAATCATGGGCTCTACCATCATTGACATCGCTTTCGAGTGACGAAACTGACGTTAACGTTAACTTTTTTTGCAAAATGCGAAGCTTCTGCTCAAGTTTGTTGTCTTCAGCTGGTGGTAACATTACTTCGCAATCTGGTCTAATTGAACCATAAGTACTGCTGAGAGATATGTAACCGAAATTACAATTTAATTTTTAGCGTCATTTCAATATGAGACCAGTTTTCATATGTGATTTTTCATTATCGTTTGCATCAGTTATCGGAATTTAACTTTTAATAAGTTTTATACAGTTTAACCATCATCATCATCTTCTTCTTCCTTGTATCCCAGTTTAATTAGGGTCAGGATACGAATAGACTGTCTCAAATCCTCTCTGTCCTACATCATATCATCATCAATCCTCTATTTGAGACTTTGCCATTCGTTTAACTTTTTCTAGCAATTTCTGCAGCCTAGGCGCTCACGAACAGAATACCCTTTCTGACGTTGGTTAGAATCTTTGGTCGCCTTCAACGACACGTGCAGTCAAAGGTTGGTCAATTCTTCAAACAACCCGGACTCAATACGGAGGAATACAGTTTAATAACTACTGTATTTTTAAAAAATTAAGCAATTTATTTATTTTTACAACAAAACTTATTCTTTAAAAGACGATTCGTGTTTATTTGGAGACGCTATAGAGCAGTGTGATCGAAAATGACATATTTGCTTTAACATATATTTGATGTAATAACAAGTTATGTATAGAATTGGTGATCATATCAACCACATCCATAAAGCGGAGAGAGAGATTGAGAGAGAGATAATGAATGAGATAGAGAGAGGGGAAGGAAGAGAGAAAGAGATAGACTGAGAGAACAAGAAAGAGAGACAGAGAGAGAGAGAGAAGGATAGAGACAGAAGGAGAAAGAAAGAAAGGAAGAAATAACTAAATAAATAAAGAAATAGTGAGTAAATAGAGAAAGTAAAAATATTTCGAAAATACTTTAATGATAGACATATCAACTTAAAAGTTAAATGCTAAGCGTTAGTCCTATACACTTCTAGACGTCTCATAATACACACACACACACACACACACACACACACACACACACACACACACACACACACATATATATATATATATATATATACATGTATATATATATATATATATATATATATATATATATGTATACAGGTATATATACATATATATATATATATTCTAATATGACTATATATATACATGTATATAGATGTGTGGGTGGGTGTATCTAATAGTCTATATATTTACTAGATCTCATATATATATTATCTTATATATATAATATATATATATATACTAATATATATATATATATATATAGCTCTCTGTATGATGAAATCGGCTTAGACATTTCATGACTAAAGTCAGGCTTTCTTTGTCATTTATCATAACCTTTTTGTTATGGACATTTTAATTTAAGATTTCAATATTAAATTAAACATTTATATCAAATCAATTTCATTATCAGTGCTGCTATCTATAATACAATTCAGATTTTAAAACATATTCTCATTGGTGGTAGTTTTCACATTTTGATTAAAAATCTTGGATGTACATATATATCTTTGATATATGTATGTATGTATATATATATATATATATATATATATATATATATATATATATATCTTTCACACTCAAATTTGACCTTAAACAATCAGTCTGGCAGATATTGAGCGGAATTGAAGCCTGTTCATTAGATCAACTTTAGACAAGCGAGCAGAGAGATGAGCACAGCAGCGATCAATGAAGCACTCTGGAACTTGAGTGACACTGCTTTGGAGCGTCCTCCTGAAATAAAATTAAAATATATTAAATTACATAAAATTTAACTAAATTGCATTAAATTAAATTAAAGTTAGTTACATTAAAATAAGCTAAATTAAAATAAGTTAAATGAAAGTAGATTAAAATAAAATAAATTTAACTAAATCAAAATAAATATAATTTAATTTGATTTAACTTCATTTAATTGAAATTAATTTAATTAAATTAATTTTAATTGAAATAAATTTAATTTAATTTAATTTAAATCCTGAAATAAAAATTTGCTCTCGATAGCTCGGATTTCAAAAGGTTACAAATGAGGAAGTTTTTGGAGAGAGTTGGCACAGATAGGCATTTGATAAATGTGTTAAGGTATAGGAAGAAGAGTTGAATAAGTCACATTTTAATGGGGGAAGGTCTATTAAAAGAGGTCATAGAATGTAGAATGGAAGGAAATAGAGGCAGAGACAGGCCGATATTAGGAATGTTAGATGATTTAAAGATCCACTCTTATGTGGATATTAAGAGGAAGCGGAAGAGAGAGATGAACGGAGGCTTTATATACAATGGACCTGCCAGTAGGCAGTGCATTAAGAGAGAGAGAGATATACTGACATGAACATAATTCCCGTGGGTTCAATTCATGTCCGCGCTGATCTGAGAGTAAAATCGCGGATATTCACAAAACTGATAACACGAAAATGGCCTGAACTGCCTAACGATTTAAACATGTGATAATAATAGTGCTAAATATAAACATAGTTGATCATTTCACTATAATGCGTGTTTAATTATAAATTTATTAAATTTTAATAACTCTTCGTTATATCGATCACTAGATTGTATTAAATGACCCTAATTTATTTATTTCAAAATCGAAATAAAAATCATCCTGTGAATTAGTAAGACGTTTACAATTGTGCGAGTAGTTCTGAGATAGTTTACCGTTGTAGCTCTGATCGCAAATAGATGCAGGCAGCACATATACTCCACTATAATACTTATCCTTACATCCTGCCCTTGTCAAGCAGGACAACAATTCTACACCTGCTCTGCATCGACCAATCAAATACAATGACAATAAATCAGTCAATGAATGAATCAATCAACAAATTAATACATAAAGTAAATAAATATTCAATCAATATGTAATGAAGATATCATTCATTTGTTCAAAATCGTCCTTCCGAACGTCGGCTTATGAAATCTCAATCCATCTATCTATCCATCTTTCCAGCCATTTTTCCAACATCAACCCATTCATGCATTCGTCTCTTTTTATTTTTAAAAACTCAAATTCAGAACCTTAAATTCTTTATATATTAACGTTAAATTAATTTAAGAGGATCAATAATTGTTTTTATTTTATTTTAGCATTAATAGCAATTAATTTACTGAATTAAATAACTGCACAAAAGGCTGAAGATTATCATCACAGAGTTCTACTCGTATGTACAAAACTTTTCATTTTGTGAAAATATCAAAATCAGAGAGAGAGAGAGAGAGAGAGAAAAGAGAGAGATAAGGAGAGAGAGAGAGAGAGCAAGATAGAGAGAGATAGATAGAAAGAGCGAGAGAGAGTGAGACAGAGATAAGGGGACGTAGATAGACACACACAGACAGAGAGAGAATTATAGAGATAGAGAGAGAGACATACAGAGAGAGCGAGAGAGAGAGACAGAGAGAGAGAGAGAGAGTTAGGAAGAGAGAAACTACAAAAAAGACAGAGAGGTAAAGACAAAGGGAGAGAGATAATGAGACGTAGAGAGACAGGGAGAGAGAGAGTGAGAGAGACAGAGAGAGAGAGAAAGAGAGTGAGAAAGAGAGAGATAGAGAGACTCAAAGAGAGATAGAGAGATAGAGAGAGAAAGAAAGAATGAGACAGGGAGAGAAAAAGAAAGAAAATGAGAGAGAGAGAGAGTGTTAGTAGAAAAATAATTTTTGAAGTAAAATAACCAAGCACTAACGGATCACTTAAGTCATTGAGCTCGAGTATTGCAATAATTAGGATATAATTACAATTGTAAAAATAATAACACACATTATAGTAAAATGATCAACTATGTTGATATCTATCACTTATAATACCGCATGTTATATCCGTTAGGCAATTTAGTCCATTTTCCGTGTAGCCAGGCCAGTGAATGTCCGAGATTTTACTCTCAGATCAGCGCGGCTGGGATTCGAACCCCCGAGAGTTCGATTCATCTCAGGGTGTGTCGTTTAAAACTTCATGACGTTATCTACACCCTTAACCATTTTGCGCTATTGAGACATTCAACATGTCTCAATAGCGCAATGTAATTGTGTCCCCGTGTAGTGCTCGGGTGTGGTCGGAACCACTGCAGAATAGGGAAACCGCTAGCAAACTGTCGCGTTTACGTAAGAGGTGACTAAGGCAGGAACTGAGGAAGGCAGAGGAGATCCACCTCATCATGAATTTTTGTCTCCTAGATTAAATGACAGTCAATCCATTATATAACTGTGGATGGCAACTTGAAACCACCTCCGAAATAATATTATTATAAAGCTAAAGGCTACATAAAGGTGTAGATAAATCACAGCTATTTATGAAATATTAATCGATGGTGTGCTCTTTATGGAGCGTAAAGCAGTCTATGAGTAGGAGTATGTACATTGGACCTGCCACTTGGCAGAAAACTAGAGAGAGAGAGCGAGAAAGAAAGAGAGAATTTTAATTATTAAATTAAAATGCAGCATGAGATAAATTTGAAGCGCTACTAACAGGCATAAGTTCCTGTGGTCATTTGCCGAAGGATTGCTAATATTATTAAAGCTGAACAGGACTGACAGATACTTCGACGCACATGCTTCAGATTCTTCTTCTGAACATTCTGCTGCCACCTGCTGCAAGGGAGCTGTACAAGTGAATTCAATCATCATCTTTATCAATTGCCGTCATTATTATGAATTACCAATATCTTTATCAATTGCCGTCATTATTATGAATTACCAATATCTTTATCAATTACCAACATCGCCACTGGATGGAGCCAGTGGCGATGTTGGTAAGATACTCGACCGCGGATCAGTATGTGTGGGCTTCAAATCCTGGGCTCGCCCGTCACTTACATCGCTTTGGAGTGAGAAAACTGACGTTAACTAGCCTTTTATAATAGTATAAAACATGTACTAACTGTTTAATTGTACATGTATATGAAACTTCTCATTTTTGACTCACAATTAATCTTGAGTTGTTCATTAAAGATTAAATATCTGCCACAAAATTTTTATTTTCACAATGTCATGTCATGTGAAGATCCTGAGGATAGATCCAGTTCAAGTGATTGCGATTTAATATAGAGAGTGAAGTTGGTTTTAAATGATGCAGTTGATATTCGCCGATTCGAATTCGAATTATCATTTAAATATAGAATTAAATGATAGGTCATTTAAATATAGAATTTAAATGACCTATCATTTAAATATAAAAATTAAATTACCTATTATTTCTATCATTTTATAATTTGATAAATGACCTATAATTGACCTAAAGCTAATAATTCTTAAATATTTCAGTTTTGTTTAAGTCAATTTTGTAAGTCACTTACAAAGCATCACCATGACGACAATGAGACATGAAGCAGAGCTGAGGACAAGTCTTGAATTCATTCTGATTCTAAATATTAAGCGTCTGCAGCACAAAAATGATAAAAATAACTGTAAGTTTTTTAAGTAAATAGAACGAATAAAGAAGGCTGCAAAACATCAATTTGCAAAAGCAAAATTCCAAAGGTAGTCATAAAGATAAGGATAATGAAAACCTTGGCATGGACTAAACTATTATATGGATGTGAAACATGGATATTGGAGAAGGGAAAGTCAGGAAACTAGAAGCATTCGAATTATGGCTTCCGAGGAGAATTGAAAATATTAGCTGAACAGAAAAAGTTCAAAAGAAATACTTTTTGAATAGAATAAATGCATGTAGATAGGAAGCTGGTAAAAGCTAAAATGATTAAAGAATAACAATTAGATAGGACACATAGATACGACACAAAGGAGAGAGAGTCATATATATATATATATATATATATATATATATATAGAGAGAGAGAGAGAGAGAGAGAGAGAGAGAGAGAGAGAGAGAGATAGAGAGAGAGAGAGAGAGAGAAAGAGAAAGAGAGAGAAAAAAGAGAAAGAGAGAGAAAGAGGAAGGGAGGGAGGGTGGTAGAGAGGAAGAGAGAAGAAATGAGAAGGAATATTGCACTACCTGAAGTGTTCTTTCGTATACTGTCTAATGAATCTAATTTATTTGATCTTGATAGGCCAAAAATTAAACTAAAACCGATATTCTAAATCTACATTGAAATCTAAAGTTGTACTGAAGAGTCGTTAAACTGTTTGGCTTCTTTAAAGTTTGTCAACAATGAAATATATTTCTAACGTTATGTTAAGATAGTATTTCGTAGTGGTTGATGTCTTTGTGCCATTCTGACAGTGTTCCCACGTTTATATAGAGGCCTAACATTCTGCACGAAGGGCTTACCCGGTACATTTATTCATTATTGTAGATATTAACATGAGCTTGACATGATCTAATCTCGGCAGTTCCCAGATCCGGGTTCCCAGAGCCTTTACGCTCGTTTTGTTCTGCACGATAGCCCAAACTTTGCTTTACGCTTGAGTAGAAGATCCCTCTACCTAAAGGTTTTCTAAGTAAAGCCTGCACTTTTTGTCTGAATCATGCGTTTAATTTTCACGCTATATGAAAGTGCAATTTTGCTGAGAGTAAGCTAGATAGAGTACATTTATGTTTCTTTCTAACGGTTTTTTTATTTTTTTGTATCTGTACATTAATACAGTCTTTTGACAGTGGTCAGCTAGATAGTCTTATATGTGTACAGTCTTACTGTTATATGTATATAGTCTTCATTGGCGGCTGTTGTTCATGATTATGCGAACAATCTGATGCTATGTTTTATTTTCATTTACTTTTCTTATGTTTCTCAATTTTTGATTTGGTGTTAATGCATTTGGAGTTTGTGAGTTTGAATCAAAGGCTAAGAATTAACATATATTTCACAGTAAGGTTCAAGACACTGAGAAAATAGCAGATGTCTTCCCAAGACAGAATTGCTATTTTTAGTAACTCGAATAATAGTCACTCTTAAACATTTGCAGAGTTTAGAATATACACATACATGTACATCAACTGCATATATTGAACCCATCATTTATGATGCATACCAAGTAAGAAAAACCCATTGAATAGTAGGCCAAGGTCTAGGTGTGTAGGCCTAATAGAGCTATATGCGTAAGGCTGCATGAATAGGCTAGCAGCTATGCAATTGTATTACTATGTACTGCCGTGTAAATTGACACTTAATGTGTTTCATTTATTCTATGAAAAATATACTAAACGAGTATAAAGAGTGCGTATTGAGAACAAATAGATCAAATGTGAAAATTCTAATTTGTATTAGGCGGATATTCATTTTAAACACGACCATACAATACAAACCGAATTACATGTATACTAAATGGATCATGATAAAATGAACCTAATTGCTACTTTTATGAAATATTGATTAGATTAGATATAGGCCTATTACGACTTTTCATAAATGTATTACTAATACTTCCTATGTGTATCACGGTAATCTCAAATAGAACTCAGAGTAAGCAGATTAAAATAGAAGAGTGAGTAGAGAGATGAGCAAAGCAACGATCAATGGTGAACCCTTGATCATCGTTGATAGTCAGCAAGAGTTATCTCTTAAAAATAAACGAATTAAATGTTTCTAAACAATATTGGAAACCAAAGGCTTTACATGTATTGTATATATACATGTATATACATGTATATATATATATATATATATATATATATATATATATATATATATATATATATTTATGCATGTGTATATATACTGTATGTATAATGTATATATATATATTTACATATATATAATATATATATATATATATATATATATATATATATATTCATGTAAATATATTTATATACATGTGTATAAATATATATATATATATATATATATATATATATATATATATATATATATATATATATATATGTATATAAACTTTTCATTTGTCAACACTTGACAGGATGAATAGTAACAGAACATCATAAACATAAAATGTAGGATAAAAAATTAAACCACCATCAAAAATTAAACACGTATTATAGTCAATAATCAACTATGTTAATATCTATCACTTTTAAAATCACATGTTTAAACCGTTAGGCAATTTAGACCATTTTCCGAATAACCAGTCCAGTGAATGTCCGAGATTTTAGTCTCAAATCAGCGCAGTCGGGATTCGAACCCACGAGGGTTCAATTCACCTCAGGATTTGTCATTTCAAACTTCAAGGCGATACCCCTACGCTATTAAGACATTCATAATTGCATTCATAATTACATATATTACACAGATTTACAGTTAGCCTAATTGGATCCAAATACTCACTTCATACATTCTCTTATTGAGCGTAGGCCTACATCTACTTTATTATCCGTCATCGTCGGATAGGAGTAAAATAGAAAACAAACAAAACAAAAATCCCATAATATTAATAGTAAAACAAAAAGTCAACATTGCACATAATAGTAGGCAATTCAACATAGACATGTAATTGAAAAAAATAGTCACACCGACTTGAAACAGACTTAAATAAGAAGTGCAGAGTTTGACAGTAGGATATATTGTTTGATAACATAGTAGAGTAACTAAGTGGCAAATTAAATGTCTTGCACAGATTGTCAAAGTTAGCGATAATATACCGAATTGTAATATGTTTTAGAACAACTTTACTGGGCAACAAGCAGTTCTTTCTTAAAAATGTTATTTTCTAACTTTACCCTAATAGGCTATGTCTGAAATATAATTTTCCTAGACCCGTCATAATAGGTTTACCAGATTCCCATCTATTATAATGAAAGATTGATCTAAAAGCGTCATTCCAAGCTACATTTAAGTCAAGAATCTGATCTTTTCTCATATCAATACTAGCAGTAGCAAAAGATAATGTGGGCAAGCAGTGGGTTTCAAGAAGGTATAATCTAGTGAGATCATTCATATTTAAAGATTTACATATATGATCTATACTATATATATATATATATATATATATATATATATATTTATTTATTTATTTATTTTTATTTACAAATTTCGATTTTGCATAGCAAAAACACTATGTAATGTAATTAGATTGCACATAATTGCAAAATCAGGGTTAACCCAAGGCACTAGGCACTTATAGGGACCCACATCAAGTCACATATACATATATACATACATACACATATATACATACAGTACATATACACACATATATACACATAGTCTTTTGTTGGCGCATCAATTGCAGCCGGCGTGACTAATAGATAACAAGACCAACAAGGTCATTAAGAGCACGATCTGATAGTTCTAACTTGACACTCAGCAGCAGGTGCTCGATTTATCTGTGATATGGGATGTTCTGACAATAATGCCTTGATTCAAAAACAAGTAGGCCTACATATTTTCACAAACTCTATGACGTGATAGGACATGCTCGAAGATATATTTGAGTACTTGTCCTATCAATTCAGTTTTGAATCCAGTATTAAAGATTATAGCTCTTAAAGTAGGTTAAATTTGCCTTGATCCATCAATTTTTATGCGCTATTTTATAATATTTCAATTTCATTTTAATTTTATTTGTTATATTTCTGCAAGCATCGGTTGAATTAATGATTTATGTTATTTATTGTATTGTTGCAATCTGCGGTTTGTCAGATAGATGATTGAAATTAAGGAATAGATTATTTTAACGCGTGAAACCGTACAACATGTGAATCATATTATCAAAAGATACTAGTGCATCATTTCTATCTCTCTCACACTCTCTCTCTCCCTTTCTTCCTCGGTCTCTCCCATCTCACTCATTCTCTCTCTCTCTCTATCTCTCTCTCTCTCTATCTCTCTCTCTCTCTATCTCTCTCTCTCTCTATCTCTCTCTCTCTCTCTCCATCTCTCTCGCAGTGCATTACCTGAAAGGAAACAATTTACTGTGGTCGACGATAGCAAATCTAATGTTCTACCAATTAACACTGGAGTCCCACTGGGCTAGATTCTAGGACCACTGCTATTTATACTTTATGTCAATCACATTTATTGTGCAAGTAGGCCTACTTATAGTGTCATTAAACTTTACGCTGATGATTCAAATTTATGTATCAAACATAACAATATTGGTGATATATTTTTCGATGATAATCTATCATGCTCTCAAATTAGTATCTGATTCAAAATCAATAAGTGAACTGCTCCAAATCGACTTAGATATAGATCTATGTTTTATTTCACCTCACAAAAGAAGAAGAAGATCTTATACATGCAAATAAAGTGCTTATAAACCTAGATAATAATTTCATTAATAGGGTAACGATTACTAAATTTTTAGGACTATTAATGGACTAACATTTAACCTTTGGTGATCATATAAAATCTTTAATCTGTAAAATAAATAGCCTAAATGGTATACTGTTTAATCGTAGAGAGTATATTCCGCATAAATGTCGCAGGAACATTTGTCCATTCTTTGTGCAATCTAGGTTAGGCTACGTTATGGAATTAAGTGTATGCCTAAACAACTAAATAATTTCTGTAGCCTTTGCATGTTGCCTGTAATCGAATTTTAAAAACTTTTCAAAATAAACATGAATTTCATAATGTGTGCAAATTTACTAGAGATGGGAATCGAACCGAACTGAACGCAAAAATCAGGCTTTTTGACAGAATCGAACCGAACCCGAACCCAGACTCTGGCCGAACCGAACCGAACCCGAACCCAGACTCTGACCGAACCCGAACCAACCCGAACCCTGTCTTCTTCCAAACCGATCTGAACCAAAATCTTGAAGTTCATTTCTCCTTCGCCAGCCTGACATTAAATAAAGATAGTAAAAACAATACAAATATATATTAGTTTTTGCATTTACATGTCTTGCAATATCCAACAGCATATATTCAGATAAGGCCGGTTCCGACACAAATTTAATAATTGATAACAGATAGCGTTACAAAGGAATGATAGCGTTACAAAGGAATGATAGCGTTACAAAGGAATGATAGCGTTACAAAGGAATGATAGCGTTACAAAGGAATGATAGCGTTACAAAGGAATGATAGCGTTACAAAGGAATGATAGCGTTACAAAGGAATGATAGCGTTACAAAGGAATGATAGCGTTACAAAGGAATGATAGCGTTACAAAGGAATGATAGCGTTACAAAGGAATGATAGCGTTACAAAGGAATGATATCGTTACAAAGGAATGATAGCGTTACAAAGGAATGATAGCGATGCAAAGGAATGATAGCGATGCAAAGGAATGATAGCAGGAAGTGAGACTGGTCTACAGAAGATAATGGATAATCTGAAATATATGGCATTGAAATATGGAATGAAGATTAACATTAAAGAGATAAAAGTAGTGAGAGTATCCCAGAATAGAGGTGAAGTCAATATTATAATAAATGTTACAAAATTGTAACCGATAAGGAGTTTCAAATATTTAAGTCATGTCATAACAGATGATGGAAGTGTGAGACTGAAATATATAGTAGGATTGCACAAGCAAAATAAACTTTTTATAATAGGAAACTTTTAACAGAAATCCTAAAGAAAGACAGTAAGATAAAGACAGCGAAAACCTTGGTTTGGACCACGCTACTATATGGATCTGAAACATGGACATCAGGGAAAGAAAATCTCAGTAAATTAGAGGAATTGAAGATATGGATATGGAGAAGAATGGAAAGGATTAGCTGGACTCAAAAGGTTACAAGTGAGGAAGTTCTGAAGAGAGTTGGTAAAGACAGACAGTTGACAAATGTATTAAGATATAAGAAGAAGAGTTGGATAGGACTCATTCTTAGAAGGGAAAGTCTATTAAAAAAGGTCATAGAAGGCAGAATTGAAGGAAAAAGAGGCAGAGGCAGACCAAGATTATCAATGTCAGATGATTTTAAGATACACTCATATGTGGACATGAAGAGGAAAGCGGAAGACCGAGAAAAGTGGAGGCTTTATATACCATGGACCTGTAATAGGCAGTGCACTAAGAGAGAGAGAGGGAGGGAGAGAGAGAGCATTACAAAAATCACTGGTATTTTAGACACTTATAGTTTATTACTGGTTCAGTTGATAGCAAAAGGTATATACTATGATCATTTTTCTATGGAAGTACATGTGCTTACCAAATCGTCCATATTTCATATTTTATGCTAATAAATTGCATTGGAGTGGTGTAGGACAGAGAGGATTTGAAACAGTCTATTTGTATCTTGACCCTGGTCAAATTTTGATTCAGGGGAGAATGATGATGATGATGTACTATATATTGTAGATAGGCATAATGAAATAATTCATTATTGTTAGCACTTCTTTTCCACTTACTTAGCACTATGCGGAACTTTGGTTCCTTGCATTTTGTCCTGGAGCATAAATACAGGCATTAGAACAACCGAAAACTGCTAGTGTTTCGGAGGGAGAATATTCACCAACTATGGAAGGCAAAGGGAATCTACATTAAAGTCATATATTCACGGTATAAAATTGCGTTAAGGTTTAATTGTTGTTATGGACCCACGTTTTGGTCAATTGACAGTTCTGTGATGAGATTGAAAGTAGGAGGTGTGTAGAATATGTGCCCTGAATCTTTTAATTGTCTGAATGACGGAGAGAGTGTAGAATTATACTTACTATATAACTCAACAACATTTTATATTTTTGCATTTCATTTTTTCTGTTTTTAGTTGCTTTCAATTATTTAATTGTATTTGTAGTTTTTGGGCCTATGTGTTGCTTTCAGAACTGTTGCAATTAATATCTCGATATATGTATAGTATGCGCGTATACAACACAATATTTGAATTATCTAATTCGGGCACTGTACTTTTTATAATAAAATATTAATCATAAAGTACTTCGTTAGCCATATATGTATGTAGGTTTAGGCTAGAGCCAGTGGCAATGTCGACACGCACGCACACACACACACAAGCACACAAACACACACACACACACACACACACACACACACACACACACACATATATATATATATATATATATATATATATACATATATATATATATAGATATATATATATCTATATAATATATATATATATATATATATATATATATATATATATATATATATATAGTTTGTGAGGACATTCTGTAAAAACATGACATTTTGGAAAATCAATTGTATATCCAATTCAACCAAAAGATACTCTATAATGATTCGAATATGCAGTACGTCAAATGCATATTATTCCTACTCAATGTCTGGTTGGTTCGAAAACAAGCAATTTCATAAACCCAACATTGATACTAATTCAGTTGGGTTTTTACACTCAAAATTTGAAATTACTCTTAAATTAAAACAAATATACTGATGTGGGTGCATATTCTTTTCTTTAACATTTCATATGATCACCAGACAAGTCAGGTTTGGATCATTTTCTTTCTATTCAGTACATTTTTTTCATATCGTTTAGGGTGAATCGATTTGTTGTGACATGTGACTAGAGGAAGTACTTTAAATAGCCTTGTATGAGAAAACGGACGTTAAACATATATTATATTATTATTACATGAAAAACTTTTAATCACTACCTTTATTTGAGAAGATACCGGACGAAGCCAGTGTTAAGCAAGTCTGTGTAAACAATGAACATAACAAGCTTAGTATCGTATTGTGCACGCATCTGTCAAGCTTCACATACTACATAGTTTTTTTGTAAAACCCTATTACAAATTTCCGAAAACGGTAAAAAATTCCTAAGGCTAAAACTCGTGGTGTCTGCTTCCTGGTCTACACCAAAACCTTTTGTCGTATATTAAGCTTCTTTTGCATATTTGTAGCTAAATTCGGTATCTCACAAAAGGTTTCTTTTCTATTGATTTCTCTTCGGATTTCCCTAATGCTCATGTAAAGAACACGTAATTCTATTCTACGACAAACTTACTTCTATTGAAGCCATGGAGGTTTATTGTTTGCTATTCATGATGTCTTTTTCTGTTTTTGTCAAAAACTTAGTTATGAGAATAGATTAAAATTCGTAGGATTAACCTCTTTAAGTGAAAGAAGAACTAGAGGAGATTTAATAGAAGTTTTTAAGATACTCAAAGGCTTCAGCAAAGTTAACCATAGTATTTGGTTCAATTTATCAAATAAAAGAAACACAAGGGGATATATTTATATACTTAGTAAATTTAGAAGTAGACTAGATTTAAGGAAATTTTTCTGTAGTCAGAGAGTTATAAATACTTGGAATAGTTTGCCAAGCGAAATTGTGGAAGCAGAGTCAGTGAATGCTATTAAAAATAAATATGATAAACATAAGAACATGTAAATTAGATGCTAATTACAGGTTCAGGGTTATACATAGGCTAGGCCTATGTATAAATTTGGCATGTTGACATTAAGTCTGTATGATTTGATTAATACTAAATGGTTTTAGTTAAGAGCCTGACGAGTCTTAAACAAGCATGTAATTGCTCCCTGACTCTGTAATGTTATGTTATGTTACGTCTGTGGCTTGAAAGTCTATTTTAAGTACAGTCACTTGAATATTTCAGCGAAACTTTTAACTGCAAATATAACAGACGATGCTATTGAAAATGCCATCGTTAGGCTAATAATAACATTAAGCCTAGTGCACGTACGTGTATCTTCCATATTATTCTTACGAAATGTAGGTTTTTTTAAAATTCCTGTTACAAATTTCAGGAAACAATTTTGTATGCCGTTGTATTTAATTACAGACGCCGTTTTAAGGTAAACAAGATTTGTAAGTTTATTCTTAGTCATAGGCTTATGATAAACCAGTTGGTTAAGCAAAAGCAAAAGCTAAGAAAAACAGATACTTAACTATAATTGGTCGGCTTCGTTCGAAGCAAAACAATCTTTTTCTTGTAAAGTAAGCGAAATGTTTGCCTTTGCGATTGTTTTCCACGTAATAATTAGTAAAACTGTATCAAATTATTTACACAGTCTAGAAAAAGGTTAACTCTTTGACAGGTCTGTGATTTTTAATAGGGATTGGCTCCAGAAAAAAATAATAGTAGGCCTAACACAGACTATCATTGATCATCAATTTTAATATCGTTTAACTGGTCGGGTTGAATGCTATTAATGACTATGTTTAATAGAGGAAATTACGAAAACGAAAATTGATTTCTACGATGTTAGTGCCTTGTAAAAGTGAATGCCTTTTGATTAGCACTCATTTGCAATGAAGTAAAATCGATAGTAACTCTGCTCATTTTCAAAATATTACTCTTACACCTTCTCGATCCGCCAATAATCTCGGAGTCATATTGATGAAAACTTTGACTTTAAATCTCATATCTCTTCCGTTTGATTCCGAAGGATCTACAAGATTGTTTGTCATGCATATCCCTCATCGAAAATTAAGGTTGAAAGAAAATTTCCCTTTTCTATCATTTCAACAGTCTATAGGAGAAGGATTAGGCAGCCATGGAAAGAGTCTAAGGTACAAAAATAAGATGTCCTACATCCACGCTCACATAACTCTTTATGGAATGTTCTGCCAAATGTAAGATTCAAGATTTCAATTCATAAGCACCTTTCTCATTATTTGCAGAATCCCTCAAGAATATTGGTAATGTAATAATTATTACCGTAATAATATTAATATTGGATGATTTAAAGATCCACTCGTATGTGAATATTGAGAGGAAAACAGAAAACAGAGAAGAGAGGAGACGTTATATACCATGGACCTGCCAGTGACAGTGCATTGAGAGTGAGAACGCAGTCTGAACGCATTAGATCCGTGCTGGATTAACTAATAATTTATTTTCTCTCTCTCTCTCTCTCTCTAGTGTTATGCCAAGTAGCAGGTCCAAGGTAATTATTCATATCCCGAGTCTGCATTCGCGTTCCATATAGAGCACTCCATTGATCTAAGGATATCAGAGACACGTTTAGATTTATCCTTCAAGCAGTGGGTATAATAACAATATTTCCCTAATTAGTTTTAGCTTTATCCAACGATTCGTGCTAGCTATTCCACACAGGTTTTTTAATGTTGCCCCATAGAGAGCGAGAATCATGTTTATTAAATCAAAACACAACATATACCATAAAAGACACATACTAACATACGGAAATGGTCAAATTGAATATAGTGCAAAATAGTAATAGAAAATAAATTTAAAGAAAGGAAATAAAACATCAATAAAACAAATCAACGCTGAGACAGAAACTGTATGGGATAACAATGTTTTACTAACTAGGCTATTTATTCATGATTATTAGATATGCTTTCTGTGGTGGTCAGCTAGATAGTACACCGAGTTTTGGCACAGGATTATATTACTTACGGCTTATTTTGTTGAGATTTAAATTTTTGAAATGATTTACCTCTTAACATATGTATATTAATTTATGTCTATGTGTTGTGAAATTTGGCCTATTTTGTTTAGATTTAAATTTTTGATATGATTTACCTCTTTGACAAATGTATATAAATTTATGTCTATGTGTTGTGATTTGTGGTTGCTTCGACTAAAAGGCATCGCCCCTTTCCCGTACACCGATAAATTTATTGCTGTAAAAATGCTATTACTTTACCAAGCAAATTGTTGCCTTCAACTTATTGTAATGTGATTCTACATTATGGCGAAATCTAACCCATACGAAAATCAATGATTCTCCAATCAAACCTCAACCGAGCTTCATATTTTCCTCTATTGGCTTTCAGTTCTTGATAGTTTAAGTTTTAACTTAGTTTATGTGCGAGCGGCTATTTAACTAATTGGAGTCAAATTTCGAATGAATTTCAAACTTTGTAATATTGCATACTTCTCCTTCAGAGATTCAGAAGAAGAAGAAATGTTTTATTATTACGCAAAGTTTCATAAAATTCACAGAGTAATCGCATCAATGAACGTGTGACAAATAAAATTAAATAAGCATTATCAAAACCTTAGTCATAAGTGCAATACGTCCTGCAAGTGCAAAATAAAACAACAAAAAATTTGCATAAGAAATAAGTAAAAAACTAGGCCATCAAAGAGGACGCAAGGCGTCCTATCCGGTTGAACACCCAGTTTTCACTCCAGTATAGTTTTTCGGCAAAGGACTCTGAGAGAGCCCAAATCATTTTCAAGTAATTATACACAACCATTTTAGAATCAAATTGCTTTATAGTGAAACTCTAAAGACTTTGTAAATAATTTGATGCAGTTTTAGTAACTAAACCGAGGAGAAAAATCTCAAAGACAAAACCTTTAGCTTACTTTACAATAAGAAATTGTTTTGCTTCGAATGAAGCCGACCAATATCTGTTTGGCTTTCGCTTTTGTTTAGGTTTAACCAATTGGTGTGCCATAACAATCTAACCTTGGCTATAGATACTTGCTACGCTATACAATTTTATGCGCAAAACTATTGCTTATCAACAAGAGCGATAAGCCAGAACCACAGAGAAATTACGAGAGAGAGAGCGCTACAAAATAGATAGATAAATATACTATAGAGTAAGAAATTGAGAGGTATGAAGTCTTCACTGTATTTTAATTTAATATTTTAAAATTGAGAAACTATATGAATGAGAAGCAAATATACGAAATAAAATGAATAATTAAATATTGAATTCGATAGAATAACTAGATTTCTCACATGTATATTCTCCAAAACTCCGTTTACCAGATTTATTTTTAAAGCTCAATAATACATATATTTTTATTTTATTTAATCGATTTATCACAAAATACAGAACAAGAATTTAGACAGAGACGCAAGGTACATTATAAAATGGCATGCATGTGCGAAACGGTAAAAAGACTAAAAGCTTAGCGATTAAATATTCCGTAATTATTTTAAAATAAATTTATCAGTAATGATTAAATATTTGTCTTTAAAAAGTTGAAACAATATAATAAAACCTAGATTACAACATCGGCATAAAAGAAATCAGATTTACATAATCAAATGTATGGCTATGAAGAAGATTAAAGCAAAATGATCATATCATGCGCCTTATATTTTTCAATTATGCTATTTGTCAATAATATTTTCAATAGTATACTAATGAATGAAACCTTTCGATACGTGAATAATAAAGTTTCACTGGCTCTAGGCAGTGGAGACGTCGGTAAGATAATTCAGCCGCGGATCAGTATGTAAAGGGTTCAAATCCTGGGTTCACCTGTCGTTGGCATCGTTTTCGAATGAGGCAACTGAGAGTGCAATTATATGTTATCTTTAAAAAGCACTAGATTTTCACTAAAATAACACGCATGAGTAGGCCTAATGCTAAAACTGAATAAATCAATACTGAAATTACACTTACAAATCAGTTTACAAAATCGCAGAGCTTTTAAAAGTCGTTGCTTTTCTTGAATAAAATATATAAAGCATGTACGGAATACTCGAATTCGAACTAGGAAAAGCCACAAACGATAATTTTTACTAATTGGTGAAAATAAAGAACTAGGCGAAGAGACAATTATTTACTAATTAAAGTTTCAATTTCAGACGAGAAAGTATATGTATTACCTATCACCTGTCACTCCAACGGATACCCTTCATAATTTAACTGCATTCTTCACAGCTATAGTGTGCAGTATCCTCTATAATTATATTTTTCTGTCTCTTCTATTTGTTTGTTATTTTTATTAATATATTTTTATCTATTCTGCATTTCTGTACATCTATGCGCAAATACGCGCACAATACGCGTATTTCTTTATTTTCAATACAAGCGCATTTTGATGTTTTAACATACGCGTTTGTTCGAACTTTGCATTATATCTTGTGCTTATTTTATCGTAGTCGTTTTATCGAAGTTTTCATTGGCAAATTTCGCAGTCAGATATATATATATATATATATATATATATATATATATATATATATATATATATATATATATATATATATATATATGTATGTGTGTGTGTGTCTATTTCAGCATTTATTTATTTGAGCTCTGACCTGAGGTTGAACCCTTTTGCAGTCAAATCTAACCAATTGCATTCCCATTGTTTACATTATATCTACTAGTTTAATTAATAGTTGTCAAATAGACTCTGTTTTTCTTGACTTTTCAAAGGCTTTCGATTCCATTAGCCACAGTAAGTTACTATATAAACTGCTAGCCTATGGTGTGTCCGGTACTCTATTAAATTGGCTTTCGTCCTTTTTAATTGGCAGACTGCAGACTGTCAGAATAGGTAAATGCTATTCGGACTGGTCTACTGTTCACAGCGGCGTTCCTCAAGGCAGTGTACTGGGGCCCATCCTACTCATTATCTATATAAATGATTTAAGCTCCTTTTGTCCTGAACTTTCCTCTATATTCTTATTTGCTGATGATGCAAAGTGTTTCTCGCCCATAAATTCTTTCTCTGATTGAGGACTCTTCCAAAAGTCTCTCGATTGTATCTCTCGTTGGTCTAGCCTTTGGCAGCTTAGACTCGCTGTAGAAAAGTGTGTGGTTATCTCCTACTCTTTCCAAAAAAGCGCACCTTTTAACTTGAAATATAATCTAAATTATGTTCCCTTATCTATATCTAAAGAGGTGACGGACCTGGGAGTAAGGTTTACACGAGATTTATCGTTCTCTACTCATATAAAAGATATTTGCAATAAAGCCAGAAAAAGGGCTTCAATAATCTTACACTGCTTCAGGTCTAAAAACCAGGTCACATTGTTTAGAGCGTTCACAGTTTTTGTGCGTCCAATTCTCGATTACTGTTCAAGCCTTTGGTCCCCTTACAGAAAATGTGATATTGTCCTGATTGAATCAATCCAGAGACGATTCACGAAACGACTTAGCGGTATGATGAGACTGCAGTATAAGGAGAGATTAAAATTGTTGGCTACTGAATCGCTAGAACAGCGAAGACTTAAATTTGACTTATGCATGTATTATAAAATCATCTCTGGATTGGTTGACCTACCTTTAGAAGAGATTTTGTTTTAAAAAAGGCGTTGCCAGAAATAATGGTTTAAGTTTATTTCTGAATAAATTTCATTTCAATGCTGAAAGGTACTATTTCAAAAACCGATGCATTGATTGTTGAAATTCACTACAACCAAACATTGTAAACGCATCTAACCTATACTCTTTTAAAAAGAGTTTGGACGGTATCGACCTTAGCAAATATTTGAAAAGTTAAGGAACTACATTAAAAGCATTAATTTCGATATCTGTAAAGATTTTCTTCATATAACAATTTTTTTATATTCAAAGTAAACTATTGCTTTTACCAATTTTTAATATTGCCATTTATGACATCTGCGTGTAAAGTAATCTATTTTACTTAAATTAAGTGCCTACATTTTCACGTTTATGAGGTTCACTTGTGCAATATCCTAATCATTTTAATATTTGAACTTGCTAAATACACCTTTGTGTATATTTAATATGATTACTACCTTCTGCTTTTAATTCGGAATATGTAAGTGCCACTTGTGGCCTTTATCTCCGATCATGCGCTGATGCTGTTTGTGTATAATTGTAAAGTCTATGTTTGTGACGTGCGTATGATAAATAAATAAAATTACTAAATGAAGTCCCGTTGCTAGTTATTTTGTGTGTAGATTTTATCCCAATTGCCCTTTTATTATTTAGCCTCAAATTGAATCTGTAATTCTTTGCATTTCGAACCTTACAATGGAATTTAACCCAGGTCTACCGATCAAAGTAGAAGAGCGAGTAGAGAGATGAGCACAGCAGTGATCAATGAGGAACCCTTGATACTCTGTACACCACCTGAAGAACGCTGACCTGAGGTTGAACCCTTGAACATCTGTGTCACATCTGAAGATCTCTGACCTGAGGTTGAACCATTGATTATCTGTACCACACCTGAAGAGCTCTGACCTGTGGTTGAACCCTTTATTATATGTGCCACAACTGAAGAACGCTGACCTGTGGTTGAACCCCTGATTATCTGTGCCACACCTGAAGAGCTCTGACCTGTGGTTGAACCATTGTTCATCTGTGCACCTCCTGAAGAACGCTGACCTGTGGTTGAGCCATTGATCATTGTGCCACACCTGAAGAGCTCTGACCTGTGGTTGAACCCATGGTCGTCTCTTCCACTAATAAAAAGATCACAGAAAAAATAATGCACATTTTGAACGTAACGGCTCGTAGAGAGTTTAAAACAATCGCCAAATAGACAGACATAAGGTGTTTAATCTAGAGATAATTTCAAAGACTTTCTGAGAAAATATATGAAATTATATTTTTCACTGCGGATAATTTAAAGTGCCGTATGTTGATAAATCAAATCAGTCACATGAAATAGCAAAACCTAACCACAATACTAGTCATCCATGCCAATATCGAGCACCATTGAGGTAAATAAATGCCGGTTCACATGCATTGGTTATCTAAGGCGCGAAATATATGTAAAAACAGAGAGTTAAGAATAGAATTTAAAATACTGTGAGATTAATTTTTATTACAACCATGTATGAATGAAAGTTATATACCCATTCGTCGTGATTTAAATATGCAACGAAATAAATAAATGATAACGGTTTAACTTCCGTGTCCTAATCCAAGGATGATGTCACGGACGTCAAACAAAATTCGAACACAATATAATATAATAATCTTGATTTTCTAAGAATTTAGCAATTTGAGAAAATATTTAGCGTCTTGAGAATGGATATATAATTTCTTCAAAACTTTTATCTATACTTATTGCATCAATCGTTACTAATATCAATAGGTGAGCATGATCAGTGTATTAGCAATTAATAGCGACAAATTTTTTTCAGAAATTGGGAAGATGATGTGAAATATTGATGTTTCAAGAGAATATCAGGCCTGTTGATTTACATATAGAATAACATTACTTTAAGTAAATCATCAAGTAATTTACTTCTAGACTAACATTCCTTCAAGTAAATCATCAAATGATTTACTTATAGGATAAATTTCCTTCATGTAGCTCATGAAGTATTTACCTATAGAAGATTTTAAATTTTTAATTAAATTGTCAAATATTTATTTTAACGATTAGCTAGTGCTCATATATTTATACTACAGCATCACTCCAAATGTTTGAATCGGTTTATGCTAGTTGTGGTCAATTATAGCATTAAATAACTAAAGTATGCAGTACAAGTAATTTCACACTAGTGTTGAAATATAATTTAATTGCCATACATTCGCGTGACAATACTCGATTAATATTTATTAGTTCAATATGTTTAACATCAAGGAATCCTGGTACGCGTCAACAAGCGTGCACATACTTTAATTTTGCAATACTAGATTTTATATTATGTTAAAATTCAGAATACCTGAAGACCATGACTTGAAAGGCAATAAAACGATTTGATAATGAATTAAATAAAGAGCAGAAAATATTTGCCCTACATATATAAATGCATTTAGGCTGATGCCAGAAAAATTAGATGACTGTATGGACACCATAGAAAAAAGATAAAAGTGTAGACCTAATACATCTAAACCATGTATCTAAAACAAAAACATTATATTCTTTAATAATATTAATATAGTGTTAATCCAAGACCAATTACATCAATTCCACGAGTATAATTATTAATATATGCAAAGTTAAAATTTACATTTAGATAATCTGTCAAAAAGTAGGCTAGGGCCTAATTTCCTACAATTGAAAATGGGGCTACTATATCAAAGGCATTCGTAAAGTCGAAATATCCACAGAGAGATCAGTGCGATCACAAAGAAATTCGTGAAATTCTGCGATCCCCCATGTCGAGGAATAATCAACCATTATTAACACTTTGTGTTTTTGTCAATTTGCTGTTTCAATACGCTCAGAAATTTGCTGTCACTCTCCATTATGAGAATGCATAACATGAACCAGTTAATCCAGTTAAAAAAGTTATATCTGAGAGTTTTAATGACTATTTTATTGGAATAGGAAAATCCCTAAATCTAAAAAGTCCTTTTATGATTTCATTTCAGACAAAAGTAAAATCTCCAACACATGTGCTCTCTATCTAACCGATCAATATGAAATCGTTAACATAGTCCAATCTATAAAAATATCTCGAGTGCAGGTTTTGATGAGGTATCGTCTATTCTTCTAAAAAATATTATCTATTACTTAGCCAAACCTTTAGCAATTGTACTAAATTTATGTATTATGAATGCTACATTTTCGAGTAAAATGAAAATTGCCAAAGTATGTCCGATTCATAAGTCAGGTCCTAGTAACGAAATCTCAAATTATAGACCAATCAGTCTTTTACCTTGCTTCTCTAAAATATTTGAGAAAATTATTGCCAATAGAATGCTCTCTTTTATTGACCATCACAAAATCGTTACTTCAGCCTTTACTACATGGATTTAGGAAAGAGCACTCTACATATATGGCCCTATTAAACATGCATGATAGGGTGTCTAAAGCTATTGACAATAAAGAATAATATTTGTTTAGGTATTTTCATAGATCTCTCAAAAGCTTTTGACACTTTAAACCATGAAATATTACTTAAAAAACTAGAAATGTATGGTTTTAGGTGAGTATTTAATACACTTCTAAAAAGTTACTTAACCAATAGACAGCAACATGTGGTATATAATAATTCAGAATCAAATTATAGAACTATTCAATGTGGTTTCCCTCAAGGTTCAATATTGGGACCTTTGTTGTTTCTGATTTATGTCAATGACATATCCGAGATTAGCAAAATTTTTACCTTCATATTTTCTGCAAATGATACAAATATTATCTGCACAAATCCTGATATTTTGAAGCTAATGAATTCAACTAATACTGAACTCCTAACACTCTCTGACTGGTTTAAAGCGAATAGATTATCCCTAAGTATACAAAAAAACGATTATATGCTATTTGGGTATAAATACAAATATAACAATCATTCTGAAAATTTTCATATATACAGAGATGATATCAACATTGCTAGAATAGATAAGACTAAATTTTTGGGAGTGATTCTTGATGAAACATTATCATGGCAATATCATATTCCTTATACTGCACAAAAATTAGCCAAATCCATTGGATTACTCCATCGAGTTAAAACTAAGTTACCTAAACATTGTATGTTAAATTTATACTACAGTCTAATATATCCGCATCTAATTTATTGTAATATTGTTTGGGGGAACGCTTCTAAAACCTTGCTCAACGAATTGATAGTACTCCAAAAACGAGCAATTAGAATAATTCAACATGCAGAGTTTCGTAGTCATACCAACAATATATTTAAAGAACTTAACATTTTAAAGTTAAGTGATATTCATAAACATTGCTGTTGCGTATTTCTGTATAAGCTTATTCATAATGATATGCCTTCATGTTACAACTATTCGTTGCTATTAAATAATATTGTAAATTCTGTTTATAAATTCGCCAACTTTCGGAATTTACTATACTATCGTTCAGAACCTTCTGTCGCGAAAAGTATGTCGCTGTACAAGGCTCTAGATACTGGCTATCTCTTCCACCTAATTTACGATCATCTCGTTCCGTTAACTGTTTCAATATTAATCTTCGTCAGTACTTATTAAATAGTTATTAATGATACTGATCTTAAATGTATAATTATGCCTACCTATTATCACTAATTTTCTTTATTTTGAATTTCTTTATTTCAATTCTTTAATTTCTACTTTATATTTTCGTTTTAAGTTCACCATGGTTCACATTTAAATTTGTGCTCACTTATTGCATTTACTTGTTTGTTTGCATTGCTTGTGAACTGTATAGGGTTGAATGATCCTTTTTGGTGATCTAAATAAATAAATAAAATAAAAATCCCGTTGCACCATATATCAGTAATTCCCTAGACTAACTAGTGTAATTATATATTATTTTTACACAACATTATAAGTTCACTTGGCAAAACAGGAAATACTGTATGAATAAACATAAACATATATAAGTTTACATATATATATATATATATATATATATATATATATATATATATATATATATATATATGTGTGTGTGTGTATATATATATATATATATATATATGACCAAAAGTTTAGCACCGATGAGCATTATTCACTTAAAATTTGTATAATGTGACTTAGTAACAATATTTCCCCAAGTGAAAATCGGTCAATCACTAGAAACATGATGCTGGGCTGTCACTTGTTACTAAATACATTTGTTTGATTAATACAACGATTATTTGCTTGAGTGATTAGTGTCAGTCATGACACACCCTCTGTGAACCAGGCAAGGTAAATATTCCAGTTTGCAGACGTCCAGCCAGAGCCTGTTCAAGCGTAGCCGTAGACTCCAGTAGTGACAGTCAAGTAACTTGTTGGTTGTTAGGAAGTTAATGTCTGTTACGTAACTGAACTCTGGTCCACTATTTGACACTTACGCCCTCCTTTGTCAGCCCAGCTTATATATGTATCTCTCTCCTACTGGTCATTTGATAAATCGACTTGAATAGTTCACAGTGTAGGAGAGGAGTTAAGCCATTTATTGAATTATCACTAGAATTCCATTGTAGTAGCAAAACAACTTAGTTTTTGACATTTTGCATACAATATTATACTCATAAGGTAATAGATTTGAAATTGTATCAGCACAATGGGAAAATCCAAAGAAACTTCTCCTACAAAGCGTGCACAAATTGCGGTACTGCGTGAGCTGAACATGTCTCATAGTGAGATAGCTAGACGTTTACACATAGCCAAGTCGAGAGTGACTCGAGCTATAACGAGAATGAATGAATTGAAGGGATATATGTCTCGCAGAAGTTCTGGACGTCCGCGCATCACCTCGCCTCGCACTGACAGTCCGACGTGTTGCTACAGCGCATCCAACGTGGTCATCAGCGCAAATTGCTTCTCAGACACGATCAGCAGTAAGTGGCAGCACTGTGAGAAGACGTCTTCTAACTGAATTCAACCTACCATTGCGACGCCCAGCAAGGAAACCTCGCCTGACCGCCAAGAATATCAAGGATCGCCTGAGGTTCTGTAGAATCTACCGTCACTGGACCTGCGATAATTGGATGAAAGTTCTCTTTTCGGATATATCAACGCTCTCGCAGTTCAGATCCTACATCAGACACCTGCGGTGCCCAGCAAATCAACGGTATAACACCCGCTATGTTATACCGTCTGTGCGGCAAGCACCAACAATAATGGTCTGGGGGAGCTTCTCTGGAACTGGTAGAGGTGGCTTATGGTTTATGCCGAAAAATACTTCGATCAACGGACAGAAATATCTATCAGTTTTGCAAAATAAACTATTGTTAAACATGGAATTGCTTAACTGCTCAATATTTCAGCATGATGGAGCGCCCTGCCATCGGTCAGCCATTGTTACCAACTGGCTCACAGAACAAGGTGTGGAGGTCCTTGGACCTTGGCCTGGGTCCAGTACAGATCTCAATCCTATTGAAAATCTGTGGATTTGCATGAAACAGAAGGTAGCAACAATGAATCCGTTATCTGAACAAGAACTCATTAAAGCAATTAAGCGAGTGAGGACTAGCGAAATAACACCCGAGTACTGTCGCAATCTTGTGCATTCCATGCCTGATCAGATTAAAGCAGTCATTGCAAACAAAGGAAGACACACCAGATACTGAGACTAGTGAAAATATGTATGTAGTACATTGACATTTAATAACATAAACAGTAGTTGCTTTACTTTTAGCACGTCTGGCGCTAC